>OY744475.1:126544192-127144192 GCA_963556175.1 Tipula confusa
GACTTTGAACCAATATTTTTCTGGTGGGTCTGGATATGTAGAATTCAAAAATGCTATTTTTAAGTCGCTGCGACGCCTAGTTTCCGAGATATAGCCGTTTAAAGATTTGAAAAATCAACTTAATCGGAGGACTTTGAACCAATATTTTTCTGGTAGGTCTGGATATGTAGAATTCAAAAATGCTATTTTTAAGTCGCTGCGACGCCTAGTTTCCGAGATATAACCGTTTAAAGATTTGAAAAATCAACTTAATCGGAGGACTTTGAACCAATATTTTTCTGGTAGGTCGCTGCGACGCCTAGTTTCCGAGATATAGCCGTTTAAAGATTTGAAAAATCAACTTAATCGGAGGACTTTGAACCAATATTTTTCTGATATGTAGAATTCAAAAATGCTATTTTTAAGTCGCTGCGACGCCTAGTTTCCGAGATATAGCCGTTTAAAGATTTGAAAAATCAACTTAATCGGAGGACTTTGAACCAATATTTTTCTGGTAGGTCTGGATATGTAGAATTCAAAAATGCTATTTTTAGTCGCTGCGACGCCTAGTTTCCGAGATATAGCCGTTTAAAGATTTGAAAAATCAACTTAATCGGAGGACTTTGACCCAATATTTTTCTGGTGGGTCTGGATATGTAGAATTCAAAAATGCTATTTTTAAGTCGCTGCGACGCCTAGTTTCCGAGATATAGCCGTTTAAAGATTTGAAAAATCAACTTAATCGGAGGACTTTGAACCAATATTTTTCTGGTAGGTCGCTGCGACGCCTAGTTTCCGAGATATAGCCGTTTAAAGATTTGAAAAATCAACTTAATCGGAGGACTTTGAACCAATATTTTTCTGATATGTAGAATTCAAAAATGCTATTTTTAAGTCGCTGCGACGCCTAGTTTCCGAGATATAGCCGTTTAAAGATTTGAAAAATCAACTTAATCGGAGGACTTTGAACCAATATTTTTCTGGTAGGTCTGGATATGTAGAATTCAAAAATGCTATTTTTAAGTCGCTGCGACGCCTAGTTTCCGAGATATAGCCGTTTAAAGATTTGAAAAATCAACTTAATCGGAGGACTTTGAACCAATATTTTTCTGATATGTAGAATTCAAAAATGCTATTTTTAAGTCGCTGCGACGCCTAGTTTCCGAGATATAGCCGTTTAAAGATTTGAAAAATCAACTTAATCGGAGGACTTTGAACCAATATTTTTCTGGTAGGTCTGGATATGTAGAATTCAAAAATGCTATTTTTAGTCGCTGCGACGCCTAGTTTCCGAGATATAGCCGTTTAAAGATTTGAAAAATCAACTTAATCGGAGGACTTTGAACCAATATTTTTCTGGTGGGTCTGCTTATGTAGAATTTAAAAATGCTATTTTTAAGTCGCTGCGACGCCTAGTTTCCGAGATATAGCCGTTTAAAGATTTGAAAAATCAACTTAATCGGAGGACTTTGAACCAATATTTTTCTGGTGGGTCTGGATATGTAGAATTCAAAAATGCTATTTTTAAGTCGCTGCGACGCCTAGTTTCCGAGATATAGCCGTTTAAAGATTTGAAAAATCAACTTAATCGGAGGACTTTGAACCAATATTTTTCTGGTAGGTCTGGATATGTAGAATTTAAAAATGCTATTTTTAAGTCGCTGCGACGCCTAGTTTCCGAGATATAGCCGTTTAAAGATTTGAAAAATCAACTTAATCGGAGGACTTTGACCCAATATTTTTCTGGTGGGTCTGGATATGTAGAATTCAAAAATGCTATTTTTAAGTCGCTGCGACGCCTAGTTTCCGAGATATAGCCGTTTAAAGATTTGAAAAATCAACTTAATCGGAGGACTTTGAACCAATATTTTTCTGGTAGGTCGCTGCGACGCCTAGTTTCCGAGATATAGCCGTTTAAAGATTTGAAAAATCAACTTAATCGGAGGACTTTGAACCAATATTTTTCTGATATGTAGAATTCAAAAATGCTATTTTTAAGTCGCTGCGACGCCTAGTTTCCGAGATATAGCCGTTTAAAGATTTGAAAAATCAACTTAATCGGAGGACTTTGAACCAATATTTTTCTGGTAGGTCTGGATATGTAGAATTTAAAAATGCTATTTTTAAGTCGCTGCGACGCCTAGTTTCCGAGATATAGCCGTTTAAAGATTTGAACAATCAACTTAATCGGAGGACTTTGAACCAATATTTTTCTGATATGTAGAATTCAAAAATGCTATTTTTAAGTCGCTGCGACGCCTAGTTTCCGAGATATAGCCGTTTAAAGATTTGAAAAATCAACTTAATCGGAGGACTTTGAACCAATATTTTTCTGATATGTAGAATTCAAAAATGCTATTTTTAAGTCGCTGCGACGCCTAGTTTCCGAGATATAGCCGTTTAAAGATTTGAAAAATCAACTTAATCGGAGGACTTTGAACCAATATTTTTCTGGTAGGTCTGGATATGTAGAATTCAAAAATGCTATTTTTAGTCGCTGCGACGCCTAGTTTCCGAGATATAGCCGTTTAAAGATTTGAAAAATCAACTTAATCGGAGGACTTTGAACCAATATTTTTCTGGTGGGTCTGCTTATGTAGAATTTAAAAATGCTATTTTTAAGTCGCTGCGACGCCTAGTTTCCGAGATATAGCCGTTTAAAGATTTGAAAAATCAACTTAATCGGAGGACTTTGAACCAATATTTTTCTGGTGGGTCTGGATATGTAGAATTCAAAAATGCTATTTTTAAGTCGCTGCGACGCCTAGTTTCCGAGATATAGCCGTTTAAAGATTTGAAAAATCAACTTAATCGGAGGACTTTGAACCAATATTTTTCTGGTAGGTCGCTGCGACGCCTAGTTTCCGAGATATAGCCGTTTAAAGATTTGAAAAATCAACTTAATCGGAGGACTTTGAACCAATATTTTTCTGGTGGGTCTGCTTATGTAGAATTTAAAAATGCTATTTTTAAGTCGCTGCGACGCCTAGTTTCCGAGATATAGCCGTTTAAAGATTTGAAAAATCAACTTAATCGGAGGACTTTGAACCAATATTTTTCTGGTGGGTCTGGATATGTAGAATTTAAAAATGCTATTTTTAAGTCGCTGCGACGCCTAGTTTCCGAGATATAGCCGTTTAAAGATTTGAAAAATCAACTTAATCGGAGGACTTTGAACCAATATTTTTCTGGTAGGTCTGGATATGTAGAATTCAAAAATGCTATTTTTAAGTCGCTGCGACGCCTAGTTTCCGAGATATAGCCGTTTAAAGATTTGAAAAATCAACTTAATCGGAGGACTTTGAACCAATATTTTTCTGATATGTAGAATTCAAAAATGCTATTTTTAAGTCGCTGCGACGCCTAGTTTCCGAGATATAGCCGTTTAAAGATTTGAAAAATCAACTTAATCGGAGGACTTTGAACCAATATTTTTCTGGTGGGTCTGCTTATGTAGAATTCAAAAATGCTATTTTTAGTCGCTGCGACGCCTAGTTTCCGAGATATAGCCGTTTAAAGATTTGAAAAATCAACTTAATCGGAGGACTTTGAACCAATATTTTTCTGGTAGGTCTGGATATGTAGAATTCAAAAATGCTATTTTTAAGTCGCTGCGACGCCTAGTTTCCGAGATATAGCCGATTAAAGATTTGAAAAATCAACTTAATCGGAGGACTTTGAGCCAATATTTTTCTGGTAGGTCTGGATATGTAGAATTCAAAAATGCTATTTTTAAGTCGCTGCGACGCCTAGTTTCCGAGATAATGCCGTTTAAAGATTTGAAAAATCAACTTAATCGGAGGACTTTGAACCAATATTTTTCTGGTAGGTCTGGATATGTAGAATTCAAAAATGCTATTTTTAAGTCGCTGCGACGCCTAGTTTCCGAGATATAGCCGTTTAAAGATTTGAAAAATCAACTTAATCGGAGGACTTTGAACCAATATTTTTCTGGTGGGTCTGGATATGTAGAATTCAAAAATGCTATTTTTAAGTCGCTGCGACGCCTAGTTTCCGAGATATAGCCGTTTAAAGATTTGAAAAATCAACTTAATCGGAGGACTTTGAACCAATATTTTTCTGGTAGGTCTGGATATGTAGAATTCAAAAATGCTATTTTTAAGTCGCTGCGACGCCTAGTTTCCGAGATATAGCCGTTTAAAGATTTGAAAAATCAACTTAATCGGAGGACTTTGAACCAATATTTTTCTGGTAGGTCTGGATATGTAGAATTCAAAAATGCTATTTTTAAGTCGCTGCGACGCCTACTTTCCGAGATATAGCCGTTTAAAGATTTGAAAAATCAACTTAATCGGAGGACTTTGAACCAATATTTTTCTGGTAGGTCTGGATATGTAGAATTCAAAAATGCTATTTTTAAGTCGCTGCGACGCCTAGTTTCCGAGATATAGCCGTTTAAAGATTTGAAAAATCAACTTAATCGGAGGACTTTGAACCAATATTTTTCTGGTAGGTCTGGATATGTAGAATTTAAAAATGCTATTTTTAAGTCGCTGCGACGCCTAGTTTCCGAGATATAGCCGTTTAAAGATTTGAAAAATCAACTTAATCGGAGGACTTTGAACCAATAATTTTCTGGTGGGTCTGGATATGTAGAATTCAAAAATGCTATTTTTAAGTCGCTGCGACGCCTAGTTTCCGAGATATAGCCGTTTAAAGATTTGAAAAATCAACTTAATCGGAGGACTTTGAACCAATATTTTTCTGGTAGGTCGCTGCGACGCCTAGTTTCCGAGATATAGCCGTTTAAAGATTTGAAAAATCAACTTAATCGGAGGACTTTGAACCAATATTTTTCTGGTGGGTCTGCTTATGTAGAATTCAAAAATGCTATTTTTAGTCGCTGCGACGCCTAGTTTCCGAGATATAGCCGTTTAAAGATTTGAAAAATCAACTTAATCGGAGGACTTTGAACCAATATTTTTCTGGTAGGTCTGGATATGTAGAATTCAAAAATGCTATTTTTAAGTCGCTGCGACGCCTAGTTTCCGAGATAATGCCGTTTAAAGATTTGAAAAATCAACTTAATCGGAGGACTTTGAACCAATATTTTTCTGGTAGGTCTGGATATGTAGAATTCAAAAATGCTATTTTTAAGTCGCTGCGACGCCTAGTTTCCGAGATATAGCCGTTTAAAGATTTGAAAAATCAACTTAATCGGAGGACTTTGAACCAATATTTTTCTGGTGGGTCTAGATATGTAGAATTCAAAAATGCTATTTTTAAGTCGCTGCGACGCCTAGTTTCCGAGATATAGCCGTTTAAAGATTTGAAAAATCAACTTAATCGGAGGACTTTGAACCAATATTTTTCTGATATGTAGAATTCAAAAATGCTATTTTTAAGTCGCTGCGACGCCTAGTTTCCGAGATATAGCCGTTTAAAGATTTGAAAAATCAACTTAATCGGAGGACTTTGAACCAATATTTTTCTGGTAGGTCTGGATATGTAGAATTCAAAAATGCTATTTTTAAGTCGCTGCGACGCCTAGTTTCCGAGATATAGCCGTTTAAAGATTTGAAAAATCAACTTAATCGGAGGACTTTGAACCAATATTTTTCTGGTAGGTCTGGATATGTAGAATTCAAAAATGCTATTTTTAAGTCGCTGCGACGCCTACTTTCCGAGATATAGCCGTTTAAAGATTTGAAAATCAACTTAATCGGAGGACTTTGAACCAATATTTTTCTGGTAGGTCTGGATATGTAGAATTCAAAAATGCTATTTTTAAGTCGCTGCGACGCCTAGTTTCCGAGATATAGCCGTTTAAAGATTTGAAAAATCAACTTAATCGGAGGACTTTGAACCAATATTTTTCTGGTAGGTCTGGATATGTAGAATTTAAAAATGCTATTTTTAAGTCGCTGCGACGCCTAGTTTCCGAGATATAGCCGTTTAAAGATTTGAAAAATCAACTTAATCGGAGGACTTTGAACCAATATTTTTCTGGTGGGTCTGGATATGTAGAATTCAAAAATGCTATTTTTAAGTCGCTGCGACGCCTAGTTTCCGAGATATAGCCGTTTAAAGATTTGAAAAATCAACTTAATCGGAGGACTTTGAACCAATATTTTTCTGGTAGGTCTGGATATGTAGAATTCAAAAATGCTATTTTTAAGTCGCTGCGACGCCTAGTTTCCGAGATATAGCCGTTTAAAGATTTGAAAAATCAACTTAATCGGAGGACTTTGAACCAATATTTTTCTGATATGTAGAATTCAAAAATGGTATTTTTAAGTCGCTGCGACGCCTAGTTTCCGAGATATAGCCGTTTAAAGATTTGAAAAATCAACTTAATCGGAGGACTTTGAGCCAATATTTTTCTGGTAGGTCTGGATATGTAGAATTCAAAAATGCTATTTTTAAGTCGCTGCGACGCCTAGTTTCCGAGATATAGCCGTTTAAAGATTTGAAAAATCAACTTAATCGGAGGACTTTGAACCAATATTTTTCTGGTAGGTCTGGATATGTAGAATTCAAAAATGCTATTTTTAAGTCGCTGCGACGCCTAGTTTCCGAGATATAGCCGTTTAAAGATTTGAAAAATCAACTTAATCGGAGGACTTTGAACCAATATTTTTCTGGTAGGTCTGGATATGTAGAATTTAAAAATGCTATTTTTAAGTCGCTGCGACGCCTAGTTTCCGAGATATAGCCGTTTAAAGATTTGAAAAATCAACTTAATCGGAGGACTTTGAACCAATATTTTTCTGGTGGGTCTGGATATGTAGAATTCAAAAATGCTATTTTTAAGTCGCTGCGACGCCTAGTTTCCGAGATATAGCCGTTTAAAGATTTGAAAAATCAACTTAATCGGAGGACTTTGAACCAATATTTTTCTGGTGGGTCTGCTTATGTAGAATTCAAAAATGCTATTTTTAGTCGCTGCGACGCCTAGTTTCCGAGATATAGCCGTTTAAAGATTTGAAAAATCAACTTAATCGGAGGACTTTGAACCAATATTTTTCTGATATGTAGAATTCAAAAATGGTATTTTTAAGTCGCTGCGACGCCTAGTTTCCGAGATATAGCCGTTTAAAGATTTGAAAAATCAACTTAATCGGAGGACTTTGAGCCAATATTTTTCTGGTAGGTCTGGATATGTAGAATTCAAAAATGCTATTTTTAAGTCGCTGCGACGCCTAGTTTCCGAGATATAGCCGTTTAAAGATTTGAAAAATCAACTTAATCGGAGGACTTTGAACCAATATTTTTCTGGTAGGTCTGGATATCTAGAATTCAAAAATGCTATTTTTAAGTCGCTGCGACGCCTAGTTTCCGAGATATAGCCGTTTAAAGATTTGAAAAATCAACTTAATCGGAGGACTTTGAACCAATATTTTTCTGATATGTAGAATTCAAAAATGCTATTTTTAAGTCGCTGCGACGCCTAGTTTCCGAGATATAGCCGTTTAAAGATTTGAAAAATCAACTTAATCGGAGGACTTTGAGCCAATATTTTTCTGGTAGGTCTGGATATGTAGAATTCAAAAATGCTATTTTTAAGTCGCTGCGACGCCTAGTTTCCGAGATATAGCCGTTTAAAGATTTGAAAAATCAACTTAATCGGAGGACTTTGAACCAATATTTTTCTGGTAGGTCTGGATATGTAGAATTCAAAAATGCTATTTTTAAGTCGCTGCGACGCCTAGTTTCCGAGATATAGCCGTTTAAAGATTTGAAAAATCAACTTAATCGGAGGACTTTGAACCAATATTTTTCTGGTGGGTCTGGATATGTAGAATTCAAAAATGCTATTTTTAAGTCGCTGCGACGCCTAGTTTCCGAGATATAGCCGTTTAAAGATTTGAAAAATCAACTTAATCGGAGGACTTTGAACCAATATTTTTCTGATATGTAGAATTCAAAAATGCTATTTTTAAGTCGCTGCGACGCCTAGTTTCCGAGATATAGCCGTTTAAAGATTTGAAAAATCAACTTAATCGGAGGACTTTGAACCAATATTTTTCTGGTAGGTCTGGATATGTAGAATTCAAAAATGCTATTTTTAAGTCGCTGCGACGCCTAGTTTCCGAGATATAGCCGTTTAAAGATTTGAAAAATCAACTTAATCGGAGGACTTTGAACCAATATTTTTCTGATATGTAGAATTCAAAAATGCTATTTTTAAGTCGCTGCGACGCCTAGTTTCCGAGATATAGCCGTTTAAAGATTTGAAAAATCAACTTAATCGGAGGACTTTGAACCAATATTTTTCTGGTAGGTCTGGATATGTAGAATTCAAAAATGCTATTTTTAAGTCGCTGCGACGCCTAGTTTCCGAGATATAGCCGTTTAAAGATTTGAAAAATCAACTTAATCGGAGGACTTTGAACCAATATTTTTCTGGTAGGTCTGGATATGTAGAATTCAAAAATGCTATTTTTAAGTCGCTGCGACGCCTACTTTCCGAGATATAGCCGTTTAAAGATTTGAAAAATCAACTTAATCGGAGGACTTTGAACCAATATTTTTCTGGTAGGTCTGGATATGTAGAATTCAAAAATGCTATTTTTAGTCGCTGCGACGCCTAGTTTCCGAGATATAGCCGTTTAAAGATTTGAAAAATCAACTTAATCGGAGGACTTTGAACCAATATTTTTCTGGTGGGTCTGCTTATGTAGAATTCAAAAATGCTATTTTTAAGTCGCTGCGACGCCTAGTTTCCGAGATATAGCCGTTTAAAGATTTGAAAAATCAACTTAATCGGAGGACTTTGAACCAATATTTTTCTGGTAGGTCTGGATATGTAGAATTCAAAAATGCTATTTTTAAGTCGCTGCGACGCCTAGTTTCCGAGATATAGCCGTTTAAAGATTTGAAAAATCAACTTAATCGGAGGACTTTGAACCAATATTTTTCTGGTGGGTCTGGATATGTAGAATTCAAAAATGCTATTTTTAAGTCGCTGCGACGCCTAGTTTCCGAGATATAGCCGTTTAAAGATTTGAAAAATCAACTTAATCGGAGGACTTTGAACCAATATTTTTCTGGTAGGTCTGGATATGTAGAATTCAAAAATGCTATTTTTAAGTCGCTGCGACGCCTAGTTTCCGAGATATAGCCGTTTAAAGATTTGAAAAATCAACTTAATCGGAGGACTTTGAACCAATATTTTTCTGGTAGGTCTGGATATGTAGAATTCAAAAATGCTATTTTTAAGTCGCTGCGACGCCTAGTTTCCGAGATATAGCCGTTTAAAGATTTGAAAAATCAACTTAATCGGAGGACTTTGAACCAATATTTTTCTGGTAGGTCTGGATATATAGAATTCAAAAATGCTATTTTTAAGTCGCTGCGACGCCTAGTTTCCGAGATATAGCCGTTTAAAGATTTGAAAAATCAACTTAATCGGATGACTTTGAACCAATATTTTTCTGGTAGGTCTGGATATGTAGAATTCAAAAATGCTATTTTTAAGTCGCTGCGACGCCTAGTTTCCGAGATATAGCCGTTTAAAGATTTGAAAAATCAACTTAATCGGAGGACTTTGAACCAATATTTTTCTGGTAGGTCTGGATATGTAGAATTCAAAAATGCTATTTTTAAGTCGCTGCGACGCCTAGTTTCCGAGATATAGCCGTTTAAAGATTTGAAAAATCAACTTAATCGGAGGACTTTGAACCAATATTTTTCTGGTAGGTCTGGATATGTAGAATTCAAAAATGCTATTTTTAAGTCGCTGCGACGCCTAGTTTCCGAGATATAGCCGTTTAAAGATTTGAAAAATCAACTTAATCGGAGGACTTTGAACCAATATTTTTCTGATATGTAGAATTCAAAAATGCTATTTTTAAGTCGCTGCGACGCCTAGTTTCCGAGATATAGCCGTTTAAAGATTTGAAAAATCAACTTAATCGGAGGACTTTGAACCAATATTTTTCTGGTAGGTCTGGATATGTAGAATTCAAAAATGCTATTTTTAGTCGCTGCGACGCCTAGTTTCCGAGATATAGCCGTTTAAAGATTTGAAAAATCAACTTAATCGGAGGACTTTGAACCAATATTTTTCTGGTGGGTCTGCTTATGTAGAATTCAAAAATGCTATTTTTAAGTCGCTGCGACGCCTAGTTTCCGAGATATAGCCGTTTAAAGATTTGAAAAATCAACTTAATCGGAGGACTTTGAACCAATATTTTTCTGGTAGGTCTGGATATGTAGAATTCAAAAATGCTATTTTTAAGTCGCTGCGACGCCTAGTTTCCGAGATATAGCCGTTTAAAGATTTGAAAAATCAACTTAATCGGAGGACTTTGAACCAATATTTTTCTGGTAGGTCTGGATATGTAGAATTCAAAAATGCTATTTTTAAGTCGCTGCGACGCCTAGTTTCCGAGATATAGCCGTTTAAAGATTTGAAAAATCAACTTAATCGGAGGACTTTGAACCAATATTTTTCTGGTAGGTCTGGATATGTAGAATTCAAAAATGCTATTTTTAAGTCGCTGCGACGCCTAGTTTCCGAGATATAGCCGTTTAAAGATTTGAAAAATCAACTTAATCGGAGGACTTTGAACCAATATTTTTCTGGTAGGTCTGGATATGTAGAATTCAAAAATGCTATTTTTAAGTCGCTGCGACGCCTAGTTTCCGAGATATAGCCGTTTAAAGATTTGAAAAATCAACTTAATCGGAGGACTTTGAACCAATATTTTTCTGGTAGGTCTGGATATGTAGAATTCAAAAATGCTATTTTTAAGTCGCTGCGACGCCTAGTTTCCGAGATATAGCCGTTTAAAGATTTGAAAAATCAACTTAATCGGAGGACTTTGAACCAATATTTTTCTGGTAGGTCTGGATATGTAGAATTCAAAAATGCTATTTTTAAGTCGCTGCGACGCCTAGTTTCCGAGATATAGCCGTTTAAAGATTTGAAAAATCAACTTAATCGGAGGACTTTGAACCAATATTTTTCTGGTAGGTCTGGATGTGTAGAATTCAAAAATGCTAATTGTAAGTCGCTGCGACGCCTAGTTTCCGAGATATAGCCGTTTAAAGATTTGAAAAATCAACTTAATCGGAGGACTTTGAACCAATATTTTTCTGGTAGGTCTGGATATGTAGAATTCAAAAATGCTATTTTTAAGTCGCTGCGACGCCTAGTTTCCGAGATATAGCCGTTTAAAGATTTGAAAAATCAACTTAATCGGAGGACTTTGAACCAATATTTTTCTGGTAGGTCTGGATATGTAGAATTTAAAAATGCTATTTTTAAGTCGCTGCGACGCCTAGTTTCCGAGATATAGCCGTTTAAAGATTTGAAAAATCAACTTAATCGGAGGACTTTGAACCAATATTTTTCTGGTAGGTCTGGATATGTAGAATTCAAAAATGCTATTTTTAAGTCGCTGCGACGCCTAGTTTCCGAGATATAGCCGTTTAAAGATTTGAAAAATCAACTTAATCGGAGGACTTTGAACCAATATTTTTCTGGTAGGTCTGGATATGTAGAATTCAAAAATGCTATTTTTAAGTCGCTGCGACGCCTAGTTTCCGAGATATAGCCGTTTAAAGATTTGAAAAATCAACTTAATCGGAGGACTTTGAACCAATATTTTTCTGGTAGGTCTGGATATGTAGAATTCAAAAATGCTATTTTTAAGTCGCTGCGACGCCTAGTTTCCGAGATATAGCCGTTTAAAGATTTGAAAAATCAACTTAATCGGAGGACTTTGAACCAATATTTTTCTGGTAGGTCTGGATATGTAGAATTCAAAAATGCTATTTTTAAGTCGCTGCGACGCCTAGTTTCCGAGATATAGCCGTTTAAAGATTTGAAAAATCAACTTAATCGGAGGACTTTGAACCAATATTTTTCTGGTAGGTCTGGATGTGTAGAATTCAAAAATGCTATTTTTAAGTCGCTGCGACGCCTAGTTTCCGAGATATAGCCGTTTAAAGATTTGAAAAATCAACTTAATCGGAGGACTTTGAACCAATATTTTTCTGGTAGGTCTGGATATGTAGAATTCAAAAATGCTATTTTTAAGTCGCTGCGACGCCTAGTTTCCGAGATATAGCCGTTTAAAGATTTGAAAAATCAACTTAATCGGAGGACTTTGAACCAATATTTTTCTGGTAGGTCTGGATATGTAGAATTTAAAAATGCTATTTTTAAGTCGCTGCGACGCCTAGTTTCCGATATAGCCGTTTAAAGATTTGAAAAATCAACTTAATCGGAGGACTTTGAACCAATATTTTTCTGGTAGGTCTGGATATGTAGAATTCAAAAATGCTATTTTTAAGTCGCTGCGACGCCTAGTTTCCGAGATATAGCCGTTTAAAGATTTGAAAAATCAACTTAATCGGAGGACTTTGAACCAATATTTTTCTGGTAGGTCTGGATATGTAGAATTCAAAAATGCTATTTTTAAGTCGCTGCGACGCCTAGTTTCCGAGATATAGCCGTTTAAAGATTTGAAAAATCAACTTAATCGGAGGACTTTGAACCAATATTTTTCTGGTAGGTCTGGATATGTAGAATTCAAAAATGCTATTTTTAAGTCGCTGCGACGCCTAGTTTCCGAGATATAGCCGTTTAAAGATTTGAAAAATCAACTTAATCGGAGGACTTTGAACCAATATTTTTCTGGTAGGTCTGGATATGTAGAATTCAAAAATGCTATTTTTAAGTCGCTGCGACGCCTAGTTTCCGAGATATAGCCGTTTAAAGATTTGAAAAATCAACTTAATCGGAGGACTTTGAACCAATATTTTTCTGGTAGGTCTGGATATGTAGAATTCAAAAATGCTATTTTTAAGTCGCTGCGACGCCTAGTTTCCGAGATATAGCCGTTTAAAGATTTGAAAAATCAACTTGATCGGAGGACTTTGAACCAATATTTGAAAAATAAATGAATCTTTCGTATTCATTTATTTTTTATATTTTTTACGAATCAATGTATATAACAAAATTATACAATTAAGTAGTTTTTTTTATTGCGTATGTATCGCTGTTTCAGGGCTACATACAATAGTCTTGGTTTTGGATCTAGTCATAAAGGCTTCTGAAAGATGTAGGAACCAATAATTAAATCATATTAACAATTATGCTGCACCTTGCTTTTGTGGCCTAATTTTCACTATTTGTTTAAGGAAACCTTACGTATTTGCCAGACAACTTTTCGACAATGATGTAACATATTTTCTTATATTAATCGGTATTTTTGATGACTTACAATCCAATGCATTTCCACTAACCCTAAGTTGGTAACTGTCATTTGCAAAAAAATTTAGTATCACTAAAATCTATAATAAATCTACAAAACAAATTATATTTTTGTACTTCTAAGTGTAATGACATTTTTTTGAATGGTCCATTATTTCCCCAACTTCTCGGACTTTTTTAATAAAATATAAAGTTAGATTTATTGGTAACCTAAACATCTCTTTGAATCTTAAAATATATACATGAATTAAGAAACACTGATTAAGAATAATCAATTATTGTACTTTTCCTCGTGCATATTAAATGGATTCATTTTATCTCTCAACCTATTTCGCAACAGTTTCATGTGGTCTTGTCTATTATAATAAAGAGCAGCAACTGGTACAACACTCATTTTTATAATAATAACATTACACTTAGAGTTTTTGTACAAATTATTCAGAAATCCAAACAACGCTAAAATAATAAACGTCAAATTAGTTTATAAACAAGACACAGCGAAATTAGAAATGATGTCGTATTTGTCATAAAACGGTTATTTCAATTGGTTTGAAATGATTAATCATTTATTTATTTATAAATCTACTTTATATTAATTTTAAAGTTTGTGTCAAATAAACTGTATTTAAATTGGATTTTCGGCGATTATATGACGTATTGGTCATAAAACGGCCAATTCAATTGATTTGTACTTTTAAAACAATATATTATAATTTTATATTTTTAATGATGTAATAAATTATGATATTATAATTATAAATTATAATACAAAAATTAAAGCAAGTCTTTAGTTCTCTAACTTTTGCTATGAAAAATTTTTGAATGTTTACAAAAGTTTCTATTCCATAATTTAGGACTTTGCAGACATGCTTTGCGGCGTTATGAACGACATGACAATTGCAATTACTTTTTTAAATATTTCCATTCAGTAATTTCCAAATTTGTAAAACAGAACAATGGTCCCATAATTAACATTTGCATTATCAGTTGAGTATGAAGTTTATAATTAATGGGCAACCCTTTTTTGTTCTGGCATTTGATTATATTATGCAGGTGATAACCATCAGCATAATCATCGGCCGATAATTATCGGCATAAAAATCCAATAATTTTATATTTCAATTTCTTTTGTGAAAAAACCTTTTACATAAACAACGTTAAAACGAAAAAACCGGAAAAATTTTTGTGATAACCGCAGACCGGAGATATAGCAAAAAAAACGGAGACTCCGAGTAAAAATTTCGAGTTGGCAACTGTGGCGAATGGTCATTAAAATTTGAAAACTTATCAGCAGACGCATTTGACCGAGCTTGGCAAGCCTGAAGTCAACACAGAATAAATCAAATAACATCTTTAAACTCGACTCCCAAAATTTAAAAAAATGGCTGTTTTACAAAAAATCTGATGGGTAACACCGATTGGTATGTTATTAATTGTTTTAAATTTTATAATACATTTTTTTATTAAACCTTCTATTGAACTTAACTGATCATTGTAAACTTTATAATTTTAAGCAAATTGCCATGGATTTCATGGTAATGCTTAAAAAGCAAATGTATTTATTAGAAAAATGGAAAGGATGCGTGAACCTCTTAAATTTTATAAGCGCAGAGGGTAATGTCAAAGATAGAAACGTTCTATCTTTACTGCAGCAACTAAAAATGAACACTAATATTTCTGAAAGTATGTAAATAATATGAGACTTTTATTGAATATTTTGTTATAATATAAAACAATAGCTAAAACAATGTCTTAAATTTCATTCTAGATAGTCCAAATGCTACGATAGTTGACAAATGCTCAGGTACCTACTCAAAAACTGTAACCAAGGACAACGCGGTACAAAGAAGCTACAGTCAAATATACGGTCAAATATTAACAAAATGCGTTTGTTTTTATTGGCAACTGTGTGCAGGAAACAGAGGAACAAATAAGATTTTTAAAATCTAAAACTGCCAATATTCAACTTCTCTTATCATGGTAGTTGGTAACAGTTTCTTAGATATACAAGTAAGTTACGTTTATTTTGACGACACAAAATACGCGTTTACTAGTTTTCTACGTACCTTCGATATTTATGCTTCAAAATTTTTTAGCTGTAAATTTGAATATCCTCTGGCAGCAACCAACTTCTACCTGCTGATAGGAGAGCTATTTTATGAAATAGCAAAACGATTTAAAATATGATAATAAATATATTGTTAGGCGCGATAAATAAATAATTTAAGTTATTGTAACAATTGTACTTTAAGTGAATTTTAAGTATGAATTGTACACTATAACAAAATAAATTTGATCTTTTGGGTTATTTGTATTATCAAAATAATAAGAGAAACGGAATGAATTCGGGGTAAAACAAAATAAATTAATTTTAGAAATATTGAACTCGTATTATATTTAACATTATTATTTTATGAAAAATTAATAAATAAGTTTTATTAAATCAATGAATATATTAATGAAACTATACATATATTCAATTACACTTGGTAAACAAATCAATAAATATGGTTTATCAAATAGTAACCAACGTTGATTAAATCAATTACATTTCTTAATATACGTAATAAACAAAGTTTACCAATTTATGAGAGTAATGGAATTAATAAAGAATATTAATGTTACCAATTAAAGTATACATTGGTTAACTATAACAAAGTTTAATGATATTCATAAAAAAATTAATAATACTAATTATTTAGTTTATTGATATTTCGTCAACATTTTAATAAACATTTATATTGATTTCATTAATACCTATAAAGTTATAACTTTTTCTACTAACTTATAACCTTTTATTTATCGTAACAATCACGTATGTGAAGTTAGCCCGAAAAATATCCCGAAAAAATTGGTGTTTCTGCACTAAACATAGTAAAAAGACTTTCAGCACGTAAAAAAATCAATAAAAACCTTTTCATCCCGAAATTTTTATTTAATTTCTTTTGACAAACACAACAACAACTTGTATATTTTCTGTTTTTGAAACTCGTGAAATACTAAATACTTAGCAGATTCAGCCGTATATAGCATATAGATAATCAGACCACTGACAAAAATTAACCGTAGTGCCGTAACCATACGATGGGGAACAGACATTTTCCGAAACCATTTTCAAAAATTCCTGTGAAGTTGTTTCCTTTTTTTTGTGATTTAAAAATCATAATTTTTTTGTGTCGTATTAAAAATTGTTGTTCTCTGATTTGTATTCTTTTAATTTCAATTTCGTTGTCTCTGTGTAACTGTTTTTCTTGTTTGTTTTTTGTCAAATTACATTTCTCGTTAATTGTATTTTACTAAACCGTTGATTTGGTAATTTTTATGCATTGTTATTTTATTGATACTTAATATTGTCCTATGTTTGGGATTAGGTATAAATTATCATATGTGGATTATAAATAGTTTCATCAAATTTTATATTTGGTTTGATTTGATTTATTGTTAATATCGGGTTGTTTTCGTTAGGATATTCACTATATATGCATATTACATTGCCATGACTCTGATTTCGAGGATTCATTTTACTTTTGCATACTGGGCAGTCCTGGGATGGAACTTGCTCTATGCATTGGCTTATATTCGTATAGCCAAATTCTAATAATAAAATGGTGTTTATTAATAGGAAGTTTCTTTCTTCATTGACCTGTGTTTCGCAACATTGACATTTAAACTCAACGGTTAAGCTGGGAGGACTTTTTAAAACAAAAACCGGCGACGTCTTGTATATTGCACTCACAATTGTTTTGAATACCAAAAATTTCAATTAATATCTCTTTTCGAATGATGCAAGAAAGATATAATGAATTATTTAGTACATTTTGTAAAAGTAGTTTGACTCTGCCTTTTTTAATACCACAATCTGTCATTCCCAAAATATTTATTGCCGCCGCCATTGTCTGTATTACAGAATCAAAACCACACGTGTGTCTGACGTTTGATTCCCATTATCCCACTAGCAATGATGAATAACTTGTATTGCGTTGGGCACTAAACACTTTTTTATTATTTTACGGGGGCGCTTTGGTGTTTCAAAATCTTTATTGGATTTTGAGTTTTATCTTAACAATTTTAAAGTGGCGATTGTGCGTTCCTGTGGTGAATGTGCTTGAATTTTTTTATGTTACTTAAATTAAAAAAGATGATAATTTATTTTTTGGTGTCGTTATATCTTTATTTTTTCGTTGCTATATGGATTCACATTATTGCGAATCGTTTAGAGTTACGTCATCAGTGCTTCACTTGATGGTATGAGGAAAATCGATTTTAACAAGGTCCCTGTTCATTGTTTTGTCGAACTCCATTGTCAATAATACCACTCCACATAGGTAAATATGCAAAATATTTCTTTAATAACAGGAAAAGGAATTTAGGTTGGTTAAAGCTATTTAATCCACTATTTTTTAGAGAATTGGTATCACACCTAATTTAAACTTGTCTATAATTTCTTTCATATCTCTAAAATACGGAGACTGAATATAAATTGGCCTTGTGTTATCTCTATGTGTATCGACGTTATCATGATTAACAAATTTGTAACCGAATCCAATACGTGATGTACGTTATTTATTATATATTTGGATATTAATAAAATGCTTCCATATTTCTTTGATTTGTCTCATAGTTAGAGATCATAAAAAAAGATGCCAACATTTCTTTAATAATTTTGCAACTTGACAACTTGCATTTCGCTGTACGTCATTACAATGAACGGGCGGCGCATTATTTTTTGTATATCACGAATTTATATATATCATGAATGTTGTTTTCACGAAATTGTCTTTTTTCCACTCTTCATCAATATCTAAGAAATCATCAAAATGATTATCGTTTAATTGCAGAGCTTCGGATCTTTTTATTAATACGTGATTTTGATTTTTGAATGGTGTTCGTTTTGCGAATAAAATCTATATCTTCGTCTAGTATTAGGTTTTCAGAAACTTTCTCCACAGACTGTTTGAATAATTTTTTTTTCAGAACATCCCGATCTTAACCTGAAGTAAAACTAAACTGTTTGGTGGAATGAACAATATAATCATTCGAAGAATATACATCAAATATACCATTATTTAAATTTTTATTGATCAGCTTATACTTTCTACAAGTCTGATTCTGATTTGTACGGCAATAAGTTCTTAATGTCAAGCGAGTCTTTAAAATATCGTATCTGACATATTACAGATTTATACAAATATGAATCTAAAGTTCGCTCTTCTTGTATACAAATTTGTTTCCAAATATTATCGGAAATATTTAAAGTATAATTACATAGCTTATAATTCAATTTTCTTTCATTATTTTTAATTTGTTTCAAATCGTCATGGTTGCTAATATTGTTTGTTAGTTCAGTATTTTTATTCAAATTTGAATAGTTTTGAATAAAAGCTAAATTATTCTTTTGATCAAAACTAGTGGTAATGCATTTGAATCAATATCATTTAGTATACTCCAGTCAGTTAAAGTTAAAACATTGTTAAATTTATTGTCCGCAAAGTTTACATGATTGTCGGGAATATCTGTAATACGCGTATTACACAACTTATCATTGAAACCATCAACATTACAATTTAAATTTAACGTATGTAAATTATCAACTTGGTTGCAAGTGTTACAGCTTATTATGTAAAAGCGCTATATATTATACAAACGAGTCCGGTTCAAAAAATTATTCTTGACACAAAGATAATGGCACACTTGAATCATATCATGACAGTTCGAAGTAGAAAATTTAACACTTGCAAACGACAATTGTTCAATTGCAAATTTCACTGAGTCTACGCTAATTGCGCTTTTGTTCTTTTTATAATTAGATCTAATTTTTTTTTTTAATTGTTGCATTTTAAGAAGAATTATCCTTAAGAAAGCCGAGGTCGAATATTTTTCAAAATTTTCAAATTCGATCAAAATGGATTGTTGTTGTTTTATATTATATTTTCGACAGTGGTCGAAAATATAATATAAAACAACAACAATCAAAATTAAATCACAAAATACGGAGCACCGAGAAAAAAGCAAAAGTCAATTTAGTTTAAAAAAAAACTTTTATTTACGAAATATATAATTAAATAACACGAGAAAATCTCAAAACGAAATGCGCACAGCAAAATTTGAATTTATATTAAAACATAAACGAAAAAAAAATTCTTTTATACTCTCTGCACAAATTTGGCTAGGCCGGTTAACATATGATCACTTTTATAGTTAAAAATAATTATTTTCTAAGTATTAGATGTGTTGAGTTTTAAATTCAGAAATTATTTTTGTTTTATTGTGTTTGTGCTAAATTTCGGGATGAAAGGGCTTTTATTGATATTTTACGTGTTGAAATACTTTTTATGGTATTTAGTGAAGATGCACATCATTATAATATTTTTCGGGATAATTTTCGGACTAATTTCACATACGTGTAACAATCAACGGCTTTATTGGTGCAAAGTTGTTAACAAAGTTAATTGAATCAATGTAGTTTTTTATTAATTTATTGTACCTGCTTTTCAGTGTAGTTCTAAGAATTTTGTGTGTATTGAGAGTAATGTGAATTATTTTCTCTGTTTAACGGTTATTTCGTTTGATTTACGTGCTAAATAATTCCTATTGAATTTTTAATTCATATGAATTTTGGAATTTGGTGTTAAAATTTTGTGTATGTTTTGGCACCCGGTTGACATGGTATCCCTGATGGGATACCAACAAAAAACTGGGGTTGAAAATAGATTTTTAAACTTTAAAATATTACAGAATGTCATAATGAATGTATAACTTGAATTTAGCCATAAGTGGAATAAAATGTTGTTATTCTATTTTATATTTCAAGATAATAGGGTTAACATAAATATTAATTTCTGTAATTTATTAATTGATAATGGAAATTTTAAGACATACACTAATACTCTTAGATAGCGGTAATTTAAAATTATCCATATACGTTAGAAAATAGTTTGATACCGCCAAACATAATCCAACCTAATCTTGTACGTTGAAATGTTGAAAGCAATTGTTTGCAATAGATAATTGTTCGTTATACAAAAGGAACTTATTTCGAAGGACCAGTAAATTTGTTGAGATGAATTCTTAATTTTTAATATATAACTTGTATGCTTATTTTTAATATATGATGAACAACTAATTGTGTCTGCATATACTTAAGATATCTAGCACGAACTTAGAATATTTAATTAAATGGATAACACCAATCGTATGGGTAGTTTCATATATGAGACCAATCTTAAAATAGCTAGTACTTACAATTTGTTTTATTTATAATTTTCGTATTGAGATGTTATTCCAAAGACAGTCGAAAAAATAAGAGAAAAAATTTATACAATTTTAGATAAAATAATTTTAATAAAGTTAAATGTCATTGGTTGTACCTATAGTGACATTTACAAATGGCAAATGTTAAACTTATTATTGAGGTATATTACTAATTTGACATTGGGCAGGCACACGTCAAGATTTATATGAATTGGATTATAAACAATATAACTAATGAAATTCTTATAATTCTAGGCTCAATTTTAAATGCTGCAATGTTTTGAACATGAATATTTCCATTTATATGTTTCAGGATATGTGTTTTAGGTTGTGAATAAATGCTTCTCATTACAGGTAAGTATTTCGTTGGTGTTCAGCAACATCAATTAATTGCTCTATATGAGACTAATTGATCTTCTGATTGGAAACCGAAAAATGTTAAACAGTACTTTATAAATTTCGAAAAAGGACATTAATTGTAAATTTCTTAAAAAGAGTTACGATTCTTCGTTCATAAAAATTTAATTTAACAAAATGGTTTCATTGTAATAAAATTTTGTAAAAAATATTGCCCTTTCAATATCGATTGTGCAAACATATTGATTTTCCCTCTCGTAAATATTTCTTTTCATTTGATTCATGTAAATATGTAAACATTAAAAATGGTATGTTAAAAGCAAAGTGTAATCACCATAAAAAATTAACATAAAAGTATGTAGGTATACATATATAATTTTAGTACACAAATTGTGTACCAATTTTCCATCAACCCATGAACATATAACATTTCATATAAAATAAAGATAATCACGAATTTAAATCTAGACAGAAGCGTACGATGAATATTTTTCAAGAAGAACTCGAATTACATGTAATCAAAATATGATACAGAATAATTGATTTTTGATTCATGTAAACATAAAAAAAAAATTGAATTATAAATGAACTTGGAATGAATACATAAAACAACAGAAATCTTATTATCCTTAAGCCATTCGATAATATTACATGATAGAGCTTAAGTCAGGTTAGCTGTTTCTTCAAACAATGCTATCAAAATTTAATAGTTATTTGGTAAAAAACCTTGCAGTTTACTTTTATTTAAGAGAACTAGCATTTTAATTGGTTCATTCAACTTCGAAGTAATTAGAATTTCATTACAGTACATATAGTTTTCTTGTTGCATCGCTAGCTTGGCGTTAAAAAGGAATTGTGTTACACTGCAATTGTTTTAAATTTTTGCTTCTTCTTCTTATTGGATGAACCTTAAATGGTCGTCAAAAATCCATACCTACATGGTGAAAAGGATTGAACTCTGTCTGGTGGTTTAGTTCCCTCAATCCCGATTATTTGGTTTTCTATCTGGAGCATTACTTGATACAATTAATGCACTTATTCAATGTTGCTCTAGAGAGTATTTTACTTCTAAGTATGCTATGGTGAGTAGACTTACTCTAGGATGATGTAAGAGCCTTTGTTTATAACTAATGATGCAATCAACTGCATGATGATTTGTTGACAGAATGATTGGACGTTTCACATTGGTTTGTTTCTTCGCGCTAGTGCTATTTTTTTCAAAGCTTCTATTTCTATGGGAAACTCGGATTTTTAAATTTTGATAAGTATCAATTAGTTTTTGTCTTTTGTCTAAGTTTCAGTTTGTTGGTAAATCGCTAAATGGAGTGATAATATCTTAGACAGCTTTGCAAAACTGGAATTCCTGTTGATGATATTTAAAAAAAAAATATTTGTTATTACTACTAATGTTTCTATTTTGAAAATCGCAATTCTGCGGTTTCCATCATCTGGTGCCGCGAACTTTTTTATTGTATTCCTCTAAACGTACCAGCATCAATCAACCAATGTAGGCCACTTCATCATATTTTTTTATTAATTAGCCTCATTATAATCAAGTCTTATAGAACCACATAATGTTAACAGAATCTTCCTATGGTCCCTTACCTTAAGGACGAGCAGCACGACTGTTGGCTAAGTGAAATCGAGGGTCGTGTGCATATCCTTAACTATAGAAAGCTAGTTGTGCTGCTAAATACCATATTGACAATGAAGTAAATTAAGGAAGAGTAAATTAAAATAAATTAACATTTAAACAAAATAATTTTTTTGTTAAAATAGCAAGCCTGTTAAATCAATCATTGTTGAGTTACGTGTACAAAATAAACTAATCAATGGTTTCGTTATATTTCGAACTTGTGATTCGAATTTTCCAGACTTAATAGGCTCGCTAGTTACTCGTACCATTTACCGAGGTGACCGGTTATCAAGCAACGACCTTTCGAAAAATATAATAAAATTATAACTGCTAATAACTTTTCGTTACGAAAATAAATTTGAAAAATAATAACAAAAATTATATTTGACCTCGAGCACAAAAGATATATATATTTCATGATTCGTATTAAAATTATATATTTATTACAAACATTAGTGAACCGCCGCATTTTCGAGCTTAAGAACTCAGTACGGTTCAATGTATAGAGGATTTGGCATATGTGAGTAACATATTAAGGGATGTTTTTTCAAATAAAATTAACCCCATTCTGGTATGATGGATTATAGACCTTATTATTGAGGTCGATAAATCGTTGCATAAATATTATCTTGTCGTAAGTGCCAAAATGACGATTTTTAGTTTTTACTGTGTATATACTTAGTTTTTTTTGCTCTTTTCAAAACTGTTTTGAGGTAAACATAAGCTCACCGACTCCAGATATACTCCCTAATCTTAAAAGGTAAATAATATAATAAAGCAACAATTATTTGATACGATTTGTAAATCTAAATAAATCAAAATAACTACTAAACTTTATATTTATATGTATGTACTACGAGTAGCATATATGATGCTATTTGGTCCAATTCGGAAAACTACAATTTAACAAAGCATAGTGAAGACTCTACCAGTGGTCACAGTGTGTTTGATGATTCAGATATGAATCCAGATTTTATAGGTTCTGATACTTCTAACAATTATGAGACTCCTCCACACAAAAACAGTAAGATCAAATTTCGTTCTTACATTCATATTTGTATATTTACACATACATTTTGATTAAAACTTGATTTGGTTTACAGGGAAAACTAAATTAACAAAAACCGGATTTCTTAACTCCCTAGATGCCAAAAAACTAGTTCAATTTTAGGATGCAATTCAAAACAATTGAACGATAGCGTTTTAAAAAGTGACAAACCTTCGGCCACTCCAGTATTAAGTTTAGAAAATAACCTTAATAAAGAACCAAAAGCCACGACCAGAAAAAGATTAGTCAATCGGAAATTGTGGCAAACAACGATTCGACAAAAACTTAGAGAGCAGGGTAAACTGTATCAAGATCCAAAAGGCAAGTTGCATCCAGCAAAATGTGTGGTTGAAAAATGCAACTGTAAATATAAATGTTCAACTATTTTCTCTAATTGTGATCAAACAACGTTGAACGCCACATTTTGGTCTCTGGATGCGACTGGAAAACAACACTTTCACAGTAAATTGGTAAAACAAGTACCGATTTCAATAAAACGCACAATAAAAGATGTTTCACAGTGAATGCATACATTTCAATATTATTTTAAAAAAAAATTTCACAACATATCAAGTCTGTAGAAACTTTTTTTTGTAAAACGCTAAATATAAGTGAAGAAAGAACTTACTACTATTTTAAGCAAATCCGGAAAAATCCAAATTGTGGGGTTGCAGAAAACATGTGAAAACACAGAAAACATGTGAAACGAAAAATTAGTAATGATATCACTTAAAATGTATCACTTATATCGTGAACAATGCGAATCTCCAGTAAAACAACATGTTTATTCCAGGATTTTCAATGAGGAATTTAATTTGTCGTTTTTTAAGCCAAAAAAGGATATGTGCGGAATTTGAAGCAACCATCGATAGAATATTATCTTAACAAAAAATTGACTATGAAATCCACAAAAAATCTGTAGTTATTGCACGGGAAGAGAAGCAAAATGATAAAAATACAAATGATCTAACGACTGCTATAACAAGCTTAGGTTTGCAAAATGTGTTCAGCCTTCCAAAAGCGAATGCCTCTAGTTTTTTTTATAAGCGAAAATTTGCGGTGTATAATCTTACGGGATTCTGCAACATCAATAAAAAAACGTACTGTTCGGTATGGCATGAATTAGTAAAACAGCGTGAAGGAAATGATATAGCGTTTGCATTGATCCGTATATTAGAAAGGGTTGTTCGAGATACCCATGAAGTGCATAAAAATATTCTATGGAGTGATTCATGTGTTCCACAGAACAAAAACCGATTAACATCATTCGCTTTGCTACATTTTATGGCAAAACACCAAAATATTGAGCAAATCATCCAAAAGTTTTCTGAACCCGGTCATTCTAACTTAAAAAAAAGTGGACGCAGTACTCAGCGTAATTGACCTAAAATACATTGATATATAAAGTCATATTTCTCTAATGCGTCAACTTAAGGCTTGTAGTTATCCTAATGTGATTTTAGACTTATATCAAATGAGAGATAAAGTTTTTTTTTTAATTATGATACACCTTCCAAACATTGTACGTTTCCACCATATAATTCATTAAGACTGCTTCTATACTCGAAATTAGATTTAACTTTAATAAAGTATAAAACAAATTCAAGCAGATGAGATGTATAAAACTCACAGAATATGTAAAACTAACAGACGCCAAAACAAATCTATTAGCTCAAATGTTTCCAACTACAAGTTATTACCAAATGTTTCTCAATGCGGAATAAATTCTAAACTAACAAAAGAGAAGGGAAAAAGACATTAAGTCAATGTTAAAGTATATGCCAATAAACGATGTAGCTTTTTACAATGCTTATTGATCGAGACTGTTTTAATATTAAATACTCGTATCATATAATTTTATATTTTTGTAACTGAATTATTTATTTTCGAATTTCTTATTTTTTGTGAAAATTTCTTTTTATCTTTTGTATGTACCTGAATTATTTAAGTTACATTTTTTAAATAAAAATGAGATGTCAACATTATATACCAAGTTTTATTGCTTGGCAAAACAAGCAACTTATATTAAAACCGTACTTTTGGAATTACGACAAGATAATACTGAGACGACGAAATCGTAATATTTGTTCTTTTTATATGGATTTAACTGGTTCACGGTATAGAGTATTGACCAGCTCACAGAAATTTCATCGGGATTTGGCTTATGTGAGTAACATATTAAGGGGTGTTCTTTTAAATAAGACTGACCCCAGATATTCTGATATGATGGATTATAGACCTTGATATTTAGGATTATAATTTTTAGTGGTTTAGTTTATAGGTTATATGTCACTTTGATATCATACATCGCTTAAACTACTGAACGCATCAACAAGCACTTTCTTTAGCTTCATTTTTTATCAAATAGTTTGGGCGGTGTCCGCAAAAGAATCATAAATATGTCATAAATTAGATGAATATTTCCCGTTTTTTTTAATGAATTTATTCTGCATTTAAAAGGCTATTATTATTATAGTAAAAATCGAAAATTATGGTGGTTATTTTTAAGTGTTTTGTATTGCGATTAAAGTGTGTTCCAAGTGTTTTAATAACAGTGTTTTTTAAATTATTTTACTGTTTGAGTATTTTTGATATATTCGTTCTCTAACGGGGTTTGCTACAAACTATACGTTTCATATTGTCGAGTGTTGACCAGAATAAATAAGTTTTGTTTTCCTATAATAGTTTTTGAATTATTATTTTATTTGTATACATTTAGTTTGGTTTGTTATTATAAAAAAATAATAAAATTTAGTATTTCTACACTAAATTTTACATAAGGTTGTTTTGAGATAATTGAGGTATAAATATAAATACTATATTTAATTAGTTTAGTACACTGTTGATTGTTTTGAAGTTTTTTTATATTTTAAAATTTTTACATACATAATGAAGAAAAAAGTGCATAATCATAAGAAAAATAGAAGTACTATCAGTGCTCAAGCTATTTTCGACGCGTTGATTAATATAAATTGTGTTGATTAATATAAGTTGTTGATAATTTTCTCAAAAACGAAACTGGAATGTTAGGATTATCTGAAATTGCAGATATTGAGTTTGATTTATCACAAAGATGTTGCACAAATCACTTCTGTTGAAACTCCTGACCAATTACCAATTCAACATCATACAAATAGTGCCAATCATAAATTTAAAACTTTTCGATGGATACTAAAATGGTCGGAAACATTTTACGAGAATCTTGAAGTTTTAGCCAATAATGAGATCCGCGAAGGGGTTTGTAATTTAACACAAAAAAAAAACATACTCCGTGTGTTCCAACGTTTTAAACTAAAGCTTTCTAAAAAACTATCTTCTAAACTATCCCCAAGCTTTCTAAAAAACATCAAAATACATTAGTGTACGTATGGGTTGTGCAAGGATAGTTTACATAAGCAACAATTTAAATTTGAGCTTGATAATAAATCTAAACAAATGCAAATTTATTCCAAGCACCAGTAATTGAAATTATTCATTCTGCCGAGAAAGTGTTTCGTCAGTATCGAGGTATGCGGCAAGATCAAATCAAACTTGCCTCTGATAATAAAAGTGCACATAATATATATCTAGATTTAGTGAGCGCTACAGATTTAAGAACTGTACAAGCAAGGTAACACTCAAGACATGACGACTCCCAATGTTTTACGCAAAATTAAATCAGAATATTATAAGAAGGACGATCTGGTTCGGGGTTGCGATTTAGTCGATATATATTTTAAATGTTGTATGCAACCCAAACACAATAAATATATTTATTCTGTAACCGAACCTTTCCGAGTGGTATTAATAAGGAGGAAGTGCCAAATTGAACTTTTGCAACACCATGATGTTAGAGCAATCAATTTCGACGCAACAGGAGGTATTGTAAAAATCGACCTGTTTAGATAACGAGCTAAAAACGTTTTAACTCGTTATCTAAACAAACTTATGTCTAGAGTGGAATCTAAAAATTTTAAAGTTCAGCAAATACCAATTTTAAAACATGGTTATCACAATCTTTATGGAGTAGAAACTATAAGTGTGATAAACCTGTGGTTTCGACTCTCTTACAGAGATTTTCGTTTGTTTAAGCGTCGACAGTGAGAGTTTACAAATTATGTTTTCAGAAATAGATAACGATTTCTTTAAGATTGTCTCGTCATTAATCCACCTTAGAAAATAACAACTGAACTTTATGATTTGCGCACAAAATTGTGTAGACCAATATGGCAACACAACTCAGCTGAATGCGGAATGTCAAAATACATATTTGATTAATAAAATGATACCAAAGCCTATTTCAGTTTATAAAAATGTGCTGAGGAAAACGTTATTCGAGTTCGAAATTCTCTCAACTGTTACTTACC
This sequence comes from Tipula confusa, assembly GCA_963556175.1. Classification (NCBI taxonomy): domain Eukaryota; kingdom Metazoa; phylum Arthropoda; class Insecta; order Diptera; family Tipulidae; genus Tipula; species Tipula confusa. Next base: position 126,571,999 of record OY744475.1, read on the forward strand.
TTTGAACGTTTTTACAGTTAATGAAAACACACTACGCAATATTCAAGGTTCGATATCATTCGGATCTCTTCCTGTTCTAGTTGTGGAGCAAATTTGATCGTGGAGAAGATTATTAGTAATTATGGCATACCCATCGTAGACGTTCAGTCTTACAATAATACAAATTATAATATTAAAATTTGTGATGTAGAAACAAATATTAAATTGGACGATGAAGATTTTTCCTTACGAGCTATGATAAATTATGATAACACATTAAGACATTTTACTGCAATTATAAAAAGACCCAATAATAATTGGGAAATTTTCGATGATTTGAAAAAGTTTCCTGTGTTAACAATAAACCAGATGTTTGTTAATCCAGCAATTTTATTTTACTATATTATGAAGTTTCAAATAATAATCTAATTATAATCGATTAATCGTAACCTTAGTCAGACTACTAGTTTTAGCTAATAAATAACTACATACCAATTGGTAATTAGAAATCAGTAATTAGTATCAGTATCAGTAATTACTAATTAGTCATTATAATCAGCAATTAGTATTCATTCAAACATAGCTAACCAAGCGATTCTCAGTATTAGCGCTATCGTAGATAACGCATTGCAATCGCAGATTAGTTTTCCACAAATACAGTCCAACTTGGTATATATTTTACCTGATCCAATGGAAGATTTAGCTTTTACGTCATTAGTTAGTCTAGAAGATGGTGGAAAGTGGCCTTAACTAGGCTGACAGAGAAATGGGCGATAATATTTCTTTTGCATTGAGATCTGGTAGAAAATTTATTGGGAATCAAATAGAAAAAAATTATGCGACCTTGGTAAGTGTATTCAGATTTTGATTGATTCATTTAGAATATACGGTATTAAGCAGGATATTCCGGCGTCTAGCCCACCGTAAACTCGTTTCATATACTGGGAAGTATAAGACAGGATATTAGTTAAATTATCGAGATCGACCTGGTTACACACACCTTGGCGGCCAATAATTAGACAATTTTAGTGGGATAGGGAAAGAAAAGGTATGTCAGAAATGACAGAAGTTGTCCGGTCGCCCGGTAGCTATTATTCAAACTACTGTTAGCAAAAGACAACCACAACTTTACTGAACTGCTCTACATTCTGTCATCTGTCTCTACATTTTGTTCCCTAAAAACAAAATCTGGTGATGAACTAATTCCTCTTAGTCATAGGTTGTAATAAATTGTATTAGTTTTTGCCTGAAAATACAAATTTATTAATTTGTCCTAATGTAGCTAAAAATTATTCTATGTAATAATAAATAATACGAAAATATGAAAAGACAAATATATAAAAAATAAAAAATATAATAATGTAACAACATAACAATGCAACAACATACCAATAAAATAACCCAAATAACAAGCTAACGAATCAAGTATTTGCATGAAAATCGTATTACTCGACACAACACCGAAATTATTAAAAATAAAATTTTATAAAAATATTTTATATTTTATAAAACAAATAATCGCAGAAAATTTAATTTATAGCCACTGTATTTGACACAAAACTCAAATTAACATAAACTAGATTTTAAAAAAATTGATTAAACATTACAAATCTACAGAATTAACCATTTTATGACAAATACCGTGACCTTGGTAAGTGTATTCAGAGTCAACAAATTCATTCTTCTGTTTCTGTTGCAAATTGTTTTCTAAAAATGATTGGAATCAACAAAGTAGATTGATTAGGAAACATCAAAAGAGCTCACTTCATGTAGATAATTTTCGTAAGTGAAAGAAATTCGAGTTAGGGCTGGCAACAAATTTGATGATAAACTCTAGCTTTTGAAAAAGACATAGCCCAAGAAATTCAGCATTGGAGGGAGGTTTTGAAATGATTTTTGATTATTACAGAATTTTTGATGTTCAAACTTTAGCATATAAAGCATTCCTTAGCATTTGATTCATCCGATAATTTATTTAAAAAAAATCATGGACATTTTTCAAATTAGTTGAAGCTAATTTGCTCCAATCCTTTCAAAACACTTGCAGCGAATTAATAATAATGAAACTTAAAATAAATATCTAAGCAAAGATATACAAAATAACCTTTATTAGTATTATTTCTAGTGTAGTTTAAAAGAAAATTACTTTGATGATAAAATACCCGAAATATTATTCATTAGTTGTACACCTGATCAAAGTAGGAAAGAACAATTAAGTTTAATCATTAGAACTGTAAACCAACATGATAAAAAGTTTGAAATTAAAGAATTATTTTTCGATTTCCTAGTAGCCACCGATACGACTTTTAAGGGTTTGACTGACTTCATGTTAGAGCGAATTGAACTTTTTGGATTGTCAATAAATTATTGTAATGGGCAAAGATATGATAACGCTTTCGAAAAAATATTGGAATGAGCATCTTTTGTTTTGTATTGATCTCATTCAACCAATTTAGTGACGAATTGATCAAGCTGCACAATAGGCTTCCGAGCAATTTGGGCATACTTCAGAACACAACTAATTGTTCAGTGATTCATGATGTTTCGTCAGTTTCATCGAATACCTCCAACATTTTACAAGATAACTAATTTTAGTTCAGAGACATTCCCACGAACGCAAAACAGCGTAGAAGCGTGGCACCGACGTCTCAAAGTGATAGTCGAAAACGTCGGTATATATAAATTATTAGGCGATTTGGCTAAAGAAACTATTTTAGCTAAGGCGCGGATCGAAAAAATTCAATGCGGTGAAAAAATCCCGAAAAACAAAAAACTTATACAAAAAAATATAAAAAGAAAAATTATGAAAAGGATTAAAGTTAAAAAAACAAATTTTTTGAAGCGTATTGCGCATAATATTTTGTTAGGATAGTTTTATGAACAAATTATTTTAAAATACATTGTTAATAATTAAATTATTTTATAGTTTCCTGAATAATATTAAAAAAACAACAATGTTTTTCCCAATTCCAGCCGTTTTTGTTTTTGTTTCTAATCTATGCCATCCGTTTTGGGGCCGAAGCACACCCAACTCTTTTACGGTTATTTAACGTCCTACTTTATGCCCTTGCCAACCAAATCGAGGATGCAGTAATACTGCACATTGCATTGCTTGAGCCAGCCGGTACTGGCATGGACGATGGTTCGGCCCATGGCTTCTGCACTCTAACAGGGGGTCATAGTTGTGTTCATCGTCAACACCGATGGAAATAAGATAGTGAAAAATCCATTTTTGAATCCTCCCTCGTTGAGATTCGAACCCGGTATCGCCCGCCCAAAACACCACAGCTTTAACCACTGCGTCAATTGCTCGGTAATTCCAGCCTTGTTTTTGATGTTTTTTGCTTGATTTTAAAAATGCGAAATTTTGTAATGCGAGATTTTTAAATTTCCAATTGCGAGATTTTGTAATGCAAGATTTTATAATGCGGGATTCCGTATCAATTCCCGTTAAATGATTGAAACCGTTGGCTCGAAACCAGACTGCTGAAACTAATAAATTCTAAACCCCATTTTCGAATATATATATATATATATATATATATATATATATATATATATATATATATATATATATATATATATATATATATATTTAAATTTTAGGATTTACAATTACAGTATTAGATTAAAATGGGCTTTTTACAATTTGTTAGTTATTTAGTTTTTTAGCTAAATTATTTTATTTTTAGAATTATTTATGAGGACTATATCTCAGTGGGACACATTAATAAAAAAAACGCATTGCAAATCCTACCCCTAGTGTAATGTGGAAACAGATTTTTTGGGGCGCCAATTTCTTAAATTGCACTAGGTTACAAATAGTCTAGCGCTGACCCTTTGTTCACACAATTTTAGTTAAAAAATGTCATAAATTTAAAATGAAATAAGCGCTAATATGTTTATAAAATCATCAATTGTTTACTGTAAAGTAAACTTTTTTTTAATTTTGGAAGGATTGTTTACAAGTTTTGTAAAACATATATTTTTATATCTAATCATAATATAAAAGTTATCATCAGTTTAGTTATACATGGGTCGAAAAATATATTGAAATTGAGCTCGATCTTATTTTGAGACCTTAATTTGCTCTGCAAATTATTCTGAAATATTATCTTTTTAAATTGAACCTTCCTTGAACTTTAAATATCAAACATTTGGGTTATATTTGGTTGTTGTTTTATTTAAAAATTAGTATCTTTCTAGGAAACAGTTATACGAGTAGATGATACACGTCGATAAATCATAATAAGACAATTGAAATTATATTACTCTCACCCATATTACAAAATTTAAAAAATATATTTTTAAACCTAAAGAGGTGCATCTATTTAGTTCTAGAACTGCTGCTTTCATTTATTATAACAGATCGCAATACAACAAAGAATAATAGTAAATACCGAGAAAATGTTGGCCGATGTTCCTGTTATTTCGTAGTAGTTGTTTATTACCTAGTTCTTGGAAAAAGCAGGTTTATGACTTTTGTAAACTCTTTCCAGTTTAAAAATTACCTTTAGTTCATTTACAAAGTAGGACTGTTCAAAACGAATTAAAATTGATAAACGAGTATTTTGTAACATATTAAAGTTGTTTTCAAGTCGCAGGACAATAATAATAAATTTTGTATAATGAACTTTACAACTTTTAACTTTTCAAGATGTTTCTTGATAAGAAAATAATAAGAATGATTTTTTTCTTTTATCGTTTTATTGTTGTTTGTTTTTATTTTTATTTTTTCCGTATTCGTTTGTTTGTTTGGCTTATGCTCTTCATTTTGTTTTCACAGAGAGTACAAAAAGATTCGAAACAGTTAAATAAGTTGATATAAATAAAAGTGCGGTACAAAGTTTACATAAAAATCTGTAAGGCTTAATGTGTTTAGATTTTTTTGAAAATCCGTCTTTTGTAAAGTACACATCCAGCCAAGCGCAGATTACCGAAATTACTAATTACAATTGGAATATTTATTTTTAATTTTTAAATTGGCATTACTGAGTACTTCCAAAGTGTAGGGTTTAGTATTGCCGAAGTGTTTTCTAAATTGAAACTAAATGGGATCGTTTGATTTAAAAAAAATCATTTTTTTAAACTATCTCAATATACTGTTGTGTGTCCTCCTAACCCGTCAATTCGACCAGCCATAGTTTCACTAAATAAAGATTCTCTCATAATATCACCAATTGTTAACTGGAGAATAACTTGAAGGAAGCTCAATAATGGGCCGCTACCAACTTGAAGTGAATACTCAAGATTGAGTAAAAATTCGTAATCTATAATATTTCAAAAAATAAATTATTTCTGAAAAGAAGTAAAACTTTCTTTAATGTGATAATAAAAATTTTTATATTAATTTTTTATCCAAATTCTTTCTAAAAAGCAATAAATTTTCAAAAAAATGTATATATAAATTATTCTTTTTTTGTTTTAAACCAGGTATTAATTTCGAGGATTACTATCCTCTTCATCAGCCTGTACTACTTTGAAAAAGTAGTTTTTTATAATTTTTGTAGTAAAATCAGATTGCAGTTGAACTATTTAACATAATATTTTATTACAATATTAAATTTAGTACACATTTATAAATAGGGTCATCAATTTAAGACATTCAATCTAGACTTCCTTCATTATTAACAAATGCTCACAAATGATCTCGCATTTCTAGCACCACCAAATCGTTTTCCACCAAATGAATGCAGTTGTTGTGATGGGTTGAAAGATCTAGGGGTGCTTTGTCCATCATTTCTCCATGATCCAACATGTATGCTATGGATCGAATCTTCTTAATCCACTTATGTGGAAGGCAAATAAAGTTCTGAACTTTCCTTATTTAGTCTCAGAAAGTTATGAAGCGCAACACACCCTAAAATAATTTTTTCTGCATTAGATGGAAACATGTAGATAGTGGTTAATAATATCTTCCATCTGTTCACTAAGATGGCAAAAGCATTTTCTATGACAAGTCGTGTTCGGGATAAACGCTTGTTGAATATTTCCTTATTATGAGGAAGGTTCACTCCAGGGTACGGCTTCATTAGATTTTTTGTAAGATTAAATGTTGCATCACCAACAAAAAATGCGGTAATTTAACGCTATTGCCGGGCAAATTTTGTTCTGGTGGTAAATCCAATTGACCACTGCCAATTTTTTTTGCCAAAATTGCTGATATTGAATATTTCTAGAAATGGAAAAAATGCATATTAACAATAAATCTCAACAATAGTTAATTAAATTTAGCGTCATCACTTTGTGAGCCGTATGTACCGATATCAATGTGTATAAATATGTATCGAGCATCACAAGAGGCCAACAGAACTATCCTGAAAAATGTTGTGTAATTGAAGTATTGAGATCCAGATCCCGGTAGACAAGAAGCAAATTTCATCTCTTATAAAACTGAAAATTGCCTTTCCAGATTTCACAAAAAATAAATATTAGCGTTTTTTGAGAGCAATTTAAATCTGGATATTTTGACTGTAGAGTTTGGTCACGTGCCGAAAATGTCGTAGAAAGCATCACACCCTTATGAATGAGCCTAACAGGGATTCGGACAGTACTAAAAATTCTGAAAGTTCAATTACTGATGCTACTGTCAGTTTCAAGGCTACTAATATTGTCGCAGAATCAAATATTTGTTTAAAGATGACCATCAATCCTAATCCAGCAATACTACTCACAGCAGAAATAAAAATCACAGATTTTTATGAAATATTTCACAAGTTTAGGGCATTACTAGTCTCTGCATCTCAAGCCACGTTTATATCGGAGCGCAAAGTTTTAAGTCGTCAAGTGCCACCAAGGAATAAATTATAACTAAAGCATTTATCATGCCTCGTATTGGTCACCATCATTCAAACCACAAAATGTGAGATGCAGACCGTGCATTACTGCGCAAAGACCTTGCCGATCCAAACTTCAGCTATTCTGAGACAGGAGATGTGTTGTTAGGAGTGGACATCTTCTTAGAAATATGTGAAACCAGGATAAGTTGATTTGTCAAATGGTTTATTGGCATTAAATACTAGTTTTGGCTGCGTAATAGCTGAAAATCCAGTAGATGATAACGATATTGTTCAAAATTGCAATGTTATTTTTGACATCGATCCCAATCTGCGCCGGTTCTGGAAAGTCGAAGAAATCCCTAAGGGTAGAAAAAACACAAACGAAGAGGAAAAATGTGAGAACTTGTTCCGTACAACGATACGAGATAAAGATAATAAATTCACGGTTAAACTACCGTGTAACAATTTCCCTTCGTTGTTGCGCCCAAGACAACACCCAAGAGGAATTGGTAAACAGAAATTTTCTATAACTAACAGAGAGGCCTCATCAGCGGACTGGTTTAGCTTGGCTAAAGCTCAGTGGATGGGCGTGGTAAAAGGTATAAGGCATCTGTAGTTCTTGCTTTGCCGCTGGAGGAAGGGATAAAAAGGATATTAGGGAAAGGAAAAATTAGATAAGACAGATGATACCTACCTAAACCTACCAGCAGATACCTACCATTACCTCCTCCTATTTATTACGGAGATAGTTACACTATCATTTCAAAAAAAACTTGAACAAAAAAAAACCATTACCATGAGCGAAAGAAAAAATTAATCCAGAGATAAAAAAAAACCCAGCAAATTTTTGAAAAAACAAAACTTGATTTCAAAATAAATTTATATATTTTAAACAAAAATAAAGTAAAAATTCTTAACTAAAAATGAACAAAAAAAACTTACTTTAACCCCTCCACCACATTGAGCCTTAAAATTATTTATAATTTTTATATTTTTTTTTTGTTTCTTGTTTTGTTAGTTTTTGTTGTAATAATTTTTCAGTTGTTGTTGTTGTTGTGATGATAGTTGATCAGCTGATGGTGATGATGCGGATTGATATGATGATTATAATAATAATATATTCGTAATACGGTGTTTCACTGTTATTATTATTTTTCTGATATTATAATATTTTTCTTGTTATGTTACTGGAACTTGTATATTATATAATATTCAAAATTAAGATGGTTGCTCTTATTATGTCTTTGATGCAACAGCACAACACAATTTCAATAACGTTATACAATATATTTATTTTTTTTTTTTTTATTATTTAGATCAATTTTTTATTTTAAATAAATTGACTTTATTTATTACAATCTAGTCTCCTGGACTAATGAGCAATTTGTTTCTGACTTAATTTACTAATATAATTATATCTATGACTCCACCCATTGGCGTTTCACAGTTTCTGGTAAGTTGTTGGTTATACCACATCAGTATTGTGGATTTAAATCAGCAAGCCGCTGTTTGCATTAACAATTAAACCAGTTCAAAGGGTTTAGTTCTTTTCAATCTGCGTATAATATTGGTGTTGGTTAACAGCTGAATTGCCTCTATATTCACATGTTGATGGAGTCTTTCTTCGTGTTTCCTTGCATTTTTTTTATTTTACTTTCACCCCATGCATTTGGCAGAATATATTTGTAGTTGTAGAAATTCTTATTTACAAATCTATTCATGGTTTCCATGATAATGTTTATATTCCTACAGTTCGTGTACATTTTCATATCTTCAGGTTGTCCCTCAAAGACTATTGTTGCATCTTTATATTGGCACAATACTTTAAAATCACCTACATAGTTTCCATTATTTAATCTTTGTTGTGGTTTCACCCAATGTTGTATGTAATTTAAGCAATTGTCAAAATGTCTTATCATATCTTTGCAACCAGTTTTTGTGAACATTAGTATAGCATATTTTGCTTTATTTTCTTCATCTAATAATAAATGATCTATATCTTTCAAAGTTTTGACAACATCATTTTCTTTGTTTGTTGTCTCATTGACAATACTTTCAATTTCAAATCCTCCACTGTAAACTTGATTTAATACATTTAAAGAATATATTGAAGTTACTAACATATCATTATTAGTTTTTATACCTATTTTGTTTAGATTAATTACTATATTGTAATTTTTTGTTTGATTAATTGTATTGCCATACAAATTTGCCAGAAATATTGGCATATTGTAATTGTCACATTGTGGTTGTATATATGTTCTTGGTCTGACTCTGTTATGAAACTGTTGCATTATAAGATTTGATGCATAAATAACATCATAGAATGAATAATAATCTCTAAATCTATTCTTGATGTTTCTTGCATCAGTTGATATATGACAGAGTGACTCTGTCAACACACCAAAATCTTTCAGAAATGTGGTTTTTGCTGAAGTGGTTGAATTTGCTGAATCTATTATGTATAGTAAAACATTTTCTAATTTGCACATGGTGCTGTAAATATCAATAAAGTTTGGCATTGTGTTTAATATTTTAAATTTGTTCTTATCATTCTCTTCTGTCATTGGAAATTGCACTATTGTATTACAGATGTCTGAAACTTGAGTATCATCATAAAATGACGCTTTAATTGACTTTACTGAATTTACTACTATTTCAAAATTATATATATACTCGTGAAGTTCTAACATTGTCATTGGACTTAATCCTCTTATTTTAACTGTTTTGCCTGTTGCTTGAAGTACTTGATTTATTGCTAATCTTCTTTTTGCTTGTGTGTAATGTTCTGATGCAAGTTCAAAAATCAATGATTTTGCCTTTTCAGTCAAATGTCCTAATGATTGTTTTAATGTTTCTGGCCGACTAATTATTGAACCAAGCATATCACTTTTAAATTTATCATTAAGTTCATTTATTGTTGTTATTGTTTCTTTGACTTTTTTGCTTTTTGGTAATATGTGTTTAATTATTTAAAACACTTCACCTCGACATGGTATTGTTATTTCAGAAAAATCATCATCAATTATTTCATCAGCATTCATTAGTACATCATCATCATCTATTAATGTGGGCTTCATTATTTTCCCTTCAAAATTATATTTCTTGGTCATTGATATTGCTTTTAAAATTATAATGGATGGTCTACTTGATGGATTGTTGACAACTTCATCATGGACAAATTTGTAATGACCATTCAATCCTGTAACTGCCAATTCAAAAACACTGCATGAAGGAAAACCGCCTAATTCGACAGGGTATCTGTCCATGTCTTTCATGTTTTTCCTAGTTATGTTATAACTGGAGAACAGCTGTGCTTTCAATGTTGTGTATTCTGCTATCAATATTGGTATTGATGCACCTGATTTGTAAGATTGTTGTATTGAAGAAACTAGACCATTCACATCCATGACCCAATTTTGATAATATAAATTTTGCATTGAATTGCAAATTGTCTTACATATTGGTACTATTACTTCACCATTGCAGTTAAAATTTGAAACCATTTCACCGAGTATTGAACTTCCCCATAGTTTTTTATCATTTGTTTTCAGACAAAATAACTTTTTTGCATATATTCTAAATAAATAAAATCTTTTGTATGTTTCGATATCATTGCATGCTATTGAATACCATGAATCATCAGAATGTACCAATCCATTTACAATAACCTTTTCATTAATAGATCTATTTTTATTAAACGCATATGTTATCCAATTGTCAGCATATGAATGTATGGTTGTTGACAAGTGGTTAAGCATACCCTGTGGCCAACCTATTTTTACTTTAATTCCATTCTTATCATCATTTAAATATTTGTTTAATTCTGGATTGTCCATTATTTTCCTTGGCATTTTCTTGAACAGATGTTCTCTATTGAACATTTTCATTAAACATTTATATTGAAGATATCTAATATTTTTATTTAACAACTTACTGGTTTTAAAATAAGTTATATATTTTAATGGATTATCATTTTCTGACCATTTGGATTGATCTTCTGTTACTTGATATATTTTGTGTTTCCTTGATTGTATCCCTTCATCCAATGTCCTTTTGTAAGCATTAATGTGCTCCTTGTTTTTTATTTTGCCTGATACAATTATGTTATTTGCACAAAAACTACCAATTGCTTGTTCTGGCTTTTCTATCATGTTATTGCCTATTTTTGTGTATATTGTTGGTGTTGCTATTGGTCTACCTTTACCTCGTTGTTCTTTGCCTGACATTGTATATTGAGGAATATATTCATCCTGCAAAAATTTATTTACCATTTTTTGATTCGTACATTCTTCTTCATTGAAGTTTAACTTTCGATATTCTTTCAAACAAGCATCCAGTGATGTGGTATGAAGATCTGATGTTCCTTTGTTCCTTTCTTCTTTTTCTTTTGTTGATCCTCTTAAAGAGCATGTGTGATGTGGATTGCCTAAATAATCTAATCTAGACAATTTTGTAATAATTTGATGATTTCTCAATTGTAAAGTCTCTTCTGACAATTTCGTTGCATAATAGATTGCATCAGACATGTAGGAAAATTTTGAATCGAATGGAAATTCTGGATACCATGTGGTTCCTTGATCACCATCAATTACCCAGCTTTTGTGTTTTATTTTCTCTTCTTCATATTCATTATTCCATTCAGCAGTTTGAGTAAATGATTGGTCCATAAACTGATCACCGTACAGTTTCTTTCCTCTTAACATAAATAACATTGAAACTTCTTCAATATAACTATTAATATTTGTATGATGTACCCCATCAATGAATGATGGCATTATTATATTCATTCCTAATGAATCATTTAAAATCATTCCTTTAATCCTATTTAATTTGCGTTTTTTGCTTTTAACTTGACCTTCAGATGCAAGTTTGCCCATAAATATTTCAACTTTAAGCAATGCCCAACAATCAAGTTTTGTTTTATACATAATATCGAATTTGTCAAGAATTAATTTTGATAACCTTGAGATTTCTGCAAATGGCATAAATGATATGTATTTCAAAAGTTCTAAAATTTCAGATGTTTTTTGATGTATGTCTATCGTTAATATGGTTATTGTTCCTACAAGTTCTTCAAAGGTTATTTGATAGTTTTTATTTTGACAGGACAAAAAATGTGAACATTGTAGTATTTTATGACCAGCTTGATCCCAATTTTGCAACTTGTCCATACTCAATCTACATAATTTAGATATATAGTAAGTGTAGCTAACACCCACATATTTGTGTTCATATTCATTTACACTTTCGATATCTGGTTGATTGTGATTATCTTGTGTATTTCTTTGCCTTGTTATAAAAATTATTGGTATATTACAGTTCGTTTTATTTATTGGTGCATGATTATGTGGGATTATGGCAATAAAAGAACCATTTGGTGGAATGAAAATGTTATCCTTTTTTGATTGTTTTGTGCTAAGATGATTTAATCTTTCATTAAGTTGTGACAGTGAATTTCCAAGTTGAACTCCATTCGTTTTGAGAACTTTATCATACATTTGCCTTTCAAAAATGGAGTTGTCTGTTTCAAGGTTACTAGAAGAAGCCCAATTTGAACTTGCAATCATTGTTGGTTTGGTTGATTCTGATCCTAAATAATTAATCATGTTGGAGATGTATTCATAATTGTCTTCAAAATCGTCTTTATGTATTGATCTTGGTTTTTCCTTCTCATTTGGATTACGTTTCCCTCTCGTCAATTTGCTTATCATGTTCATATAATGACAATTGTCATCTTGATTTGATGAAAACATTGTATATTGCCATGATCCAATAACTTTTGCTGAACCTAACATTTCTTTGCCATTATCAGTTTTGTTTAAATTATCAAAATCTGCCATAACTTTTAATTGATATTTTTTTGGGAAAATTGATAATACATAATTCAGGTCCTGACGTACCATGGTGCATTGACGATGTTCCTTAGTACCCTGTTCTGAAACCTTTGAATGATATTGACGTTGCTGGGTTTTGTACAACCCCAGAGTTCAATACCATAAGTCCATATTGGTTTCAGTATTTGCTTATAAAGTAGCAGCTTATTGTATGATGATAGAGAAGAGTGTCTGCCTATCAGCCAATGCATTTTTTTATATTTGAGTTTTAGTTCTTCATTTTTCTTTTTGACGTGGACCTTCCATCTAAGTTTAGCATCCAGGGTCATGCCTAGATACTCAGCTGTGTTCGCATACGGTATTAGTTCTCGATTTATTGAAACAGGTATATGTTCAACTCGTTTGTTGGTAAAATTTATGTGAACTAATTTAGTTTCATTTAGCTTAATTCGCCATCTTTTAGTCCATTTATATACTTCGGAGATAGCTGATTGTAATTTTTGTGTTGATTCTTCGTTGCTTTTTCCAACAGCTAGGATCGCAGTGTCATCAGCAAAAGTCGCCACTGTGTTGTATTCTAATTCAGGTAGATCATACGTGTATAATAAATATAAAATCGGTCCTAATACACTGCCCTGCGGTACACCTGGTTTTATTTCTTTTAATTCAGAATAAGTTTCAGCAAATTTAATTCTAAAGAATCTATCTTTCAAGTATGATTCCAGTATTTTAGCGAATTGCATTGGTAAGAGGTTTCTTAACTTATGATTAAGTCCTTCATGCCAAACCTTGTCAAAAGCTTGCGCCACGTCTAAAAATATCGTGGAGCAGACGTTTTTCTCTTCAAGTGCTTTCTCAATTACATTGATTACTCTGTGTACTTGTTGTATTGTTGAGTGTTGACGACGAAATCCGAACTGATGATTTGGGATTAAGTTATTCTTTTCGATTATCGAATTTAACCTTTTAATCAGTATTTTCTCAAAGAGTTTAGACATAACTGGCAACAACGAAATTGGTCTATAAGATGAAGTTTCGTATGGTGGTTTACCAGGTTTTGATATCATTATTACTTCTGCAATTTTCCACAAACTGGGTACAAATTTGATTCTAAATGCTGCATTGATAATATAAGTAAGCTTAACTAGGGCCTTCCTTGGTAGTTCTTTTAAAATTTCTGTAGTAATAAGATCATAACCAGGAGCTTTTTTCGAATTCATATTGAATTTTATCTCATGCATGACTTCTTTTGGTGAAGTCAATAGAATTTCTTCACTTTCTTTTTCAGATTCCACCGTTATTATTTGAGATTCTAAAGTATGATCATCATGCGGTTGGAATATTTTTTCGAGGTGCTCCGCAAAACTTTATCTTCGTTATTTCGAGCCCATTTCCCCCCTTCTATTCTTATTGGAGGGTTCTGCATTGTTGGTCTTTTAATGTTTTTGGTTGCTTTCCAAAGTGAATAATCAGTCCTGCTGTTGTGAATCCACCTTAATAAAAATTAAATAAAACTTAACGAACTCAGTTGAACCAATATGTTTCATAAGTTCAATCGAGTTCGAAATTACAAACAACGATACACGCGACAACAATAATCGCAAATTTAACAATTTAATAAAAATTAATAATTTTCAAAATCAGCAATTAATTCGAACACAAAAAGTGTTGTTGTTTGTAATATACAATTTTAGTATTTAAGTTCATTTTTTAAAAACAATAAAAGAGTTCTATAATACCAATTGGACAAAACGGTAATTTCAAATTTAAATTGGAGAACGCACAATTTACGGGTATTGGTAAGTATTTACAAATTCTGCTACTAACACTTCTACCGCGCGTTGAGAACTAAGAACTTTGGCCAGCTCAGAGCAGTCGTGTGTCGCAACGTGCGCTAAGACTATCGAGCCAAAAATTAGTTTCAACTAAAACTCTAATACTAACTATACACATCATTATTCACACTATTTTCAAACATCATTCACATCATTTGCTTGTTACATTATTACTATTCTCATCATCATTCACATCATTCACATCATTGGCGCTGCCGAATTCGCACCTGTGGCGAAATAGGTTAAGATATTTTAAAAGACGCACGACCCGTAGCACCAGCTAGAAAAAAAAAGGTTGCAAACCCTACAAAAAAAAAAAAAAAATAAATAAAAATATATATATGTCCAACAAAAACTCACCTTTTGCTACCAGATCTACCCTAATACCACGATCTCCATCACCAAAACCCAGATCATCAGTATACCGAAACTTACGCAGCACAACAAAAACACAGTCATTAGAAGACCTTACGACATACTCAGAACATAAATCAAAGACGAAACCAATACATAAATTAGATAAACCTTCAACACAGATAACAAATCAAGAAACAGAACAAGTCAATACAGATACCACCACAACAAAATCAACACAAATAAAAAACATAGAACCCAACAACGAGACAACCAACTCTACAGAACACGAAACACACATAATACAAAAAACAGTCGAAACAAACAAACTTACACAAGCAAGACCCATACCAGAAGAACCACAAGAACAAACAAACAGTACAAACAAAGGAAAAAACGAACCAACATCCATAACCCCATTACCAGACAAAAACGACCCAACACAGGAACCTATCGTAGTACAGATAGCGAAAAAACCAACAAAAATGAACCAACGAGAGATTCAACAAATAATCGCGAGTTGTATTCCAGAATTCAACGGCGAGGAACCCCATCCAACAAACAATCTCACACGATTCTTGGACGCGTCAGACAGCACATACAGAGATCTAACCAACGAAGAAAAAAAGATATTTAACAGACTAATAAAATTCAGACTTGTAGGTGACGCATACTTCAGAATAAGCAAACGAGAAATCCCAGACTATCCAACCCTAAAAAAGACACTGACCGACATGTACACGGTAACATATTCACTAGATGAATTAGAGAAAGCCTACACCACTATACAACAAAATTTCGGCTATAAAATTAAGTACGGACTAAACGAAATAGACCAAACATATGGAACACATTTACAAACAACCGCAGTACAGATTTTCAAAAGAGGACTCAACAATACTATACTACGAGAGAAAGTCGCTACAATTAGGGCAAAAGACGTAAACGAAATAATAGAAGAAACGGACACAATAGAAAAAATGTTAATGATGACAACAAACACACCAATAAGAAACACATACCAGACTGAACAAACAAATCTACCACAGAACCAACCACATGTACTACAGCCAAACCTAACACAATACAACACTCCCAACCATGCAACTCCAAGAATTCAATCAAAACCAGCTCCAATCCTATGCAACTACTGTCAACGACCGAACCACACCTGGGATATATGCAGAGCCCGAATAACTGCAAACACACTAAGAAACCTACAGTACGAAAACACTCAGAACAGGGCAAGACCACAATTTAACAGCACGTACAACCAAAATTACAACAGACAAAATAGACCACAACAAAATTATTCCACCGAAAGAACGATGAACAACTACACCAACCGAAACAATGCACAACAGAGTAACGAAAATTTTACAACATACAGAACACCAACAAACCAAAACAATTATCAGAACAGGTATACACCACCGCAACAAACAAATTATACGAACTATAGAGAATCAGCAGACACAAGTTTCCGAACAGACAGACCACCGAAATACTGCTCACACTGCAAAGTCACAACAGGACACACTTTTGACGAATGCAGGAACAAAGTTCGAGGAAATAGGAACTATGATACACGAAATTACAACCAACCACAACAACCAATGAACACCAATAATATAGAAGAACAGATGAACAAAATGAGAATCAACACAGTTTACCCAAGCCCACAAGACGAATATTACAGACAGAATAGAATCGATCTAGAGCAGGGAAACGCCACAGGATCCAACCAGCAATAGGAGAGCCGCCGCAGTTGGATCCCAAACACAACCAAGCAAACGAAACACACACAGACCACGGACTCGAATTTTCTCTCCAAATGGGTACCATTCCAGAAATGTACCTACAATTTTCACAACAGAACACAACAGAAACAGACGCACAACAAATAAACCATGTAGAAGAAGACTATCACTTATTAATTCTTATTAAT
Source organism: Tipula confusa (assembly GCA_963556175.1). NCBI lineage: Eukaryota > Metazoa > Arthropoda > Insecta > Diptera > Tipulidae > Tipula > Tipula confusa. Next base: position 126,588,731 of record OY744475.1, read on the forward strand.
GAAACCGACACAGACTCTCACATTGATGGAACGAGCAAAGACTCTCACATTGATGGAACGAGCAAAGACTCTCACATCAATGGAACGAGCAAAGACTCTCACATTGATGGAACGAGCAAAGACTCTCACATTGATGGAACGAGCAAAGACTCTCACATCAATGGAACGAGCAAAGACTCTCACATTGATGGAACGAGCAAAGACTCTCACATCAATGGAACGAGCAAAGACTCTCACATTGATGGAACGAGCAAAGACTCTCACATCAATGGAACGAGCAAAGACTCTCACATTGATGGAACGAGCAACGACTCTCACATCAATGGAACGAGCAAAGACTGTCACATTGATGGAATGAGCAACGACTCTCACATCAATGGAACGAGTAGACATTTCCAAACAAAAAAGACGAAGCGAAACGAAACTAACAAAAAATACATCCCACAACCAGACGAGATAATCCTATTAATACACAAAGTAATACAATTTCTCTACACGATACTAAACAAGACGATAAAAACCACACATAAGATATACACAAACACACGAAATTACATAAAAGTTTCAAGACACAACATAACACTCTTTACAAAAATCAAATTCCAAGAAGTAACAGCTTACACTAAGCACCGGATCAAAACCCTACAGACCTCAGACAATTCAACCACGAGAACACAAACACTACCAAAAATAAACGCAGAATATTTTGAAATAAACAAGACAACTACCAAACCAAAATACAACACAAATAAACACCCAAATTTGACAGGCAATATAGGACACAAAATTGATCAACAAAATAGCACAAACACCATAAAAAACCTCCCCTACCAACAACCCGATTCAATATCCAAAATTATCAACATAATCCCAAAACACAAGACAAATTGCGACACAAACACAATCACTACAATCACCAATGAATTCCAAACAATGTTATTAATAGACTCTGGCGCTGATGTTTCGCTAATCAAAATTAAATACATTTCAAATTTGGAAACCAATACCAACGAGAAAATAGAATTGTCAGGAATAGGCAAGGGAACGACCCAAACTTTAGGCTCACTAGACCTCAAACTATATTTAAACGATAAATTAACGCTCACACAAAAATTCCATGCAGTCCCGAACAATTTCCCAATCTCAGAAGACGGTATCATCGGAAGAGATTTTCTCGACCACCATAAAATCGATATCCTATACAGTTCCAACCAATTAAGAATAGGTGAAAACTTAATTCCATTTTCAATAAAAACCCACAGGCATATCACTCTACCCGCTCGCAGTGAAACGGTAATCGAAATTAAGACACCTACTAACGAGCTATGCATATGCAACGCTCAAGAAATCCAGTCAGGAATATTCATCCCTCACATGCTACTACAACCCGCAAACTTCAAGGCAAAAATCCTAGTCGCAAACACCTTAGAAAAACAAGACACAGTAAACAACCTACACCCAGACATTGAACCATTACTAATACACCAAACAAACAAATCCAGTATACACACCCACAAACAGGAAAAAGACAACAAACCACAGACAAACACTCTAGACACAAACAGACAAGAAAAACTAATACAGACTATAACCGAAAATTTAGACGTTACAAACAACACAGAAGAAAACATATCAATTGTATCACTCTGTCTCCAATACGAAGACATATTCTTCATAGAAGGAGACAGATTAACCAACATCAAAGGAATACAACACGACATAAACCTATACACAGACTCCAAACCAGTACACGTACAAAGATACAGACTACCACATACACACAGAGAGGAAATTAACAAACAAATAAAAGAAATGCTGGATGAAGGGAAAATACAACCAAGCATTAGCCCGTACAACAGCCCACTCTTGCTAGTACCGAAAAAACCTGGACCGGACGGAAAACCAAAATGGCGCGTAGTAGTAGATTTTAGAAAACTAAACGAAATAACTATAGGTGACTCTTTTCCACTACCTAACATAAACGATATACTCGACCAACTAGGACACGCCCAGTACTTCTCCACGCTAGACATGGCCAGCGGGTACCATCAAATCGAGATGAACCCGAAAGACACACACAAAACAGCCTTCAGTACAGACTACGGACATTTTGAATTTATGAGGATGCCTTTCGGACTCAAAAACTCCCAAGCCACTTTCCAACGAGCAATCAACCACATCCTACGCGGATTCCAAGGGTTGAAAGGATTCATTTATCTAGATGACGTAATTATATACGGGAAAAACTTAAACGATCACAATACTAAACTAGCAGAAATATTTAGTATTTGCCGATCACAAAATTTAAAGTTACAGTGTACCAAGTGCCAATTTCTTAAAAAGGAAATTACGTTTCTGGGACACCTAATAACTCCAACTGGCATCAGACCAAATCCATCAACAGTACAAGCAGTACAAAATTTCCCACAACCAAAAAACGTACGTGAAACTCAATCATTTCTAGGACTTGCAAATTACTATCGCAGATTCATCCCGAACTTCTCAAGAATCGCTGAACCACTCACAAAGCTCACTAGGAAGCAAACTCCTTTCATATTCTCAGATGAATGCGAACAAGCACTAGCCAACCTAAAATCTAAATTAACAAATCCACCAATCCTCAAATACCCCGACTTCACACGGTCCTTCATACTGACAACCGACGCTAGCAATTATAGCTTAGGCGCGATACTCTCGCAATTATATCCCTCAGGCGAATTCCCTATTTCATACGCCAGTAGAGCTCTCGGGAAATCCGAACAAAACTACTCCACAATTGAAAAAGAAATGCTCGGCATCTACTGGGCAGTAAACAATTTCCGACCCTACCTGTACGGTAAAAAATTCACAATAATAACCGACCACAAACCACTCACCGGAAACTTAACTAAAATTCCCAATAGAATTCTGAAATGGAACCTCAAACTATCAGAGTACAACTTCGAAATAACCCACAAATCAGGAAAACTAAACACCAACGCAGACTCACTTAGCCGAATCAAATACAACCAAATACTAGCCACCACTAGAAACCAAACGAAAAGACTACAGAACCAAAATACACAGACTCCACAACAAAACAACGAAACAAAAGATCAAACAAACCAACTAGCAAAAAATCCACAAACCTTAACCAAACCAGAAATTACAAGTCCTACCAACTTCCCCTTTCCTATCACCACATCAACAGGTCCTAAACTAAACACGAACAAAGAACCAAACCAAATCAAGCCAAGCACAGACAAGATAGAAACAGTACTGGAATACAGAAAAAGACTCCAAATCCTAGACGAATACCACAACTTACCATTGGGTGGTCATGCAGGCACATGGCGCACATACAAACGCATTAGGATGCTGTACTACTGGCCGAACATGCTAACGGACATCAACCGATTCATAAGAAAATGCCACTACTGCAAAAGGAACAAATCACACAGAAAAACAAGAACAGCACTACAAATAACAGACACTTCCGACTACGTATTCCAGAGATTAGCATTCGACATTGTAGGACCATTACCCACAACTGAAATAGGTAACAATTACCTACTAACCTTCCAAGACGACCTATCAAAATTTTCTGGCGCTATCCCAATACCAAACCAAAACGCAAACACAGTAGCAAAAGCACTCTGCGAACACTACATAACGAAATATGGTATTCCAGAAAAAATACTGACAGACCAGGGTAGTAATTTCATGAGTAAAACATTCAATGAAATATGCAAGTTACTCAAAATCAAACACCTTACCACCACCGCATACCATCCCGAGACAAACGGAGCCCTTGAAAAATCTCACAATACTTTAAAAGAATACCTCCGATCCTTCACGGATATCGATAGGAACAACTGGGATGAAATGTGTCATTACGCTATCTTTGTGTACAACACCACACCCCACTGCTCCACGAACTTCACCCCACACGAACTAGTTTACGGACGACCAGCATTAATCCCGAGCGCTGTAAAACGCGAAGCAGAACCCATATACAACTACGATGACTACGTAAGTGAACTAAAAGCGAGACTACGACTAGCACATGCGATAGCCCGGAGAAACATAAATCACAAAAAACAAGATATCAAACGACAGTACGACAAAAGACTAAACCAGATCGACGTAAAAGAAAATGACCTAGTATGGCTCAAAAACGAAGCTAGGAGAACAAAACAAGACCCACTATGGCTAGGACCATACAGAGTACTACGAACTGACTCTCCAACAAACACTACCTTAGAGATAAACAGGAAACAAATAAGAGTACACAACAACCGAATTATCAAACACCAAACATAAAAAACAGACCATCATTGTAAAAACATCTATTCCGTCGAGGAATTAGAACCAGAACAAAAAAAAAAGGTTCTGCCTTAAAAAAAAAATAAAAAATAAAAAAAAAAACACTTCCTAAAAAGAAATTTTCCAAAATTGACCTACAAAACATTACTAGAATCAAAATACTACTTTTTCTACCTCACACACACTCTAACACGTAAGGTAAAACAAGATAGTTAAAACAAAAAGATGGAATTCAGTCCACACATACTAACACATACATTTTTCGCATTTTTCAAAGCAAGTTTTATCTAAACGTAAATTCAATGTCAGGAATAAAAAAAAATATATAGAATTACAAAATTTTAATTAGGTCGATTTCACTAACAATAATAAACAAAATAATATAACACACAACATACAATTAACAAACGACATCAAAACGGCGAAGCAATACCGCAACAACAAACAAAAAAAAACAAAGTCAGCAAATAGACGAAAGTACAACCACTTACCAAACAAATAAAACAACGAACAGAGATTACAGTAGCAACTACGAACACCGCAACAACAGTAGCGACTATAAATACTGGAACACAAAAGCGCAACCACACAAAACAAACAAAATTTTACAAACACATGCAAAAACGAAATATGCAATACAACACGATGCCAAAACAACAAAAACACTACCCAAAGTAAAAAAAAAAACAACAAATACGGGTCAAACAAATAAGACGCACCTGCACAATCACATTAACTACCAGCAATGAACAGGAAAGCTCGAACGACGCTAATAAAAACTAAAAATAATATTATAATAATAATAATAATAGTAAATAATAGCAACAAGAACAAAGATATAAAAAAAAACCTGGTCAAGTCAAGACAAACGGCTACCAGCGAATATATCATCAACCAAATAATAAATTAAAACTTAACAGGTCAAAAACAAAACGACCTCCTAAAAAAAAAAAATAAAAAAAACTTAAAATAGAAACAAATAAAACAAAAACAAAACACATAATAAAAGTCCACCAACTTTAACAAGGCAAAATCCTATACACTAACACCAATTCTGGAGAAATAATTTATCATATACAGCATCGAAACTGAGGAAAGAGCGTCCAGGAAAACAAAAAACTACTGAAACTACTAAAATCTCGCACCACACACCAAACAAAGACAACAAAGATTTTCCAACAATGAAGGATGACAACCACCACCAACGACGACAAAGTATTGCCACCAACAAACTTAATAACAGACATAATATAAAGTACTAACCCTAGAATAAGAAAACTAGCACTTAAAATATACATATACCTATATAAATATAACGTAAAATCTCCCTTCAGAAGATTTTACTTTCCGTAGGGCAAAGGTGTTGTGAATCCACCTTAATAAAAATTAAATAAAACTTAACGAACTCAGTTGAACCAATATGTTTCATAAGTTCAATCGAGTTCGAAATTACAAACAACGATACACGCGACAACAATAATCGCAAATTTAACAATTTAATAAAAATTAATAATTTTCAAAATCAGCAATTAATTCGAACACAAAAAGTGTTGTTGTTTGTAATATACAATTTTAGTATTTAAGTTCATTTTTTAAAAACAATAAAAGAGTTCTATAATACCAATTGGACAAAACGGTAATTTCAAATTTAAATTGGAGAACGCACAATTTACGGGTATTGGTAAGTATTTACAAAATCTGCTACTAACACTTCTACCGCGCGTTGAGAACTAAGAACTTTGGCCAGCTCAGAGCAGTCGTGTGTCGCAACGTGCGCTAAGACTATCGAGCCAAAAATTAGTTTCAACTAAAACTCTAATACTAACTATACACATCATTATTCACACTATTTTCAAACATCATTCACATCATTTGCTTGTTACATTATTACTATTCTCATCATCATTCACATCATTCACATCACTGCTATCATTAGTTAGTTTTTTTAGACAGTTACTGATTGACTCATCTTTTACTTTTTGGATTTCCCTTCTTAACTGTTGGGTTAAATTGTTTAATTTAGTTTTATATTGAGGAGCTCGTGTTTGCTGCCATATTCTTCTCGCTCTTCTTTTTTCTGCCAATAGTTCTCTAATTTCTTTAGGGTAGTTATTTCCTTTTATTTTATATTTAATTGTTGGGGTACTTTCCCAGGCTGATTGTTGTATATCATTTACAAATTTTAGAACTTCGTTTTCTACTTGCTCCTCGTTTTTTAATGGAACCTTTAGGTTAATTTTTTCTTCTAAGGACTGCCTAAAGTATTCCCAACAAGTGCGTTTATTTATTAGGCTTGGATTTCTTTCTTTTTGAATTATTTTTTCGCTTAATGTCAAAAGTATAGGAGAATGGTCCGAGTTTAGGTCTCGACTTTCGTCTACTTGTATATAGTTCATTGATATATTTTTGATTATAAAAAAATCAATTAAGTCTGGTATTTTATTTTGATCTGTAGGCCAGTAGGTTGGTTTTCCAGTTGACAAGGTTTCACTACCGCATTTTCTGACAGCTTTAAGCAGTTCTTTACTTTTAGTCGTTGTTAGCCTAGAACCCCAATGGACATTTTTTGCATTAAAATCTCCTCCAATTATGTATCTTTTTCCTAGTTTACTGAAGAATTCGAGATAATCTTTTTCTTTTAGCGCGTGTTTCGGAGGGCAGTAAACACTAACAACACTAACATAATTATTTTTTGTTTTGACGTTAACAACAGTTGCTTGTATTTCAACTGTTTCATATTTTAGCTCTTCGTAATGGTGGATATTATTTCTAATTATAACAACGCTACCTCCTTTAGCAGTGTTTTCTGGGTGATTGGTTTTATATACTTGATAATTTTTAAATTTAATATTTGATTGTCTAGTAAAGTGAGTTTCCGTGATAAGACATATGTCGATTTTTTCTATTTCCAAGACCACCTGCAATTCTTGTTGATGTTGCATTAGTCCATTGGCATTCCAGCATATAATTCTAAGATCATTGGCCATTTTTCTGTTTAGGGATAGCTCCCTTAGCTCTATACTCAAGTGTGTGTAATCGCTCATCAAACGTATTAAGTTTACTTAATATCAATTTCAGAGTTTGACTAATATCCTCACTTTGGGTAGTTTCTCTTTGATTTACTTTACTCCTTAATACTTGAGCGTAAGTCAAATTGCTCATTTCTTCCCGAGGAATTTCCGATACTTTTCGTCGTATTACTTCGGGCTTGTTTTTTCGAATGGTTGGTTTTCTACTTAAATTTGAATTTTTTTCATTCATTCTTCTAAACTTGATGCTTTGCAATTCAATAGCAACACTGCATCCTCTATAGTTAGCGGGATGATTTTCTCCACAGTGAACGCATTTGGCCTGCCCATTTTTTGGTAGTACGCAATCTCTTGTATGATGTTTTCCAGTACATTTGACACATCTTGGTTCCTTATTGCAGTACTTTTGTGTATGTCCATACGCTTGGCATTGATGACATTGTGGTATAAGCTTAGACCTTCTTAAAGGCTGTATAATCACTTTACATCCTAAGATGTACTTAATTTGATATATTTTTTCGATTATCTCATCGGCATCGAAGGTCAACATAAACATATTAAGAGGTGTTTTATCCCGTCTTTAAATCCCTGCGCTTTTAAGTCATCAATTATCTTGTCTACTTTACATGTGTAATGAAGGTTTTTAGCCATCACTCTGATTGGTCTAGTTTGTTTATCTTCAAACGTATGCCAATAGTGCTTTCCTTCATTAAGCATTTTTGTTACTTGTCGGTAACTTTCACTATCTTTCAAGTTTATTTTGATATTATTTCCATTCATCACCTTTGCGTTAAACTGATCTGTTGCAGTTATTTTTTTTATTTTTTCATATAGTAGGTCATAATCTTTGATTTCATTTATGACTATTGGTGGGGGTTGAGCTAGTTTTTGTGGCTTTTTTGTTATAACCTTTGGAACATTCAGTTGTAATTGAGGCGGAGATGGTGTATTATTTCGTTTTCTTTTGTTTCTACGATTTATAACTCTTACAAACTCCGTTTCCCTAGCTAGTTCTTCTTCATCTGTATGGTACTCTTGCACAGCTGTTGTTATTATATTAGTCTTTTGACTATTGACTTCCTTTGATTTAAGAGTACTAACTTCGTTTTCTAGAACTTTTATTCGCTCCTGCATCCATGTAATTGTTTGATTCAGTTGCTTGTTTATATTTGTGGAATCGACCAATGCACTATTGGCTTTGCACAATTCACTGTAAAGTTTTTCCTCAGTTAAAGAACGATTGCAGTTCTCTTGCAACAGTTCGTTTTTCGAGTTTTCCTTTTTTTTCAGGACGGTTTGCTCCTTTTGATGTACTGATTTGATGTTGCTTTCCAAAAAGGGGCTAGTGACTTTTGTAGGAGATCGAGTTAATTTCTGACTCCTTTGGAATGGATATGAAATATCCTTTTCTTTTGTACTCAGTTGAGTATTATTATTTTTCCCTAACATATCTTGGGATTGGTTGTAATAATTATAGTATAGCAATGATTGGTCTCCCCCAGAATCCATGAGACCGATCTCCGAAGAGAGTGGATTTCCCTGAGCATCAGGCATACCACCTGGGGTAATTGTTTCCTTGTTTGTTACACTCATTGCGTTTTTATAGTGTATTGGTTGCACTCGCCTCTAGTATTTAGCCGATGAGTATTCCATCGTTGCCCGGGTGTTACCACTTGGAGGTATACTAGACACATTTGGTGGTTTCTACATAGTTACAAAGTTGGAATATAAACCATGAGTCATGGCTATAAACAATCAACCCCTACCCTATTGAGACACACCCAACACCCAGTTACACAATATATGTTATACAATATATGTACTATATTTATAATTTTTTTTTTTTTGGCTTACTTAAGTTTTTAAATATTATTGTTTTGCTTGTTTTTTTTATTTTTAATGTTATTTTTTCGTAATTCTTTTACAATTAAAAGAACTAAACCACTGATATATTTACATATATTTATATCGATATATATATAGTTTCTAACTTATTATTTTCTTATTTAATTGTTCTTATTATAATTAAGGAATTCACTATAATTTTAATATAATTAAATTAAATTTTTACTATTTATATGATTTTTTTTTTCTATTTATATGATCAAGCCTTTTTCTCACTCACTTTAAATTTTTTAATTTTATTTATTTAATTTTTCCTCTACTTGATTACAACCTGGCTTCATGCAATATTTTAGATATCTCTTTATTTTTATTTCTACTTTGTTATCACACAGTTAAAACACATCTCCCCCCTCGTGTTTTTTTTCCGCTTTATATAGCCCGTGTATATAACGGGTCATCTCGGTAATAAAACAAAAAAAACCCAAACACGATGGTCAACAATAATTTACGGCTAGACTTTTTTTTTATCGCTGGTATGAAACCTTTTTTTTACTTTCGCGACAGTGGTTACAACCGTTTCGCCAATAACCTTCGCAATTGGGATCTTCGTACAATCTTGCAATCAGTAGACTAAGAGCCATGGACAGACGTTTTTGAAAAGAATTTCGTAATATGAACACATCATTTATGAAAGAATATAAATCATCAGGGCATATGCAGTACAAGAATCACCAAATCTAAAGAGATATTACGACATCATGGCGTTATTAATACGTTCAGTACAACCACAAAGTTAAGAGTGGTATTTGATGCTCAGGCGAAATCAACTACTGGAATAACATAAAACGATATCTTAATGGTTGGTCCAGTAGTTTAATCAACGTTGATAGAAACCTTCATCAGATTTAGACAACATGAGTTTGTAGTAACGGGAGACATCGAAAAAATGTATAGGCAGAAACGTGTAGGGAATGATGACCAGCAACATCAATCAATCTTATGGTGATTTAAGGAGTACGAGCCTACCATTTGAAAACATTACCCTGTGTCACTGCTCCAGCCTCATTTTTAGCCCCCAGATCAATAGTCGAAGCAGAAAATGATATCAGAGCTTTATCTTAAAGCAGCCAAAGCAGTAAAAAATGATGCTTACGTCGATGATCTGATGACCGGTGAGAGTGATTTACCAGAATTGCAAAGCACATTGAACCATATTATAAAAGATTTGCAACAATCTGACTTTAATCTACTAGAAGAGAATATACTAGATCAGGACTACAAATAACTTAAATTCATAAACTAATAATTTTAATAATTAACTGATTTTACTTTAAAATTGTGGGTAATATCATGTTATTTTCTAGTAAAGGAGCAAGATATTGAGTAAACTTAGCAGTTATTCACCGCTTAACCTCAAGTGTAATTCTTAAATACTTTACTTGTCCCTGTTAGCTTTTTTATTAATGAAGTTCTCTCCGTTTAGCTTTACACGCCATCGTTTTACCCATTTACATAAATTATTTGTGATTTAATCTAATTTGTTAATTTGTCACAGGTCCTCAATAGTACTTCCAATTGCCATATTTGCTGTATATTCAAGCAAGATTGCAATATTTCTTTCTCTTCGGAGCAAAAGAAATTTTTAGGGATTAAGTAATTTTAGTTGTTGTGCATTTTTAACTTGCACATTCAAAAAAATTTTTACTTCATACAATTCACAAAACAGATTATGCCTTTAATTAGTCAGTCAGGCTGTTTTCTATTTTTTTATAAACCAACCGTCACGATATACGGTAAAAGGTCTAAATCGAATCCTTCGTTATATTCTGTCGATAGAAGAAGGGGATATTATTTTAAATTATATGGAAATTAATGAGATTTGGAAACGTTCGTTTCTGTAAAACAGTATAGAGGTGTCTCCCGAAAAGTGTTGTATTTCATGATACTCCAATTGTGGTTTTTGCGTTCAAACTACATTTAAGAAATGTTAAATATAAACAAACCTGAATCCGCATATCTTCAACAAACTAAGATGGTATATTTAATGTATTAAATGGTGTTTTAGCTTAGTCAAATAGTTCTAAGTGATTTGACTCATTACTTAAATAAGTGTCCGAAACTCATGATAAATATTTGTGAATAAAATTTTTGACGTTTATTTGAAAAATATTCCCCTACTTTTCCAATTTTTTATTACGGTATCCGAAAAATATAATAATTGATTGAAATATCTCCCCGCCTTATTTGTTTTTAAATACATTTTTTGTGAGGTATAAAAAAAATTACATTTAATTGTTTGCATTATTTATTGAAATTGTCATAGCAACGAAAAAGTTCAAAATTTTCTTATATTGTTTTTCAATGGTAGTATTACAAAACAAAACAGAGAATTTTGTTTTATTGTTTATATCTGAGCGTGCTACGCGGAGATGAGTTTGGCTTGTATTATAGAAAGTTTTGGTATTTGTCAAAAATTAGCATAGCAACTGACGTTGGAATAAATTGGGTGGCTTCAATTTTATCAAATAAATGTCAAAAATTTGTATTCACAAATATTTATCATGGGTTTTGGACACAGCCTTAACTATATGTAAGTTAACTATATTTTAACTGTTGCAGTAATTACAAGTTAGAGTTGCCTTGCTTTGATCGAACTAACCGAGTTCAGATACTATTGGTTAAATAAGTTTTTAAGAGATTATCCATCAAGATGCAGTGCCTTCGAGTCATCCTATAATCGACCTAAATTTTAAGGTTAATAATAGCCATTTACGATATTTTATACTGGAATTAAACATTAAATTGAACCAAAACAATATATAAAACCGTTCCGGAAGTTTTTAGACACTCTAGTTGCAAAAAACTTAATAAGATTTGGGATTTCAAAATTATAATAGAATGAGTATTTAATGAAAATGGCGCCATAATCTTTGCAGATTCGTTTTTCTTATACTTTTTTGTATTGTGTGGATTGTTTACAAAACAATTTAACAGTTTTTAATGTAAGAACAATTAAATTTCTGATTTTTATACGGTGCTAAAATGATTACTGATAACAAGAACTCGATTTAAACAAAATATTGATTTTTCTTACATTTTAGCAAAGTAACACAGATTTTAATATGAGTGGCAATTTTTACGTGTCCTATGTCTCTTTGTCGCACCCTTTTTCTAGATCGTAAACAGGAAATATTTGTAAATAGCTAAATTAGAAAAATGTGAAAGCTGTGTGTATCCTAATTTTTCATGGTTATGATTGTGTTTAAAAAATTGTTATTGAAGAATTGCATTGGAATAATGATCTCGGTCCGGTCTTTCCGGAGATCTCAGAACTTTTTTGAAATATATATATAGTAAAAGGATGTCAGCTCGTCCTAGGACCGATACAATTTTTTTACCTTCTTTATGCTTATCTAAGAAAAGTTTAAACTCTGTCTGTCTGGAATTAAAGCCTTTTTATAATTAAATGAAAACAGTGGTACAAGTGATTTTAATTAAGCAGCAGCTCTCTTGGCCGATTAAAATACTACGGTCTATGGGTTTTTCAACAATATCTTCTTCATATATTCCTGCTACTCGAAGTAATTCTGTCGAATCTAGGGAATCTCGCGCACGACCTCTGTCAAACGTGTAAATTATTTCTTGTAATGCTATTCGGAAGAGATAATTTCGTCAATTCTTTGAGGTATTGCTAACTTATGCCTTGTTGCAAGTGTGATCATGATATTAACCGTGCTTTTGGATTTCAATATTATAAACATAAGCAAGTGATTTTTACCAAAAATTCCGCATTTTGTCAAATCAATTTGATAACACGAGCAACCTAATCGAGTCTATCTCTTACTTGTTTTCCGAGGCGTAAATTTTCTGGGATTTCATTCCATTTCGGATTTATAGTGAATGTAATGAATAAATCCAGAAAACACCATGAAAAATGGACCTAGAATCACAACATCTCTTACTCTTGTTTCGTGGTGATGGTTCAAAACTCAATGAAAGAATAACAGACACACCATAGCTGCAATATATTATTATTATGCTAAGTTAGCATCGTGATCTGCAAGTTCAGCTATTGTTTAGTTCGAAGATGATTGGATTTGGATTATAAAGTCTTTTTAATTTTGCACATTCATTCAAATCACACTGCCAATATGGTTACCATCCTGGCTCACCAAAAGGGAGAAAAATTAAGTATGTCATTGGATCCATATTTGGAGATAAAATGTAAAGTGTGTGATAAATGAAATAACGGCCTTAGTCTTCGTTTACAAAGATCATTGTGACTTTATTGGATGTTGGGGCACTGAAACAGCGTTAATCCGATCAGAGCCGGCGCTGGACTAGTTTTTACTTGGTGTAATTTCTTAAAGTGGCGCCCCAAACAAAATTCGCTTATTCATCGGAGTTAAGATTTTAATGCGATATTTTTACTGCTATTTTTAAAATTGAAAATATTTGCATCTAAATATTTTAAATTACTTATTCCAAACTTTCCATTATTTATAATGGAATAAGTAAGGTGTTTCGCTGACTTTAAGTAATAATTGCATAAATCGGAAGCACAAATATACTAACAAATATATCGGTGCGTTCTGAAATTTGTTTAAAGCGCTGTAACAGATTATGCACATGATGATGAATTTTCAAAAACAATCCTACTTTGAACATATCTTCTTGATATGTTGATTTAATAAATGGAACATTTAATTATAACGTAATGTTATTAGCACAGGGAACTAAACTTGGAAAGCCTTAATCACTTTTTAAATTGTAAAAAAATAATTTGGTCGAGCGTAACATGTTAACAGATGTTAACATGCAAATTGAAGGCATTGAATTTTTTTGTAAATATTTTGCGGGACCTTGCAAATAAATACACGAATTTTAGTATTTTACTGCCTTAAACATGGGCTGCGTATCGTGTCAATAAGTCCTTGTCGTTTCATACTTAATTTAATTCATACTTAATTCAACAATATTATAAGCGTCTTAGAAATTATATTCTGTTTTTGTTTTTGTTTTTTAAACAGTTTCCATTGTTAACTTAACGAAAATGTTAACTTAATTCAATTTTGCAACCCAACGAAATATTTTGTTCATTTTGACTATATAACGTTTTTCAAAAAGTAACAATTACTTTTTTTTAACTGTGTTCAAAGAAATTAACGTGTATTTAACGAAATATTAAATGTTTTTAAAAGGTAAATTAAAATTATTAATCGAAACAATTTTAAACTTCAAGTAATTTTGATCTAGGCGTTGCCAATTATTTGATAGATTTTCACCTCAAACTTCTATTACTTGGGAGGCCTAATTTAAAAATATTTAACAATTGTAGAGTCACGACCGGTATCAGTGTGATATTAATATTTTAAACTTTTTGCTGTTTGGACCAAAAAGCCAACACGATTCAAAAACGAACTTAACGAAAATAACTTTAAAAAGTTAGCAATTTAATTTGCCTCCTTCAACACGATTGGGATGACTTTGTTGACCGACCGCTTGATAATACCATTTCTGGTCTTAATGCTGATGACTCTTACGTTCCCATCATTTCTGGGATGAAACTCAACCTCCTTTCCAATTGGCCAGTTTCCTCTGGATATATTTTCATTTTCAATTTTGACGATGTCCTCCAAACATAAGTTTCGAATTTTGCCGAGCCATTTACGACGTGGTAACAATTGCGGTGTACTCTTTTGTCCACCGTTGCCAGAATTGATCAGTCCATAATTGACTTTTTCTCCACTGCATACGTAACGTCTCGTCTGGACGTTCGAATTGGTGCAATAACAGAGTCGTCTCTGCTCTTCACTATCATACTAGGTGTCAACACTATTGCATCATGAACATCAGTGGAAACAAATGTTATCGTTACCAACCAACGGGTAACATTCTCGACTTCTATTAGAAACGTTAAAAGCGTCTCTTCTTTCGGTACATCCTCCATAAGAACAGCTCACAGGCAAGTCTTTATGATTCTTATTAAATGTTCCCAACATCCACCAAAATGCGGACTGGAAGCTGGAATGAAAGAAAAGGATATCCCTCCCATAGCAGTGTATCGTTGAAGGGTTGCTTCCTCTAATTCTAATAACGCTTTTTGTAACTCAACGGATGCTCCGCGGAAATTAGTTCCGTTGTCGCAAAAGATTTTCCTTAGTGTAAATCTTCGGATGGCTATTATTGCATAGTCGGTGGACAACGATCCGACCAATTTCAAATGCACAGTGACACAGGAGCCTCTGATATGAGGAGTAAGACGAAAAATCAGGCAGACTTTTGTGTCTTTGGAATGGATGTAGGATCCATTTGGTGTTTTCCAGACACATTCGTATTGACTACTGCCCTTGTAGCAATAATTTCATGTTGAACGTTGTCGTCACCAGTCCCAACCTCTATGTCGATATCGTTTGCATTTCGCAGTTTATCCTTAGGCCATTCGCCTTCGGATTTGTACAGTAACTGCTGCCCGATAAATCATTCTGATTCATTTTCAAGCTCGTCGAAAATTTGACGTGTTGCTTTATCGGCAGGATGAACGTCAACCACCTTTCCAATTGGCCAGTTTCCTCTGGATGTATTTTCTGTTTTGAGGGGTTCTGTTTTTAGGGTACCCAGTTCCAATCTATTGGATTTGATGCATACTTAATTTTTCCAACTCTGGTAGCAACAAATGTTATTAATTTTTTCTTCGACCGTATCCACGACAAAACCATCTTCGAATCGCTCCAGAATTTTACGAAGGGTATTGTTACTCTCAATTTTTGCTTAATCAATTGTGCCAATCTAACTCCGAGCACGGCTGCTAATAGTTCCAGTTTCGGTATTGTAAGTGTTTTCATCGGTGACACTTGAGCTTTTGCCACAAAGAACGAGACTTCAACATCGGTTCACCCAATTCTCAAATATGCGACTGCGGCATAGGCACATACACTAGCGTCACAAAAAATGTGCAATTGAATCGATTTACCATTATCTCGATTTAAAGAGAAACATCTTGGAATGGCGAGTTTATGAATTTGTGCCAGAATGCCCAACCACTGGATCCAGTGCTTCGCGATTTCGCTAGAAATTTCGTCGTCCCAGCCTATACCAGATTTCCATAAGTGTTGCAGAATTATGCGAGACGTAATGGTGACTGGCGATAAGAATACAATTGGGTCAAATACAGACATCGCTATTTTCAGTACTTCTCGTTTCGTTGGAATTTTTGTTCCGTCTACGATGTCCTTCGACATTTGATGAAAATCATAATGAAATACAAAGCAGTCTCTATTTACATTCCAACGTACACCAAGTACGCGATGCGATTCTTGTGCCATAAAATCTAATATTTCAGTTTTACACTAAAAATACGTTCCGGGAGACTATGTATTACTGTTGTTGAATTCAAAGTGAAATCTCTCAGATTGAAACCAGATTTATTCTGAATATAGAGTATTTCTTTGATAATCTGGATAGCATTTTCTTCGGTTTTAAATAATTCGATAAAATCGACGACGTAATTTTGATAAATAATCGACTTCACTGCTTCAGGAAATTCATGGTTTGCATTGTAATTCTTTACGAATTGCGCCATAAATGATGAGCTTGTGGCGCCGAAAATCATGGCATTCATTTTGAAAATATCGCGCTTGCGCTACGAATTTAAGTCTCGCCAGAGAAAACACTGCGATCAACTGTCATTTTCTCTTGTGCTTACTTGTGGATATATTTCCTTGGGTACAAACTCCGATTCTTTCTTTATTAAACCAAAAAAGTACACCGAGAAGAGATGGAACCAAATCCGGTCCGGTTAACAAATAATCGTTAAGGTAAATAATCGTTAACATTCCGTTCGATTTCGCCGCGGTATCGAATACTATTCTGATCTTACCGGGCTTGTTAGGATTGACCACTGGAAAATGTGTTAAGAACCATGTGTTGTCTCTTGTTATCCAATCTGCTGGCAAAACTTTTTCGGCGTAGCCCTTATCAATGTACGTCTGAACTGTTTTCACATACTCCTCTTTAATGTTATTTCGAATTATTTTTTTTTCGGTACATTTTAGATGGTGAAGAGCTGTTCCGTAGCTATCAACCATTAACGTTGGATTGTGTTTGTAAGGAAGACCCAGCTCATATCGGTTGCCTTTATTTTTAAAGGTATATCATTAGTAATTTATTTGAACGATTCAATTTGTATACTATAAAACATTTTTTCGTTAAGTTAACTTGTCGGGACTTTTCGAACTAAACAAATAGTTTTTTTATTTTAACTATACCGTTATTTAAAAACGAAGCAATAAAGTTAATTAAATTATACCCAAATGACTTAACGAGCATTTAACGAAGCCTATTAAAAATGCATCTTACAAGTTTTTGAAACTAAATTAATGAGTTATGGGTCCAAATCACTTTTTACATTTCATGTATATTTAGTTAAAGGTGTGTCTAATCACCGTTTAGAACCCAAATATTATTGGAGCTGGTAAAGTTCCCCTTCTTTATATAAAATAGCTGTTGGTATAAAAAATACAAAATACAAACTAAAGCTGATAAGTTTTACCACGCGTTAAGAATAAGTTTGAATTACTAATTTAAACGTGCTTATGAAGCTAGGGATGGTTTTTATTGGCAATTGGAAATATCATTAACTTAACACTTTAATTAAACATTGAAAAACTTAACAAAACAAATGGTTTATGTAACTGACAGGTTATCTTCTTAAGCTTTAAAGGCTCCGGGAATATTGTTATTTGTATTATTAATTTATAATTATAAAATCATAAAAGCTATCTGTAGTAGATAAAAATGTTTTAGCAAGGTAGTACATACTTTGCTGAATTATTCGGAGACCGTGAAAATATCAAATGTTTTTCTTTTTTTCTTTTTAACTCAATAGATTGCTAGCAATTTTGTTAAAAAGTCTTGCACAGTGAGCTTAAGTTTTCAGTTTAAGTTTAGAATCTTTAGATTGTAATATGTTTATGCCATTCAGACAATAAAGATTTAAAATCATATTTAACGAAACTAAATTAACGAAAATTATCAATGTCGATTAATATCAATGTTCATTCAAAAATTATTGGAATTTTAGTAATTCTTATCTGCTTTTTTAAAGATTTTCGTTAAGTTAACTAAACGAAACTATTCAAGTTTAACGAAAATTAATATTTTCTAATATCCACTTAGTCTCACATAATAGCTTGTGAGTTAAAGTCTTCACTTTCTCTTTTTTTTAAATTTTCCACAAAAGAACTTTATTAGCATAAAATACCTATAAACTTTGAACAGTGTCGAAAAACTAATAAATATTAAATTAGCAGAATGAGATGCACGTGGAACTAAAGATATCTGTGGTTCTAATCCTTAAATTTGCGACTGTATTCAATATTTTTCCACTTTATAAACGACGCGTTATCAAACCCTCAAATCTTTTCAGCATAACTCGACTACGAGTTGGGCGTATTGAAGTCTCATTATTTATTGGCTGTATAGGTCACGCCATGGATGAAGTAAGTTTAAAATTTATACGCGTAAAGAAACATTCGCAAACCTCCTTTCAAACTAAGAACTACTGTTGAACGTTGATTTACTAAATTTGAAAATCTGTATTTAATCTCGAAATTAGTTTAGCTTCTCTTTAAGACATTTCAATATATTTTGGTAATGGTTAGTAATTCCATCTATTCAGTAAATATTTATTGCAATTTTATTTTTTGCCAATTCCCGAATTTGACCTCTACAACGAAATTGTTTTCTGCCATAAAAGTCTCTTAAACATTCAAATATTACAAAACTCACCACCGCAGTTAAAATCATTTAAGGAACCCTACAAGCATTAATACTTACATTTCCACTATCAATTCCGTTGTTCATTAAATCGTTTAACGATTTAATATTTTGCTAACATGACCGCATTATCTCTATGTTTAACATATATTATTATGATGATGGTAAACAATTTTCCAGCTCGAAATTAAATAATTACAAATGTAATTCATCTACCGAACGACAAAAAATATAATCACTTATCATAATATCTGTCAACTTTTATTAACCAACAAACCATATTTACAGCACATGCTACAGATTATGATTTTGTTGTATGTGTAACATTTTCTGTTGTTTGCGTAATTTGTGAGTTATTTTTCCGTCATGTGTGAGGGAAATGATAATGTTATTCTGTTTTCATAATTGTTTATCTTTTGTTTTATGATTATATATGAAACTATAGTGAAAATAAAAATATTTTCATGTGAATTGGATGCGTATATCCAAAATGGACCTAGATTTAATTGATAATTATTTTTGATTAGTGAAGATTTGAATTATTTCAGGCCACCAATTTATTTCTTATCTTTTTATCAGAAAGGTTGAAAGATTGTCGTCAGATGTTTGGAAGTAAAATGTTTATGGTGGTTCTAAACCATAGGAATTCTGTTTTATTGCTAAAGCACTGTATAATATTATTGCCAGGATTTAGATATGCACCAGGATTTAGATAGTGTTGTGCAAAAATAAAAGTAAGCCAAACTATTTCTGAATGCTTCTTTTGTTTTTTTCTATCGTAAATTAAAAATTTTAGGTAGGAAGGAACGAACAATCTAAATAAACAACATCTGTATTCCGTCAACGTTTTTGAGATATTCGCGAAATCTTTAATAAATTTGCAATTTGGACATTTTTTAAGAATTCCACAAAGTGATAAACTTTGGTGCCAAATTTTGACTAATCATGCTCAGTTCCAGATTTAAAATATTTTTTAAGCTTGCTTTAATTCAAGAGACAAAGTTCTTCTAAGTTGAATCTAACTCATTCAATTGTTCTAGAACTTTGTGTGTAGATCTGGTACAATGAAAATCACGATGCATGTTACCTTTTAACGTAGTTGCGCACGAAATTGAACCCATTAATTTTTTGAGGGCTCATCTCTAGTAGGCCAATTTAAAATATTTGTATCTCTCTTAAACTTTTCCCAGTTTTTCAAAACCATGGCTTGAAAATTAAGCTATTTTAAAGATTTGGCATTGCTTAAAACGATAAAACATTAATTAAGACAGTCAAAATTTAATTGCACGTGACAGAACAGCTTTAAAATTTCTGGATTGTTCTACCTACAAAAAAACGTTTTGAATTCTCAAAAAAAGCATTCAATTCGCGATGAGGTAATAAAATTAAAAACGTGACGAAAACGTTTTTATTTAAAAAACGTGACCCACCTAAAAATCAACCGATAAAATATAAAATATAAAAAAAAAAATATTGTGACAAATCTAAAATTTTTAATTTCTCCCAATCGTCTTGAAGCCAGGAAAGGTAGGAATGACAAATTTTTTTTCAAGTCATCTGAAATACAGTTCGTGTCTATCGCAATATTTTAAAATGTATATATATATATATATATATATATATATATATATATATATATATATATATATACAGCCATTCCACGCGAAACCAGACACCCAGACGGGGGCAAGGTGTGCAATTATTTTTAAATTGGAGGAGATGGTTAGTTTAGATAAAAAAATATGATTTAAGTAAAAACTCAGTGGGTTCAAAATAAGCAGAGTTCTGTTATAATTCGTTTGTTTGAAAATCGAACTTTGACATCTTTCAATTAAGTGTATCGTAAGTATTTATTGGCAGATTTTCACGTGAATAGCTCGTTGAAAAGACAATTCTACATACTTTAAATAAACATTTTGGTGTTAACGTTCAATTTATCCTTTGCATTTCAGTTTTAAATAGTCTTTTGCTGAAAAATTGAACTACTCCCTGTTTTATTTTTTTATTTTCATCGCAAAGCACATGAAAATACCTTTCCAACAAGTTATCTTAAATGATGGAGACTCAACGCGTTCAAGTTTTTTAGAGCAAAACGTCATGCATCAAACTTTTGTGCTAGTGATCGTACCAGCTTTCTGTACTCTTGATTTGTTCAAAATTTAAAAGTAATCTTTGATTCATTTTGAGAGCTCAACGGAAAAGTTGTTGGGCTGTCGTTATTTGATCAGCGTATGGTCGCAGGAGGCTGGCTTTCGTCGCATTACGTTTTAAGGCACCTCCAATTTCATCGCAAGG
This sequence comes from Tipula confusa, assembly GCA_963556175.1. Lineage (NCBI taxonomy): Eukaryota > Metazoa > Arthropoda > Insecta > Diptera > Tipulidae > Tipula > Tipula confusa. The sequence goes on from OY744475.1 coordinate 126,609,982, forward strand.
ACCTTTTCCATGAGATGTTGCAAAGAAGTACCATTCAGTGTCAAAACCATAACTTGCCTTGTATTGACACGGTTGGTAGAATTGTTTTTTGTTTTTGTACTGCTCGCCAGCTCTATCGGAAAAAATACTATTTGCCGTATGGAGCTAAACCGTTTAATCAGGAATTTAAGCAGCTCCTGCTAAAAATGATACATTGCTTTGCAATTGTTTCTATCTTTCTGATAGACTATGGTGTTGCAGTATGTCATTCTCATCCTTGTAATAGACAGCAAACGAATGAATGGTACATTGTGCATTGGCCCAGTGCCAGCCTTGCACAGCATCCTACATAAAAGCAAAAACAGTAATAATAAACAATAATAAAAAATAAACAAATTTGGGGGAGAACAAAAATTAAAATGCAAATTATACTTACTTGAACGACAAAAGAGTAATTCTTGGAGTAACGGCAAATCACAATGAATTATCTTGTTGCAATAGTTGTTTCCGCGTATATTTTGTCTAAGTTTGTCCTTCCTTAAAAATTGGAAATAAATGTTTATTCAACTGATGGAATTAGGTTCATTAAATTTTATTCTTATCATTTTGATTAATCCACTTTTTGTAAGACACAATGTTTAGTTTATTATCTTCCATAAGATGACTAAGGTGATTCTCCATTTTTAATATTCCAGGACAATTTTCGCAAATATTTATAAAACAATCCGTGTTTGGGGATTTACACAACATAATCTTGAAGAGGTCACGGTATGTATCGACACCGAGTATCCTCTTCATTGGTTCAAATATCAGTTTAACATTCTGATGATAACAGCAAACACAAACAGAATGTGTGCCGTGGTGGTCGAGTGCAAAAAAAAATATGCCGATCGCAGCGATGCAAATTTGGAAAATCCAATTTTGCGACTAATATTTTGTTGCTTGAATAGAGCATATGCTTCTGTGAGATTCATGAGGATTAGTCGCCGTTGTTTTGAAATGTTCACATTATTTTCATCGACAACCACATATCCTATTTTTCAAGCACATGCACAACTGATATCGTCACTCACATAAAATTCTTTTACAAGCTCTATAATCCCAGGATTGATGAGATACTTGCAATTGCGCTGTGAGGAATTATACAGGATTCCATTTTATACCACAAGCCTCTTTGGAAAGCAACGCTAAATGCATTATGGTGCTGAACTCTTTGATAATTGTTGGCGCTGACCATGGTCGTGGAAGAACTGACAGAATTTGTATTTTAAACTTTATCGGAGGCTTCAGCAAATTTAACTTTTAATTGGTTCATCATCTCACTCCCACTACTAGGTGTTTCAGTTTCAGTTGCATTGGAGTCCAACGATATTTCAAAAATGTTGCTTGCCAGTTTCTTTGATATTTGGTTAATTACACTACGACAGTATAAATGTGACTTTAATTTTGTCTATGCTAATCGGTGTAACTCCAATTAGTGAAAGAATTTTATTTAATTAATTTATAAAATTCCTTTTGTCCAAAAAAACAAATGATGTTGATGATGCTAATGATATTGGCGATGGTGAGGATGACAATAGAGGTGACAACTGTGATGTTTGCGCAGTGAAGACATCAACCACGTCAACATTTTCTAGTCTTTCTACTCTTTCGACAGATATTTTCGTAATTTCCAGACGGCAAGTGTTACAAATTTGCATGCTACGTGGTACCAAGGTAATATTTTGACTCGCCGCCATATCAACAATATATCGTGTTACTGGCCGAGTTTGTTTAAAATTGATTTTACTATGTCTGTTGTGTTTTGGTTTACCAAACGGATTGCAACATTTTGTTTTCATTTTGCAGTTTCACTTTCATAATAAATAACAGCTATAAACTATATCACTTCTATGACATACACTTTGTACAAATTATTTTGTACTGAAATGTTGAATATCGCCCTAATTTGTTAAGACGTTTTGTTCTATAAAACTTGAACGCGTTTAAAGGTATTTACATGTGTTTTACGAAAAAAATAAAAAATAAAATAAATATAAAACAGGGAGTAGTTTGATTTTTTAGCAAAAGACTATTTAAAACTGAAATTCACGTGCAACTTTGACAAGAAATACTTAAGATACACGTAATTAAAAGATGTCAACATTCGATTTAAAAACAAACGAATTATAACGGGGCTCTGCGTATTTTGAACTTACTGAGTTTTTACCCAAATTATATTTTTTTTATCTAGACTAATCATCATCTCAAATTTCAAAGTAATTGCACACCTTGCCCCCGTAAGTCTATTTTTTAGATTGTGTAACGGACGACTTAGTGCTAACTAAGTTGCGACTGAGTGCAACTACGTAGAAAACCTATTTTCGTTCCATTAACAGATTTCCCAGTAGCCCTGCATATTGGTGACATGCAGCACGTTTGCCGGCTAGGTAAAGAAGGTGGGAGTAGTTCTTGTCACCTGCTACTGAGACTTGAAGTGCTGCTCATTGGTGTATCCACATTGACGGCCAGAAAACTAACAAATATGGAGTGGACTACATTCAAACAAAAATTATATTAAACCAATGGTAAACCTCATAGTAATATCCATTTCGGTGCGCTCCACCCTCCCTAACGGCGATACCCTGCACCTAAATCCGGTATGCCCCTTTTGCAGTATATGCTAGTCCATGCTAATAACGACCTACTCACGGGATTCCATCAGACTAAGATCATTACCCATAAGTGATCATTGACACGTCACAAAAAATATTCTAAACATAATTATTAGTACATGTATTTGAGAAAATGGAAATATGTACAATATATAATGAGTATATAATAATAATGAATTTACAATCTTTTTCTTAGGATCCGCGGTCCATAATTTCCTTAATTTTATAATTAATAAATATAATAAATAAACAAAAAAAATAAATATGTTATGACAATAGATAAGTTAAACAGGTATCAAAATCAATAAATATAGTGAATATATAAATATAATAAATATGGTTTAAATAATATAAATAATATGATATTTAAATAAGTATAAATAATATAAATAAATGACGTAATACAAAAAAAAGGTATATAAATAATTATATTAAAAGCGGTAACAAACACTTATCTTATGATGGCGATGGAGATGATGGCGTTATATTTATGCACGTGGTATAGCATCACTTCTATACTTGTATACTTTTTATCGGAGTGCGTTGCCTCAGTGATTGCTGCAGTTAAGTGAGTTTCTCTGAGTACAGTTTAAGTGATTTCTCTGAGTATAGTTTAAGTGAGTTTCTCTGAGTACACAAAACTAAAACCAAAAGGCCAAAATACCCCTTTGGTTTGAGGAGTTTTTGTACCCAATATTTTTACTTCACTGGTACCCAATTTTAATGTATTTAACTGCACAGCACTGGTACACTGTATCTTCTTCACCAAAATATCAAAATAGAATGACCTCTTGCAAATTAATTTATTTTTATTTTATTTTTTTTATTGGTGGAGGAGGGGAAAAAACACACAAAACGATCATCATCACCATCTATCATAATAAGCTTGTATCAAATAATTATACCAATAACTATGTTTGTTACCGAGTAACCAAATTTACAAATCCAACAAAAATCAACTATGGATTCACTCTTAGCCTGAACCGGCACATTATCAATGTTACAATCGTGGGGCAGCACCACACCCTTGAGAAGGTCTCTCAAAGCTGGGCATACAAATTTAAATGTTAGCAAATCGCATACTTACATGGGAAGCCAAAATCATTCCAAACCAAATGCAAATAGTATGTTACCATAACGACCATTGATTACATTCATTTTATGTCCTTGGCATGAAACATTCCAAGGATCTTGCCTGTTTCATCCATCACTTCGTATATTACAGTGCCTATTCGCTTAGAGATATTAGCTTTCGTAAATTTTGGAGCTAGTTTGCTTGCGAAATTTTTGTGGGCACAACTTTGCACGAAATTACGGACGTACAGTTTGACCTGGACTAAACGTTCGCGTTCGGCTTTGTAGATTATACGTCGAGGCATTCCGTTATTATTTTGTTAAAACGATTTCAGGTCGAGGAGTCTTAAACAAACAATCCGTTATTAACTGTGGGTTTTTGGTTTTAGTAAGCTCATTAGATACCTTCATTTTGAGCAATATTCACAAATCATTCTCATACTTTACATAACTTCGACTCCTTATAAAATTATAAAATCCATGGAATGAACCATACGCAAGTAAGCTGCGAGTGCCTTGACCATATAACAAATTGACTTAATTGGTTTAACAATCCTATTTAGCTTATGTTGCGCATATATATTTTTTTTAATTATCTTTTCTATGGGTCACCAACGGTATCGTTTGAGAAATTTATTGTTATCTTGTTCGATCATTTTGCTAAAAATTGACAGATATTATCGCAGTATTGGCTTTAAGATAAAATTCATATATTGATATTTTTCACGTGTGTGTTTGCAATTCATTTGTTACGTCAGTAGTTTTATACTAAATATAGTGGCGGTAAATTGGATTGTTTTCAAATTTTCATGTTCTAAGTTATTATTCACAATATAGTAATACTAATCGAAAATAGGTTAAAATGTAACAATTGGTGACAGCGGTGGGATTTTGAATATTAGAAGGATGATGGTTTTCTAGAAATTGAATATTGTGGAATTGGAGATTAGCCTACTAACAAATATAAAAAGATGTTGGTGTTATGACTTTGTGAGGCTATGGAGAAAGAGGAATTAACTTCCAAAGAAAAGAATTCTAAACAAGTAGAAATCGTAAAGAAAAATAGAGACGAGAAACGACCGTAGGTAAAAATAAATAAAGAACCATTCTAAAATTTCGATTTGTCACAGTTAATAGACCAGATAATGAGACAAATAGGTGATAAGTAGACGAACAATACAAAAAACCCGATTAACACTTTCAACAGCTCGAAAAGGAAATACTGAATAATAAATCAAGTGCAGTCAAAATAAAGTCCTTTGATGGAACAACATCGTTTGGCATTTTAAGCTTCAATTTGAAATAGCAGCCACTAGAAATTGTTTGAGTGAGGAAAATCGCTGTATCTTTGATTGTATCATTAAATTAATTTCCAGCTGAAACTTTACAAATCCCTCCAAAAAATGAGCGTGGTGATTCCAGTATAGTAATGAAGATGTTAAAACGTAAACATGTAGGTGATCATAAGCAGGAACTCTACAGAAAGCAACTAAAAATCGGTCTGGTCCAGACTACAAAGAGAAAATTAAGATCGATGGTTTTATTGACGGTGCACGAGACAACGCGATCAGAAAAGTTGCAATGTTGTCTTCAAAAGCAAAGTTTGCAGAGACAATTCCCTGCGAGGCAACACAAAATATCATCAAGCTAGAATATACAAAAAATCAAGAAAGATAAAGCCGTTAAAGAAATTCAAAATGAGCTATATCTTAAAAGATTGTGTAGAATGGCGAAGAAAACGACAGAGAACACAATTGCCAATTTATTGCAGACCTAGGGAAGAAGTTGACAGAATTGGCGAGAAACAAGACCAAAGAGATTGTGTAAAATGGCAAAGAAGCCAATCGAAAGCACAATCACCACTCGTAGCCTAAAGAACAAAGGAAACGGTTGGTTATATATCACGGGACTGTAGTGGATGAGAGAAGACTATTATTCTCTAGACTTGCAAAGGAGCTATGAGGCAGTAGCTCTGGAAATAGATTGCAAGCATTGCAGCCGAGTAGAAGACAAAGAAAACATTATTGACGTCATACTCATGAAAGTCTACCACTCATAGAATTAACTTCTGAAAAATTAGATTGAAGCAGAGTTTCTATTATAGCTTTATGTGTCCGGAGGTATGTGGAACACATAAAGGAAGAGTTAAACGAAAAACGTTAGTATGTAAGACAAGATACTACTTTCCAGTGATAATTTAAACGCTCGATATGACGTACTAGCCAACAAAAGAGAATCTATTGAGAATCTAGAAAGAAGGTCTTATCGCCAAATTTGCATCCTGGATGGAAAGGATGCTACAAATGTGGAGACATGTGAAAAGTGGAATATTTAACATTAGTGGAATATAATTGATTAACTGGCGATTGCTGATTTTTTTTTAAATATTTGTGATATGCAATTCCAGATAAATTGACCGTGCGAGTTTACTACAACTATTCAGAGCTAACCACTTAACAGTATTTGTTAATTTGATGATTTCATACGAAATATTAATTTATTCACATTCTATCTAACCATTTTTTTCACCTCTAGTGTAAGAAATAATTGTTAAGAAAAATAAGAGTCGTAAAATATGTTTACTCCAATAGCATATACAAGAACACAGAACATAATACGATTAGGGAGTTATAAAATTATCCCTTACATTGTTTATATGCTCTTTCGATTTAATCCCGTACAAAGTTTACTTAAAATTTATATCACAACGATTCACATGTGTGTACGAAGGTAAATACATAATTGCGGTGATTAAACCTTTTGAGTATTAAAACGTTTCTAACATTTATATTACATATTATAGGACAATCAAATTAAATTAGGTGTGTAAATTTACCTTTTCGTTGCGTACAATAAATTGATTAAATTAAGGACATGGCACAATTTTATCATTATATTAATTAAATAATAGCAAGGTTTGTGTATATAGATCACCTTCTCGTTAGAAATTAAAGCTAATAGTAGATGGTTGGAAAATGTCTTCATTTACCTAAAAAAAAATACTTATTTTTGATTATTTGAAAAAAATAAATTAATTTCATTAATTTGGTTTATAGAAGTTTTGTATATCATTTTTTGTATGGACTTTTCAACTCTAGCCAAACGGCGGTACATCGTCAATTCGTAAAAACTTGGGACTACTCATTTATTAATTATTCGAAAGCTTCACCGGCTTAGGCGGTTAAATTGTTTGTCACAATGTTTGGTAGGGCTTAATAAACCCTACGTGCATAGAAAAAATAAAAACAAAAAAACAATAGTCTCAGAAGGCGGAACAGTAAAAAAAGATTAAAAACAAATGTAAGCCAACACCCTAAACATTATTATATGACCGGTAATAATCTTTCCAATAAGCTTACATTTTGTCTCTGTTCTTCCTCATTTAAATGCGGAGAGTAGTGAATGGCGTGTCGAAATATTGCATTGCATTATTCTACTAAGAATTTAAACGCGTTTCTTGTAAAATACGATGCATTGACATTTATCATTATGGTTGGTACACTCAATTTAATATAAACATTCTGTACGCTTTTGATGATTTTTAATCTGGTTATTACGGTTTAAATGTCTGACGTTACTTACCGAATGTAGATATCAACGATTACTAATATGTTGTGGAATAATGACCTTTGAGTGGAAACGTTTTGAGTTAGTATCAATAAACCTATAATTCGACTTCATTTTGCGGTAATTTTTGAATTTCTTTCAATGCCAGTGCCTTTGGTTTTTAAAATATTTAATATCTAGTTGTTATACATTTCAGCTTTGTCATTGAATATTTCACTCCCTGACATAATCTGGATAACGGGTCAGATGAAGTTTTTTCGAAGCTTACAAGCTAGGGGCATTTTAAAAGTTTGCAGACGCAATATGCATTTTTCAATTCTTGCACGTAATTTCTTCCGACGCTAAAACAATTGCAAGTACCTCTGCTTCTGTTTTAGGAATCGTTCCTCCTAAGGTTGGAAATTTTGTAGTACGCAATAACCCTTGATTCTTTGTCGTACTCTTGAATATGTATTGCTTGTAGAGCTACTGCGAACTTTTATCTTCAATTATTGTAGTTTTGTAGTTTATAATTTCCATATTTTTTTATAAAGTTCATCCCTAAAACGTCTTTTGAATTTCATTTTCTAAACTAGTCATTGATAATCTCAAGCGAAGTGACTCGTATGTCTATACTTTAAACAAGTCAGCCCTCTTTTATACGTCATATATTTTGTCTTTCATTCTGTTAGTAATTTTCTCGTGAAAAAGTAATATTCGATTTGAAACTTTGCCTTCCCGCATTATTGTTATCGGCTTTCTCTGTGCGATCATCACCACTGTTTGTGTTCTTACATCTTTCAATTTTAATGCCTGTATTCTAATACTATGTATCTTGCTGTATCACTTGATCTTTGACTTGTTGGGCAACATTAGTAAATTCTCATTTGTCCACTTTAGTTTTGAATTGAACCATAAATTCATTATTCACCGTTCTTAAAAGCTCAGGGATTTAAAGCTGTTGATGAATCAATTTAACTAAAAAAACGGAATAAAACACCTCTTAATATGTTTATGTTGACCTTCGATGCCGATGAGATAATCGAAAAAATATATCAAATTAAGTTCATCTTAGGATGCAAAGTGATGATACAGCCTTTAAGAAGGTCTAAGCTTATACCACAATGTCATCAATGCCAAGCGTATGGACATACATAAATGTACTGCAATTAGTAGGAACCAAGATGTGCCAAATGTATAGGAAAACATCATACAGTAGATTGCGTACCGCCAAAAAATGGGCAGGCCAAATGCGTTCACTGTGGAGTAAATCATCTCGCTAACTATAGAAGATGCAGTGTTGATATTGAATTACAAGGCATCAAATTCAAATTTAAGTAGAAAACCAACCATTCGAAAAACAAGCCTGAAGTAATACGAAGAAAAGTATCGGAAATTCCTCGGAAAAAAATGAACAATTTGACTTACGCTCAAGTATTAAGGAGTAAAGTAAATCAAAGAGAAACTACCCAAAGTGAGGATATTAGTCCAACTCTGAAATTGATACGAAATTGATAAGTAAACTTAATACGTTTGATTAACGATTACACACACTTGAGTATAGAGCTAAGGGAGCTATTATTAAACAGAAAAATGGCCAATGATCTAAGAAATATATGCTGGAATACCAATGGACTAATGCAACATGAACAAGAATTGCCGTTGGTCTTGGAAATAGAAAAAATCGACACATGTCTTATCACGGAAACTCACTTTACTAGACAATCAAATATTAAATTTAAAAATTATCAAGTATATAAAACCAATCACCCGGAAAACACTGCTAAAGGAGGTAGCGTTGTTATAATTAGAAATAATAATATTACGAAGAGCTGAAATATGAAACAGTATTTCAACAAGTAACTGTTGTTAACGTCAAAACGAAAAATCAAAAAAATATCCATTGGGGTTCTAGACTAACAACGACTAAAGGTAAAGAACTGTTTAAAACTGTCAGAAAATGCGGTAGTGAAACCTTGTCAACTGGAAAACCATCCTACTGGCCAGTACAGATCAACACAAAATACCAGACCTAATTGATTTTTTTTATAATCAAAAATATATCAATGAACTATATACAAGTAGACGAAAGTTGAGACCTAAACTCGGACCATTCTCCTATACTTTTGACATTAAGCAAAAAAATTATTCAAAAAGAAAGAAATCCAATCCTAATTAATAAACACACTTGTTGGGAATACTTTAGCACCTCGAAAAATTATTCCAACCACATGATGATCAAACTTTAGAATCTCAAATAATAACGGTGGAATCTGAAAAAAAAGTGAAGAAAATCTATTGACTCCACGAAAAGAAGTCACGCATGAGATAAAATTCAATATGAATTCGAAGAAAGCTCCTGGTTATGATCTTATTACTACAGAAATTTTAAAAGAACTACCAAGGAAGGCTCTAGTTAAGCTTACTTATGTTATCAATGCAGCATTTAGAACCAAATTTGTGCTCAAATTGTGGAAAATTACAGAAGTAATAATGATATCAAAACCTGGAAAACCACCATACGAAACTTCATCTTATAGACCAATTTCGTTGTTGCCAGTTATGTCTAAACTCTTTGAGAAAATACTGATTAAAAGGTTAAATCCGATAATTGAAAGGAATAACTTAATCCCAAATCATCAGTTCGGATTTCGTCGTCAACACTCAACAATACAACAAGTACACAGAGTATTCAATGTAATTGAGAAAGCACTTGAAGAGAAAAATGTCAGCTCCACGATATTTTTAGACAAGGTGCAAGCTGTTGACAAGGCTTGGCATGAAGGACTTAATCATAAGTTAAGAATCCTCTTTCCAATGCAATTCGATAAAATACTGAGTTTGTTGTCTTAATCGGGTAATTCGGTTTCACTAACTTCATAAAACTTATTAACAATGATGCACCCAATAATTCGACCTTTGCTTCAATGGGGCAACCTGAAATTTCGCTCTAATTAAATTGAATTGAAAGCCATCTTTTTTTGACATTTTCGTATACAAAGGCGGCATACGCATATTCACTTGCATCAGTGAACTTAATTTAACTTATTTCGATGCCAGTTTGTATTGTATAATATCTATAAAATATTCTTGTACCTTTGATTCTATGCTGACATCCAAATCTGCTTGTACATTTTGCCCATATCTTCGAATAATTCGAACTCGCAGTGTCCATGGTTTAAAAGCATATTAATTAAATGGTAGTTGTATTGTAGTGCAACTAGTAAAATATATAGTTCAATGATAACACAGTTGACAGTTTGGTATACGCATGGAAGACAGCTTGAAGCGTAGTGGTTGTGCTAGTCTTCTTCAGTACTCCATGGTTTGCAAGAGATATTATCTATTTCTTTATATTGCCATGTCCTTCTACCCTTGTATACCTTTTTACCATAGCATGTGTTCCAGTTCTTCAAACTCCCTCATAAACGATTAATATAGCTTTGCAAATTCTTGAGCACATTCGAACATTCATTTCATTTATATAATTATTATTAAATTCCTAGTATTTATTATTAAAATTCTTAATCGGAATATGTCGTAATAACGTTTCCAACAACAGAAAAATTTGAATTATAGTTTGACAGGTCTCCAAAAATATTTGGAAACTTTTTATAATGTATTTCTAAGACTACTTACATCAGAATACAAATTAAAATTTTATTCTTAAGGCATTGCCACAGCAATTTTCGCGCGATGCTATTCGCGTCGAATTTTCGCACTAGATGCCACAATAAACACAAAGCGATATTTTATTGCAGCAACCGTTAATATAATTTTTGCCTTTACTCTGTTGTTTGTTTGTGATATGAAAATTATTTTTACTTTTAAAATATGGCTCTTTCAAAAATAAATAAGCTAAAATTGTTAGTTTTGTGTTGGAGTTTTAAAAAAAAATCATCGACCTTATTGAGTTCACCCAATAAATTTAAAAAGAAGATGTAAAGGTGAATACCACCGAATAATTCCGCTATTAGAAAAATTTCCTGGGAAATATTTTCAATATTTTCGAATGTGTCAGCAGCATTTTAATTTTATATTATTCAAAATTAACTGCGATCTAACACCAAAACGATACTGCCGACGACTGTGAAGTTTTCCACAAAATTCCACAAATTCAAAAATATATACGTATACAAGATTTGTGGAAAAAACAAAAATTGTCTATGTATAGGTGTATTAGTGGGCAAAAGCAATTTAAGTTTACATGGTACATAAATACCTACAAATTATAATACTAACGAGTATTTTTTACATATTTATGTTGTAATATTTTAAACAAATTAGTAAAATTGAAATATAATGTTAAAAAAAGATAGGCTTAAATTAAATTAAAATAATCTTTCTCAAAACCATCATACACCGCTTTAAATAGAAACATTCTCTACGAAATAAAATTAGCTCGATTCCACAGAATCAAAGATTGGCCAATTTACAGAGGTTTCTCAAGTAAGTGGCATACATGGATAGTTAGATGATGACTTGTTCTACAAAATAAAAGTAGTCCGATCTCCATACGATGGGGTTAACCCTTTTGTGGATGACTTAGTAACTTATAATTTATCAAGAAAATTTAAATAATTTATTCGTCCACTGTATCAAAGATTGGCCAAATCACAGAGGTTTCTCAAGTAAGTGGCATACATGGATAGTTAGATGATGACTTGTTCTACAAAATAAAAGTAGTCCGATCTCCATACGATGGGGTTAACCCTTTTGTGGATGACTTAGTAACTTATAATTTATCAAGAAAATTTAAATAATTTATTCGTCCACTGTATCAAAGATTGGCCAAATCACAGAGGTTTCTCAAGTAAGTGGCATACATGGATAGTTAGATGATGACTTGTTCTACAAAATAAAAGTAGTCCGATCTCCATACGATGGGGTTAACCCTTTTGTGGATGACTTGGTAACTTATAATTTATCAAGAAAATTTAAATAATTTATGCGTTCACTGTATCAAAGATTGGCCAAATCACAGAGGTTTCTCAAGTAAGTGGCATACATGGATAGTTAGATGATGACTTGTTCTACAAAATAAAAGTAGTCCGATCTCCATACGATGGGGTTAACCCTTTTGTGGATGACTTAGTAACTTATAATTTATCAAGAAAATTTAAATAATTTATGCGTTCACTATATCAAAGATTTGCCAATTTACAGAGGTTTCTCAAGTAAGTGGCATATATGGATAGTTAGATGATGACTTGTTCTACAAAATAAAAGTAGTCCGATCTCCATACGATGGGGTTAACCCTTTTGTGGATGACTTGGTAACTTATAATTTATCAAGAAAATTTAAATAATTTATGCGTTCACTATATCAAAGATTGGCCAATTTACAGAGGTTTCTCAAGTAAGTGGCATGCATGGATAGTTAGATGATGACTTGTTCTACAAAATAAAAGTAGTCCGATCTCCATACGATGGGGTTAACCCTTTTGTGGATGACTTGGTAACTTATAATTTATCAAGAAAATTTAAATAATTGATGCGTTCACTATATCAAAGATTGGCCAATTTACAGAGGTTTCTCAAGTAAGTGGCATACATGGATAGTTAGATGATGACTTGTTCTACAAAATAAAAGTAGTCCGATCTCCATACGATGGGGTTAACCCTTTTGTGGATGACTTAGTAACTTATAATTTATCAAGAAAATTTAAATAATTTATGCGTTCACTATATCAAAGATTGGCCAATTTACAGAGGTTTCTCAAGTAAGTGGCATACATGGATAGTTAGATGATGACTTGTTCTACAAAATAAAAGTAGTCCGATCTCCATACGATGGGGTTAACCCTTTTGTGGATGACTTAGTAACTTATAATTTATCAAGAAAATTTAAATAATTTATGCGTTCACTATATCAAAGATTGGCCAATTTACAGAGGTTTCTCAAGTAAGTGGCATACATGGATAGTTAGATGATGACTTGTTCTACAAAATAAAAGTAGTCCGATCTCCATACGATGGGGTTAACTCTTTTGTGGATGACTTGGTAACTTATAATTTATCAAGAAAATTTAAATATTTTATGCGTTCACTGTATCAAAGATTGGCCAAATCACAGAGGTTTCTCAAGTAAGTGGCATACATGGATAGTTAGATGATGACTTGTTCTACAAAATAAAAGTAGTCCGATCTCCATACGATGGGGTTAACCCTTTTGTGGATGACTTAGTAACTTATAATTTATCAAGAAAATTTAAATAATTTATGCGTTCACTATATCAAAGATTGGCCAATTTACAGAGGTTTCTCAAGTAAGTGGCATACATGGATAGTTAGATGATGACTTGTTCTACAAAATAAAAGTAGTCCGATCTCCATACGATGGGGTTAACCCTTTTGTGGATGACTTAGTAACTTATAATTTATCAAGAAAATTTAAATAATTTATGCGTTCACTATATCAAAGATTGGCCAATTTACAGAGGTTTCTCAAGTAAGTGGCATACATGGATAGTTAGATGATGACTTGTTCTACAAAATAAAAATAGTCCGATCTCCATACGATGGGGTTAACCCTTTTGTGGATGACTTAGTAACTTATAATTTATCAAGAAAATTTAAATAATTTATGCGTTCACTATATCAAAGATTGGCCAATTTACAGAGGTTTCTCAAGTAAGTGGCATACATGGATAGTTAGATGATGACTTGTTCTACAAAATAAAAGTAGTCCGATCTCCATACGATGGGGTTAACTCTTTTGTGGATGACTTGGTAACTTATAATTTATCAAGAAAATTTAAATATTTTATGCGTTCACTGTATCAAAGATTGGCCAAATCACAGAGGTTTCTCAAGTAAGTGGCATACATGGATAGTTAGATGATGACTTGTTCTACAAAATAAAAGTAGTCCGATCTCCATACGATGGGGTTAACCCTTTTGTGGATGACTTAGTAACTTATAATTTATCAAGAAAATTTAAATAATTTATGCGTTCACTATATCAAAGATTGGCCAATTTACAGAGGTTTCTCAAGTAAGTGGCATACATGGATAGTTAGATGATGACTTGTTCTACAAAATAAAAGTAGTCCGATCTCCATACGATGGGGTTAACCCTTTTGTGGATGACTTAGTAACTTATAATTTATCAAGAAAATTTAAATAATTTATGCGTTCACTATATCAAAGATTGGCCAATTTACAGAGGTTTCTCAAGTAAGTGGCATACATGGATAGTTAGATGATGACTTGTTCTACAAAATAAAAGTAGTCCGATCTCCATACGATGGGGTTAACCCTTTTGTGGATGACTTAGTAACTTATAATTTATCAAGAAAATTTAAATAATTTATGCGTTCACTATATCAAAGATTGGCCAATTTACAGAGGTTTCTCAAGTAAGTGGCATACATGGATAGTTAGATGATGACTTGTTCTACAAAATAAAAGTAGTCCGATCTCCATACGATGGGGTTAACTCTTTTGTGGATGACTTGGTAACTTATAATTTATCAAGAAAATTTAAATAATTTATGCGTTCACTGTATCAAAGATTGGCCAAATCACAGAGGTTTCTCAAGTAAGTGGCATACATGGATAGTTAGATGATGACTTGTTCTACAAAATAAAAGTAGTCCGATCTCCATACGATGGGGTTAACCCTTTTGTGGATGACTTGGTAACTTATAATTTATCAAGAAAATTTAAATAATTTATGCGTCCACTGTATCAAAGATTGGCCAAATCACAGAGGTTTCTCAAGTAAGTGGCATACATGGATAGTTAGATGATGACTTGTTCTACAAAATAAAAGTAATCCGATCTCCATACGATGGGGTTAACCCTTTTGTGGATGACTTAGTAACTTATAATTTATCAGGAAAATTTAAATAATTTATGCGTTCACTGTATCAAAGATTGGCCAAATCACAGAGGTTTCTCAAGTAAGTGGCATACATGGATAGTTAGATGATGACTTGTTCTACAAAATAAAAGTAGTCCGATCTCCATACGATGGGGTTAACCCTTTTGTGGATGACTTAGTAACTTATAATTTATCAAGAAAATTTAAATAATTTATGCGTCCACTGTATCAAAGATTGGCCAAATCACAGAGGTTTCTCAAGTAAGTGGCATACATGGATAGTTAGATGATGACTTGTTCTACAAAATAAAAGTAATCCGATCTCCATACGATGGGGTTAACCCTTTTGTGGATGACTTAGTAACTTATAATTTATCAAGAAAAATTAAATAATTTATGCGTTCACTATATCAAAGATTGGCCAATTTACAGAGGTTTCTCAAGTAAGTGGCATACATGGATAGTTAGATGATGACTTGTTCTACAAAATAAAAGTAGTCCGATCTCCATACGATGGGGTTAACCCTTTTGTGGATGACTTAGTAACTTATAATTTATCAAGAAAATTTAAATAATTTATGCGTTCACTATATCAAAGATTGGCCAATTTACAGAGGTTTCTCAAGTAAGTGGCATACATGGATAGTTAGATGATGACTTGTTCTACAAAATAAAAGTAGTCCGATCTCCATACGATGGGGTTAACCCTTTTGTGGATGACTTGGTAACTTATAATTTATCAAGAAAATTTAAATAATTTATGCGTTCACTGTATCAAAGATTGGCCAAATCACAGAGGTTTCTCAAGTAAGTGGCATACATGGATAGTTAGATGATGACTTGTTCTACAAAATAAAAGTAGTCCGATCTCCATACGATGGGGTTAACCCTTTTGTGGATGACTTAGTAACTTATAATTTATCAAGAAAATTTAAATAATTTATGCGTTCACTATATCAAAGATTGGCCAATTTACAGAGGTTTCTCAAGTAAATGGCATACATGGATAGTTAGATGATGACTTGTTCTACAAAATAAAACTTGTCCGATCTCCATACAATGGGGTTAACCCTTTTGTGGATGACTTGGTAACTTAGAATTTATCAAGAAAATTTTACATAATTGATGCATTCACTGTATTAAAGATTGTCGATTTCGTTTTTTAGAAAATGTAAATAAAAATAAAACGCCTCATATTTTGTCTTAAAATCCAGGCTATTTTATTTTATTACCTTGCTTTCTGTTGAATTGTATGGAAAACCCAAAACTACATAATATTAAAATAATATAAAATATCAAATGGCAGAATACGGTCCAATACTATAATAAAAAATATAAGAATACTTGGTATTAGAAGGAGAAAACAAATTCTACTTACTTCTCTAACCTCGCACAATATTCATGTTTCGTTAAACATTTATTTGGGTTTTTGTTCTTGTTTTGTTTCCCCTAAGTAATTTAACAGGTAATCTCCAAGTTGCGCCCACATAAATAAATGTTATGCGAAGTCAGAGGTGTAAACAGAATAATATTCTGTGAATATTAGGGGTGAAAGCTAAAACTAGTTGCAAATGTAACAAATTGTGTTTTGGTTAGATTAATTCGTTTTTTTCATTAGAATCTACTAATATATAGAATCGTATTTATGTGTTTTGGTTTTGAAATTGAATTGGTAGCGCTAATGCCTTAGATTTTCTTGGTATGCACTAATTTTATTGTTGTATTTCCACTCGACTCTGTATATATAGTACATATTATGTTTAGAGTTGATAGAACTCGACTCTACAAATTTGTTAAGACGAATGGGGATAGCTACGATTCTGTATATGTCTCGACTCTGTATATAGTGAAAACTTAACCCAGGCCCAACCTAGGTTGAAGCTAGTTACAAATAAAAAGACGATTTAGATCAACGAATTGCTCTGCGAAAGCAAGCGGTTGAATCAGTAATGGTTTGGGCCGCGGTGACAGCGACGGACTTAAACCAAATGAATTATTTCTGCATGCGGTCCATTCTGCTGGCTAAAGTATTAACTAACAAATATGAGACGGTCGACGCCTTAAATATTACTCTTCGTCGAGAATAGGCCAAAATCACATCACACAACGTACGTGCATCGTGTGAAGCCTTGTAGGACAGACTCGATGCTATTATCCGCGCTTAAGGTGACTACATCGAATAATTACATATTTTTTGATAAATTTGAAAGGTTTTTCGATATTCTGAAGATTTGAAATGAAAAAAAATGAAAATTTACAAATTTATTATTTTTAGTATTTTTAGTTGGTTACACTTCGAGTGCCGACCCGTATTAAGTGCTGTATATTATATATTTAATTATTTTCCTAGTATTTTATTTCAAACACCTCTACCGTGGGGACTAGACGCTGTTTGACTCCGCATCTACTAATGAAAATACGATTAATGACAATTTTAGTCCGCGAGTGGTTTTTTATTTCTCACCTGCCCGCCGGCGAGCCGGTTAGGGATTTCCTCTATCCGCCACCTGAGGAAGCGCCTGATGGGAGGTCTCTAACTCCACACAGGTGTGTGTGTGTTTGTGTTTGTGTGTGATTTTTTTTGATATATATCTTTAAGTATGTATGTGACTGCGGTTTGTCTATTTTGATATTTATGGTTATTGGTTGACATATTAATTTTATTTTTTTGTGTAAAAAAAAATTCCGGGATTGACACGAGCCTGGTCTGTTGTTGAGGTAGAAATTTTTTAAGATCATCATATATTTCCCAGTGTTATTCGGTCTATTAATAATGGCGGTGTAGTGCTTTAGTGACTGATTGTAATTTATAATCGCTTTAATATATAAATTATCTGTATCTAATTTAATAATTTGTTGAATATCGGATATTTGAATGTTATAATTTATATTATTAAATGACTGTACATCCGCTATTGCTATCCCATATTTACTAACAATTTTACTGACAACTAATTTACTTCCACAATCTGAGCATGTTAAAGAGCCAAAGGAAATTGATTGCTCGACATTACGCAATGTGTTTTCGTCTACTAAAAAAATATCAAAAGGTAGGTAGCAGTTGTGAGTGTTTCGAATTCTAACCGTCTCTTTTTTGGTACATTTTTGATAAACCGAGATTGGTTTCGGAACCAGTTTATCAATTAGATAAGTTATTTGACACTCTGCATCTAAGTGTGTGGTATTTGCAAAATTTTGTACACAGTTTATTCCGCGGAACACATCGAATAATATATTTGTACGGAAGTCATATAAATCAGAGCCCAGATATCAGTACCCATGCTTATAAAAATTTGGGCGAGTGAATCAAATCCACACGTGTTAGTCACCGAAATAGTCTCTTCACCATACAACTTTTAAAACCCATTTTTAAGTACTGGTATTTTTTGTACATCAAATCTTTTTAAATGAACATTGGTTTTGGCTTCAGTCTCAAACAATTGTCGATTTGAATGTCTAATTAAAACATTTTTACCAAAATGCTTTGGTAACTTATTAAGTAGCCTAGGTTTTTTGTTCCATTGTTCTTCTTGACACATATTATCGATGTTTATTTTTGAAGTTTTTGATGTTGGTTTAAGTGGTTTTGGCATTTTAATAGATTTTAGTTTTTGTTCACACCTCTGCTTTAAAATGTTAACTACTCGTCCTATTTTCATTTTTTTATTTAACAAATAATGGTTTTTTACGGCATGAAACCAATTTTCTACGATGGCGTTTGAAATATTTCCTTTGACGCCATACATGTTTGAAAAAAAATTGGCCCATAATATCACGTAAGCCTTATATTTTTTAATTAAAAATTGAACAAAATCGTCGCAGTAAAAATCATTCGGTTTCGTACCACGCGCTTTTAAAATTTCCCCTTGAACTTTATGATAAATCAACTGATATTTAACATAAAATGGATTTGCGCAGTCTTCTGGCCAAATATTTATATAGGAATTAACTATTTCTTCCGGTTTACAACCCTCAAACTCAGCATATTGTTTATTATATAAATCTCCTAGTGTTTCAGTAAACATTTTATATGCTAGCTTGCTGCAAATAAATAAATATGGGAGTAATGTTTAAGGTAAATTTGGTACGATTTTCTATACACTTAAAATTTGCTTGGATATATTGGGTCGTGTTCATTCCATTGAAAGTATTATTGATTGCATTAATAAGAGCCCAAGACCAATCAACTACAAAATACATACCTGTTTGTTTTATTAACTGAAGTTCTTTTTTGATGTCCATTAGAAATTTGCTTATAGTATAAGCATCGTGTTGGCATGAAATGAATTCTGCTAGTTGCGGTCACCGCAGCCCAAACCATTACTGATTCAAGCGCTTGCTTTCGCAGAGCAATTCGTTGATCTAAATCGTCTTTTGATTTGTAACGGCCAACCTTTGATATAGTGAACGAATCAATTATTTAAATTTTCTTGATAAGTCTAAGTTACTAAGTTATCCACACAAGTCTTAATTCTATCGTATGGAAATCGGACTACTTTTATTTTGTAAAAAAAATTCTTCCTTGGAATTACATATAAGAGTAATGTTCTCTATATTTACTGTACTTCCCATTCATATATTTATATGTTTCGATTGCAAAATATACTCGTACTAAATATAACGAAGGGACAACAGTTATATAACCAAAATCGAACTATTAATAAGCATATACTAGCTTCAACCTAGGTTGGGCCTGGGTTAAGTTTTCACTATATACAGAGTCGAGACATATACAGTATCGTAGCTATCCCCATTCGTCTTAACAAATTTGTAGAGTCGAGTTCTATCAACTCTAAACATAATATGCACTATATATACAGAGTCGAGTGGAAATACAACAATAAAATTAGTGCATACCAAGAAAATCTAAGGCATTAGCGCTACCAATTCAATTTCAAAACCAAAACACATAAATACGATTCTATATATTAGTAGATTCTAATGAAAAAAACGAATTAATCTAACCAAAACACAATTTGTTACATTTGCAACTAGTTTTAGCTTTCACCCCTAATATTCACAGAATATTATTCTGTTTACACCTCTGACTTCGCATAACATTTATTTATGTGGGCGCAACTTGGAGATTACCTGTTAAATTACTTAGGGGAAACAAAACAAGAACAAAAACCCAAATAAATGTTTAACGAAACATGAATATTGTGCGAGGTTAGAGAAGTAAGTAGAATTTGTTTTCTCCTTCTAATACCAAGTATTCTTATATTTTTTATTATAGTATTGGACCGTATTCTGCCATTTGATATTTTATATTATTTTAATATTATGTAGTTTTGGGTTTTCCATACAATTCAACAGAAAGCAAGGTAATAAAATAAAATAGCCTGGATTTTAAGACAAAATATGAGGCGTTTTATTTTTATTTACATTTTCTAAAAAACGAAATCGACAATCTTTAATACAGTGAATGCATCAATTATGTAAAATTTTCTTGATAAATTCTAAGTTACCAAGTCATCCACAAAAGGGTTAACCCCATTGTATGGAGATCGGACAAGTTTTATTTTGTAGAACAAGTCATCATCTAACTATCCATGTATGCCACTTACTTGAGAAACCTCTGTAAATTGGCCAATCTTTGATATAGTGAACGCATAAATTATTTAAATTTTCTTGATAAATTATAAGTTACTAAGTCATCCACAAAAGGGTTAACCCCATCGTATGGAGATCGGACTACTTTTATTTTGTAGAACAAGTCATCATCTAACTATCCATGTATGCCACTTACTTGAGAAACCTCTGTGATTTGGCCAATCTTTGATACAGTGAACGCATAAATTATTTAAATTTTCTTGATAAATTATAAGTTACCAAGTCATCCACAAAAGGGTTAACCCCATCGTATGGAGATCGGACTACTTTTATTTTGTAGAACAAGTCATCATCTAACTATCCATGTATGCCACTTACTTGAGAAACCTCTGTAAATTGGCCAATCTTTGATATAGTGAACGCATAAATTATTTAAATTTTCTTGATAAATTATAAGTTACTAAGTCATCCACAAAAGGGTTAACCCCATCGTATGGAGATCGGACTACTTTTATTTTGTAGAACAAGTCATCATCTAACTATCCATGTATGCCACTTACTTGAGAAACCTCTGTAAATTGGCCAATCTTTGATATAGTGAACGCATAAATTATTTAAATTTTCTTGATAAATTATAAGTTACTAAGTCATCCACAAAAGGGTTAACCCCATCGTATGGAGATCGGATTACTTTTATTTTGTAGAACAAGTCATCATCTAACTATCCATGTATGCCACTTACTTGAGAAACCTCTGTGATTTGGCCAATCTTTGATACAGTGGACGCATAAATTATTTAAATTTTCTTGATAAATTATAAGTTACTAAGTCATCCACAAAAGGGTTAACCCCATCGTATGGAGATCGGACTACTTTTATTTTGTAGAACAAGTCATCATCTAACTATCCATGTATGCCACTTACTTGAGAAACCTCTGTGATTTGGCCAATCTTTGATACAGTGAACGCATAAAATATTTAAATTTTCTTGATAAATTATAAGTTACCAAGTCATCCACAAAAGAGTTAACCCCATCGTATGGAGATCGGACTACTTTTATTTTGTAGAACAAGTCATCATCTAACTATCCATGTATGCCACTTACTTGAGAAACCTCTGTAAATTGGCCAATCTTTGATAT
Source organism: Tipula confusa (assembly GCA_963556175.1). Classification (NCBI taxonomy): domain Eukaryota; kingdom Metazoa; phylum Arthropoda; class Insecta; order Diptera; family Tipulidae; genus Tipula; species Tipula confusa. The sequence continues at coordinate 126,631,758 of OY744475.1, forward strand.
AGTGAACGCATAAATTATTTAAATTTTCTTGATAAATTATAAGTTACTAAGTCATCCACAAAAGGGTTAACCCCATCGTATGGAGATCGGACTACTTTTATTTTGTAGAACAAGTCATCATCTAACTATCCATGTATGCCACTTACTTGAGAAACCTCTGTAAATTGGCCAATCTTTGATATAGTGAACGCATAAATTATTTAAATTTTCCTGATAAATTATAAGTTACTAAGTCATCCACAAAAGGGTTAACCCCATCGTATGGAGATCGGATTACTTTTATTTTGTAGAACAAGTCATCATCTAACTATCCATGTATGCCACTTACTTGAGAAACCTCTGTGATTTGGCCAATCTTTGATACAGTGGACGCATAAATTATTTAAATTTTCTTGATAAATTATAAGTTACCAAGTCATCCACAAAAGGGTTAACCCCATCGTATGGAGATCGGACTACTTTTATTTTGTAGAACAAGTCATCATCTAACTATCCATGTATGCCACTTACTTGAGAAACCTCTGTAAATTGGCCAATCTTTGATATAGTGAACGCATAAATTATTTAAATTTTCCTGATAAATTATAAGTTACTAAGTCATCCACAAAAGGGTTAACCCCATCGTATGGAGATCGGACTACTTTTATTTTGTAGAACAAGTCATCATCTAACTATCCATGTATGCCACTTACTTGAGAAACCTCTGTGATTTGGCCAATCTTTGATACAGTGAACGCATAAATTATTTAAATTTTCTTGATAAATTATAAGTTACCAAGTCATCCACAAAAGGGTTAACCCCATCGTATGGAGATCGGACTACTTTTATTTTGTAGAACAAGTCATCATCTAACTATCCATGTATGCCACTTACTTGAGAAACCTCTGTAAATTGGCCAATCTTTGATATAGTGAACGCATAAATTATTTAAATTTTCTTGATAAATTATAAGTTACTAAGTCATCCACAAAAGGGTTAACCCCATCGTATGGAGATCGGATTACTTTTATTTTGTAGAACAAGTCATCATCTAACTATCCATGTATGCCACTTACTTGAGAAACCTCTGTGATTTGGCCAATCTTTGATACAGTGGACGCATAAATTATTTAAATTTTCTTGATAAATTATAAGTTACTAAGTCATCCACAAAAGGGTTAACCCCATCGTATGGAGATCGGACTACTTTTATTTTGTAGAACAAGTCATCATCTAACTATCCATGTATGCCACTTACTTGAGAAACCTCTGTGATTTGGCCAATCTTTGATACAGTGAACGCATAAAATATTTAAATTTTCTTGATAAATTATAAGTTACCAAGTCATCCACAAAAGAGTTAACCCCATCGTATGGAGATCGGACTACTTTTATTTTGTAGAACAAGTCATCATCTAACTATCCATGTATGCCACTTACTTGAGAAACCTCTGTAAATTGGCCAATCTTTGATATAGTGAACGCATAAATTATTTAAATTTTCTTGATAAATTATAAGTTACTAAGTCATCCACAAAAGGGTTAACCCCATCGTATGGAGATCGGACTACTTTTATTTTGTAGAACAAGTCATCATCTAACTATCCATGTATGCCACTTACTTGAGAAACCTCTGTAAATTGGCCAATCTTTGATATAGTGAACGCATAAATTATTTAAATTTTCCTGATAAATTATAAGTTACTAAGTCATCCACAAAAGGGTTAACCCCATCGTATGGAGATCGGATTACTTTTATTTTGTAGAACAAGTCATCATCTAACTATCCATGTATGCCACTTACTTGAGAAACCTCTGTGATTTGGCCAATCTTTGATACAGTGGACGCATAAATTATTTAAATTTTCTTGATAAATTATAAGTTACCAAGTCATCCACAAAAGGGTTAACCCCATCGTATGGAGATCGGACTACTTTTATTTTGTAGAACAAGTCATCATCTAACTATCCATGTATGCCACTTACTTGAGAAACCTCTGTAAATTGGCCAATCTTTGATATAGTGAACGCATAAATTATTTAAATTTTCTTGATAAATTATAAGTTACTAAGTCATCCACAAAAGGGTTAACCCCATCGTATGGAGATCGGACTACTTTTATTTTGTAGAACAAGTCATCATCTAACTATCCATGTATGCCACTTACTTGAGAAACCTCTGTAAATTGGCCAATCTTTGATATAGTGAACGCATAAATTATTTAAATTTTCTTGATAAATTATAAGTTACTAAGTCATCCACAAAAGGGTTAACCCCATCGTATGGAGATCGGATTACTTTTATTTTGTAGAACAAGTCATCATCTAACTATCCATGTATGCCACTTACTTGAGAAACCTCTGTGATTTGGCCAATCTTTGATACAGTGGACGCATAAATTATTTAAATTTTCTTGATAAATTATAAGTTACTAAGTCATCCACAAAAGGGTTAACCCCATCGTATGGAGATCGGACTACTTTTATTTTGTAGAACAAGTCATCATCTAACTATCCATGTATGCCACTTACTTGAGAAACCTCTGTGATTTGGCCAATCTTTGATACAGTGAACGCATAAAATATTTAAATTTTCTTGATAAATTATAAGTTACCAAGTCATCCACAAAAGAGTTAACCCCATCGTATGGAGATCGGACTACTTTTATTTTGTAGAACAAGTCATCATCTAACTATCCATGTATGCCACTTACTTGAGAAACCTCTGTAAATTGGCCAATCTTTGATATAGTGAACGCATAAATTATTTAAATTTTCTTGATAAATTATAAGTTACTAAGTCATCCACAAAAGGGTTAACCCCATCGTATGGAGATCGGACTACTTTTATTTTGTAGAACAAGTCATCATCTAACTATCCATGTATGCCACTTACTTGAGAAACCTCTGTAAATTGGCCAATCTTTGATATAGTGAACGCATAAATTATTTAAATTTTCCTGATAAATTATAAGTTACTAAGTCATCCACAAAAGGGTTAACCCCATCGTATGGAGATCGGATTACTTTTATTTTGTAGAACAAGTCATCATCTAACTATCCATGTATGCCACTTACTTGAGAAACCTCTGTGATTTGGCCAATCTTTGATACAGTGGACGCATAAATTATTTAAATTTTCTTGATAAATTATAAGTTACCAAGTCATCCACAAAAGGGTTAACCCCATCGTATGGAGATCGGACTACTTTTATTTTGTAGAACAAGTCATCATCTAACTATCCATGTATGCCACTTACTTGAGAAACCTCTGTAAATTGGCCAATCTTTGATATAGTGAACGCATAAATTATTTAAATTTTCCTGATAAATTATAAGTTACTAAGTCATCCACAAAAGGGTTAACCCCATCGTATGGAGATCGGACTACTTTTATTTTGTAGAACAAGTCATCATCTAACTATCCATGTATGCCACTTACTTGAGAAACCTCTGTGATTTGGCCAATCTTTGATACAGTGAACGCATAAATTATTTAAATTTTCTTGATAAATTATAAGTTACCAAGTCATCCACAAAAGGGTTAACCCCATCGTATGGAGATCGGACTACTTTTATTTTGTAGAACAAGTCATCATCTAACTATCCATGTATGCCACTTACTTGAGAAACCTCTGTAAATTGGCCAATCTTTGATATAGTGAACGCATAAATTATTTAAATTTTCTTGATAAATTATAAGTTACTAAGTCATCCACAAAAGGGTTAACCCCATCGTATGGAGATCGGATTACTTTTATTTTGTAGAACAAGTCATCATCTAACTATCCATGTATGCCACTTACTTGAGAAACCTCTGTGATTTGGCCAATCTTTGATACAGTGGACGCATAAATTATTTAAATTTTCTTGATAAATTATAAGTTACTAAGTCATCCACAAAAGGGTTAACCCCATCGTATGGAGATCGGACTACTTTTATTTTGTAGAACAAGTCATCATCTAACTATCCATGTATGCCACTTACTTGAGAAACCTCTGTGATTTGGCCAATCTTTGATACAGTGAACGCATAAATTATTTAAATTTTCTTGATAAATTATAAGTTACCAAGTCATCCACAAAAGGGTTAACCCCATCGTATGGAGATCGGACTACTTTTATTTTGTAGAACAAGTCATCATCTAACTATCCATGTATGCCACTTACTTGAGAAACCTCTGTAAATTGGCCAATCTTTGATATAGTGAACGCATAAATTATTTAAATTTTCTTGATAAATTATAAGTTACTAAGTCATCCACAAAAGGGTTAACCCCATCGTATGGAGATCGGACTACTTTTATTTTGTAGAACAAGTCATCATCTAACTATCCATGTATGCCACTTACTTGAGAAACCTCTGTGATTTGGCCAATCTTTGATACAGTGAACGCATAAATTATTTAAATTTTCTTGATAAATTATAAGTTACCAAGTCATCCACAAAAGGGTTAACCCCATCGTATGGAGATCGGACTACTTTTATTTTGTAGAACAAGTCATCATCTAACTATCCATGTATGCCACTTACTTGAGAAACCTCTGTAAATTGGCCAATCTTTGATATAGTGAACGCATAAATTATTTAAATTTTCTTGATAAATTATAAGTTACTAAGTCATCCACAAAAGGGTTAACCCCATCGTATGGAGATCGGACTACTTTTATTTTGTAGAACAAGTCATCATCTAACTATCCATGTATGCCACTTACTTGAGAAACCTCTGTGATTTGGCCAATCTTTGATACAGTGGACGCATAAATTATTTAAATTTTCTTGATAAATTATAAGTTACTAAGTCATCCACAAAAGGGTTAACCCCATCGTATGGAGATCGGACTACTTTTATTTTGTAGAACAAGTCATCATCTAACTATCCATGTATGCCACTTACTTGAGAAACCTCTGTGATTTGGCCAATCTTTGATACAGTGAACGCATAAATTATTTAAATTTTCTTGATAAATTATAAGTTACCAAGTCATCCACAAAAGGGTTAACCCCATCGTATGGAGATCGGACTACTTTTATTTTGTAGAACAAGTCATCATCTAACTATCCATGTATGCCACTTACTTGAGAAACCTCTGTGATTTGGCCAATCTTTGATACAGTGAACGCATAAATTATTTAAATTTTCTTGATAAATTATAAGTTACCAAGTCATCCACAAAAGGGTTAACCCCATCGTATGGAGATCGGACTACTTTTATTTTGTAGAACAAGTCATCATCTAACTATCCATGTATGCCACTTACTTGAGAAACCTCTGTAAATTGGCCAATCTTTGATATAGTGAACGCATAAATTATTTAAATTTTCTTGATAAATTATAAGTTACTAAGTCATCCACAAAAGGGTTAACCCCATCGTATGGAGATCGGATTACTTTTATTTTGTAGAACAAGTCATCATCTAACTATCCATGTATGCCACTTACTTGAGAAACCTCTGTGATTTGGCCAATCTTTGATACAGTGGACGCATAAATTATTTAAATTTTCTTGATAAATTATAAGTTACTAAGTCATCCACAAAAGGGTTAACCCCATCGTATGGAGATCGGACTACTTTTATTTTGTAGAACAAGTCATCATCTAACTATCCATGTATGCCACTTACTTGAGAAACCTCTGTGATTTGGCCAATCTTTGATACAGTGAACGCATAAATTATTTAAATTTTCTTGATAAATTATAAGTTACCAAGTCATCCACAAAAGGGTTAACCCCATCGTATGGAGATCGGACTACTTTTATTTTGTAGAACAAGTCATCATCTAACTATCCATGTATGCCACTTACTTGAGAAACCTCTGTAAATTGGCCAATCTTTGATATAGTGAACGCATAAATTATTTAAATTTTCTTGATAAATTATAAGTTACTAAGTCATCCACAAAAGGGTTAACCCCATCGTATGGAGATCGGACTACTTTTATTTTGTAGAACAAGTCATCATCTAACTATCCATGTATGCCACTTACTTGAGAAACCTCTGTGATTTGGCCAATCTTTGATACAGTGAACGCATAAATTATTTAAATTTTCTTGATAAATTATAAGTTACCAAGTCATCCACAAAAGGGTTAACCCCATCGTATGGAGATCGGACTACTTTTATTTTGTAGAACAAGTCATCATCTAACTATCCATGTATGCCACTTACTTGAGAAACCTCTGTAAATTGGCCAATCTTTGATATAGTGAACGCATAAATTATTTAAATTTTCTTGATAAATTATAAGTTACTAAGTCATCCACAAAAGGGTTAACCCCATCGTATGGAGATCGGACTACTTTTATTTTGTAGAACAAGTCATCATCTAACTATCCATGTATGCCACTTACTTGAGAAACCTCCGAGAATTGGCCAATCTTTGATACAGTGAACCTGTGATGCATTTATTTACATAAATTTTTCGTTCTTTTACTGAAAGTTATTCGAATTATTATTAGTTTTATTGGTGAAGTGAATTTATCGTGAGGAATAATACGAATAGTAAATTTTTAAGATTTAATTAGATTATAATTTTTTTTCTAAGATAGTTCAAGTTACCTTATTATCAAAGTGAAATAACAATTTTTTAGTCTACTGTAAAATAAATTACCAATACACATACAGTTTTTGTTATTTGTGGAAAACTTCACCGCCGTTGATTGATAATTACAAAAATTGATAATTACTTTACGGTAAGTTTTATAATAATCTTTTTGGTATTGGCATCAAATTAAAAAAAACGTTTTATTTTAGGTATTTAGCAACTGGTACCAGTTTTTCAGATCTAGGACTTAGGTTTTTAATGGATAGATCCACAATTGCAAAATGAATTTTTCAAACGATTGATGCGATTAATAACATTATGCGGTATATTGGTCTATCCACCCCAACTCCGGAGATATGGGTACATAATTCCAAAGAATTTTATAAAAATGGAATTTTCCCAACTGTTGACGGCAAACATATTGACATACAGGCTCCGGCAAATACTGGAAGCCTTTGTTATAATTATAAAAAAAGATTTTCTATCGTATCAATGGCTTTAGTAGACGTAAATTATAAATTTACTTTCGTAGATATAGAAGCATATGGTATCAATTGTGATTACTTTTGGAAAAGCTTTTCTTAACCAGCCGGAAAGATTGGAAACACCAAAAGAAATGCACCTACCTAGCACAAATACTAGCTTGCCGTATATGATTATTGGCGATGAAGCTTTTGGTTTAAAGTAAAACTTAATGACTCCGTATTCTGGTAAAAATTTAACTTTAGAACAAAGAATTTTCAACTTTGGTAGGGGTAGATGTGCTACAATCTACTCAATTCAATTTTAACTTTTAATTTTATACTTTTTTGTAGATTGTCAAGAGCAAGACGAGTAGTCGAAAATGCTTTTGGTATTCTGGTTAATGTATGGAGATTACTTTTGAAACGTATAGAAGTGAAGCATCGAAAAACTCCAATCAAAATTGTATTGTGTTGCGTAATTTTACACAATATAATTAGAAGGTAAATTGAGTTACTTAGCAACAGGCTGCTACAGAAAATTATTAACTTGGGACCAATCAATAATATAGAATCACAAAATACACCGGCTTCCCATGCTATGGATATAAGAAATACAATTCAAAAAATTGAAAATTGTTCGGCCTGCATACAAATTGAATTAAAAAAAACTTTGTAATGCGGAGGGCTTGTCTTCATTGGTTCGGTCAAAACGGTGGAAAGTCTCCAAACACGAAAAAATACTTTTATCCAAACACGAATTCGCAATGTTCATACGTTAAAATTTATTTTTAATTATTTTTCAATAATAATTATCATAATTAATAAAAATAATATTAGATGATAAAGATTATAAATAAATTAAGGATTTGCTGCATGCTTTTTTGTATAAAACCTTTTTTATTAGCTAAAATAATAGAAAATAAAATGAAAATCACATCGCGCGAAAATAGCTGTGTCAATGCCTTTATAATAAAAAACTTATAGTAGGAACGTCTTTGGTAAGACAGTCTTACGAGTCTTACCGTCAGAATTCGGGGGGTTATTTTTTTCTTTTTATTTTTGATAAAGGTATGATCCTCCACCTTATACTGCGTGCTGTCCCACGTTTATTATCTACTCGAAATTTCTGTCAGTCCACCGTTTCCCACGTTCGCCTACCAGGATCGTTTCACGTCTATCAATATTACTAGTTGGTTTCCTTGTACATTTTTATTGATTTTCTTGCTCTTTAACGAGTAATATACCCATGGAAATAATTTAAAGACGTGTTCACTTTAAAAAAATCCGTCTCCGAGTTATTTTTCCCACAAGTGCTTGATTTTTTACTTTTTCTTTATCGTGGAATTGGTTTCATTAGGTGTAATTGCTATAAAACGGTGGATTCGATCGAATTCAATTGTTTAATTATTTTAATAAAATTCTTTTTGTAGAGTTTTGGGCAGTGCAACAAATAAATTAGGAAAATATAGTTTGCAAACATTTTTCTAATCTATATACAAATAAATAAAATATATTAAATAGATAAAATATTTACTCCAAATTTATTAGTTTTTAAGCTTAAATTTATAATTCTTAGGTTCTTTTAGTTTTGTTTGAGTGTAAGGTGGTTTTGTCTGTGCGTAATATTTGGGTGGTCTCTTTTAGGGTTTAAATTAAAATTTATATGTTGAAAGATCAATTTTATTTAATAAAATGAAGTTATATAAATTATGTCTTTACCAAAAAAGCTCTGAAGATTTTGTGTTAAACTCAAAAGAATATCCGCATGCTCAAATACGTGACGTTGTTGAAAGCTATCATCCCGAAGATGATAGATGCCGGTTTCTCCTACAAATTACATGTTTTAACGATGATTTTAAGGGCCGTAAAATAATAAGTGTCGAATCAAGTATCGCTGCTGCATTTAATTTGCGTATCAATGCCGATGTTATTTAATTAATTTCTATATCTTTATATTTTATATTCTGTATATTCTTATGTTTCAGATTTGAATTTTGGTGTTTATATTGTTATATTATTTTATGTTATATTATTTCATATCTTTTTACTGTTATATTATGATTTATATTACCACTACGATACTAAATTAACACCTAATTTTTAGCAACAACGCAACGGAATGAATGGGAACTAATCCAATTTATTACAGCATATAGATTGCAGAATTATAATTTTATAATATTATAATTAATTAAATTATAATTTCAGATTGAAATTAATTCTATTTCTTACAGCCTTTGGCTAAGAGCAATTAGTTCATTAATAGATTTTGTTTTCAGGAAACCTCTGCAGATTACAGATGAATACTGGCACACTGGAGTTGCAGATAAGAGATGGCAGAATGCAGAGCAGTACAACAACAATGTGACTGTCTTACACTAACAGTAGTTTGAATATTGGATACCAGGAAATCGGACCAATTAAGTCATAACTAACATACTTTTCCTTTCCCTAACTCACAAAAATTTACTAACTATTGGCCGCCAAGGTGTCTGTAACCGGGTCGATCTCAATAATTTAACTAGTATCCTTCCATATCCTTCCAAGTTTATGTAAAAACGGGTGTACTGTGGGCCCGGCACTTTCCGGGATATCCTGCTTAATGCTTGGCAGTACATTCAAAATCTATCAATCAATCAAAAATCGTGGAATTGGTTTTATTAATATGTATTAACGGACCTTGATTCGTTAGATTTATCGAATTATTCAATTTGCTGTACTCTTTAACAACTAAAACAAATCGGGTACTCACACAACATTGTCTTTCTTATTTGAGTATCTATTTCTTCTAGACTTAATTTAGATTTCAAATTATTCTTTTTTCTATTATTTTTCGATCCGCCTCGTTCAACATCCAACCGGTCAAAAACAAACCACCAAAACTAAATCCACAATCAACCCCCTCCCCCCCTCCTCATTATACTTTTCGGACAACGTAATAAAAAATTAGGAATTTAGGGGTATAGTTTTAAAATAAATGTCAAAAATTGTATTCAAATATTTATCGGGTTTCGGACACAGTCTAAATAAGAAAAAAAGAACATTTTTCTATTATATAAAAAAGAATTTAGCTTTGGTGAAAGAAGATCCTGTACCTATACTCTTTTAGTTAATGTAAATGTCTAGCTTTTGTAAAATTGTAACACTTAAAGGTAATATTGCCTGCCGCCCGACTATTCAGATCATATAGAGTATGCAGATCCTGTCGTAATGTCGTATTTGTATAAATAAGCTGAATGTTAGTAGTTTCAGTAGTGGACGCATGTTTTTTATCGTCAAACAGTAAAAAAATCACCGAAGCATGTATTTGTACCTGAACTATACTTTTTAATTTATTAACATTTTTTGTTCGATACTATGACAAACAGCATACTAACAAACACAAGGTAAAACTTTAGCACAACAAATTTTAAATATACAATGCTTTTAACAGAGGTACTTGATTTAAAAAAAAATTAAACAAATATCAAAAGTTATTTCAAACAAACTAAAAAATAACCTCAAAGTTAAAAATACAAATTGAATTCTATTTGATTTTATTTCAGAATTACAAATTTTTTTTTGTAGCATAGAGCACAACAAGACAAGTAATCGAAAATCAAGCATTTGATTTTATATTATAAAGGGTGTTCTATATTTAATGGTCTGATCTTGTAATGGTCATTATGGTTTAGATATCCGCCACCGTATTATTAAGTAACTTATTGGAAGAAATAATCGGCTTAACATAACATAACAGAAAAGTGTACAAAAACGTTTACACATTATTTTTGGAAAACCCTTTATTCAGATATATGCTTTTTACAATAAAGCGCTTTCAACAATTTCGAAACCAACATATACGAGTACGTACAAGTTACATTTGAAAAAATTTTCATTTTAATTTTTTTTTAAATCAAAGATGTTAGTGGTTTGTTTCTTTGATTGTGAAAGAAAAACTTTCTAATGAAAAATAAAAATTAACAAACGTAAAAGAATACTTTGAAATAATGAAAGCTCTATTGGTTTAGTCTTGTAAATTATAACTATATAGGCGGTATTGTTCCGTTGACTGATTTTTGAATGCTAAAATATTAGTGAAATTGTTAGTGATGTAAAATTATTACTAGTGACATAAGTATTAGCTAATTGGGACAAGTTAAACTTCTTAAGGCTAATGCACAACATATGAATAGTTCTGGGACTAATTTATAAGAAAGTATAGTAAAAAATAAATATAGGAAAAATGGGGAAGGGGTAACCTTTACATATTTACGGAAATGACTAAATAGTTAATGATGCACGTTATAGTGGTCTGAATTTGTTTGGCCGTATATCGTAACGGTGTATAGTTTATATTATTATACAAAATAATTGTTTACTAAGCAATTATACATAGTTTTGTGAATACATATGATATTTTTATTTAACTTTAAATCATAAATGAAGAATACGCAAATTGTCACCTTTCATTTATGATCATTAACATGTTGTGTGTCAACATTCTCCCGGATCGTTGTTTCAAGTCTATAGTCTTCTTTTTGTGGAGTTCTCTTTTGGATTGTACATTTATAGATAAGGCAACCAAATATTATTACAGTAAGCATTCCACCATATCCGTATTGGTGAATATCATGATGAGATATTGTGAGAGGCGGTAAATTAAGACAAGCTTCAATTTGAGTTGCAACTGTTGACAGTTCTTCATAAGTAAGAGTTGTGGTTGCAATAATCCTTTTTAGGTGATATTTCAATGATTTAACGGCTGCTTCCCAGAGTCCTCCAAAATGTAGAGAAGATGGTGGTATAAAATGACATTCGACTCCGATGCCGCATAATATGCGTTGAAGTTCAGGAGTTGCTTGTTGCAAGGCCTCGTGTTTTTCTTTAGTCAGCTGTGTTTTGGCTCCCACAAAGTTGGTTTCATTATCGCTGTAAATCCGTTAACATAAACCTCTTCGAGAGATAAATCTCCTAAAGGCCGCAGTAGTTAAATCGCTGACTATTTCTATATGCACTGCTTTAGAAGCAAAACATACAAATAGCGCTATATATCACTTGTATGATTTATTTTCACGTCCTTTCGAAACTCTTACTGATATGGGCATTATTTTTCATCAATAAATGGTTTAAGCGAAAGGAGGTTGCTTTGTGTTGATACTAAGCCATCTTTGTTGATTTGTCTGATTTCATTCTGGAACAAAGTTGCATTATTTTAATAAGCTCGTTACAGGATTTATTTAGTTCTTTAGCATATAATAAAATTGAAGATCCGGTATCCAGTTTTCTTAAGCATTTATTTCTAAATCGGAGACAAACTACCCGAATTATTTTGTTCACATTAGAAAATATTTCTATTATATGCACGAATAGATTCACTATTGCTGATGTAGCAAGTGTCCACAATTAGTTTAGTTTCCAAATCGACTTCACTTGAAGCAGTAGTTGGTTGCGGCCAATGTTCGGATGAAAGTTGTAGCCAAGTTGGACCCGTCCACCATAAATGATTGTTCTTTAGTTCATTTGGACCGGTACCTCTCGAGGCACAATCTGCTGGATTATCGGTTGATCGAACGTGATGCCATTGTGCTGGATAAGAATAAGGTTGAATTTCTGATATCCGATTGGCCACGAAAGTTCTATATTTTTTGAGAACGCCCTCGAATCCAACATAATGTAATCATCGAATCAGTCCAAAAGAACGAAGCTATTTCCAGAACTTGCATTGCTTCTATAACTTGATGCATAAATTTAGTGAAAAGCACTGAGGCGTCGCAGAATCCATGTAATTTTGTTTTATTGTTGTTCTCAAATTGTATCCAACGTGGGACAGATATTTCTTCTAGAAGTGGCAATACGGTTTTAAATTCCTGCTATTTTATTGATAGGTGTGACGGAAGTTCGTCGTCCCAAAACAGACCTGCCAACCAAAGTTTGAATTCCAAACGATTTTTGTTTCTTACATGTTCTGGTATGGCTTCCAAAAGAATCTTGTTTGTTGCCCATTTTCTTAAGGTAAATCCACCGCTGTTTAGTAAGTCAATGGTTTGTTTTTGGAGGAATAAGGCTTCTTCTAGTGTGTTTTGTCCAGAAATCAGATCATCCACGTAAAAATTATTTAACACCAGGTTAGACGCCCTTGGATAGTTTGTTTGTTCATTGATGGCAAGCTGTTGTAATGATTTTACCGCTAAATAAGTAGCAGCTGCTGTACCATACGTGACGGTTGTTAACTTCCATGATATCTTTTTCTGGAGTCTCTCTCCACAAAATGCGTTGGTAGTTCTGATCATAATTATCAACTATAATTTGTCTGAACATTTTTTCAATGTCAGCTGTATGAACGTATTTATGTTCCCGCCACCTTAACAGTTTAGATAATAGATCCTGTTGAAGAGTAAGGCCAGTTAACATCACGTCATTTAACGATATTCCAGTTGTAGTTTTCGCAGACCCGTCAAAAACTACCCTTAATTTTGTAGTTGTACTCGATTCCTTTAAAACTGCATGATGTGGCAGATAATAGTAACCAGAATCATTAGTTACATCAGCAACCTTCATGAGTCCTAATGCGGGTTTCGATTTTTAACAAGTCGTTTTCTACTTGTAACAAACGCGCCATTGCGATCTTTTTTGAGCAACCTAGTGGTTTGGCAGAGTACAAGTTAATGTCAAAGGTAATTTTGACTTCGTAATGGTCATTTTTGAGACGTCGTTGGCTGGTTGCGAACATTTTTTCACATTCTAGTTCTTCTTTGGTAAATTTTCGTTTATGAGGAACCTCTTCTATTTCCCGAAGCTTTTTAATTTAGTATCTAAATCTGTTCTTGTTGTCATGGATTGTATCACTGTTAAATTGTGACAATCAACTGAGGTACAGCCTAGAAATATCCAGCCCAATTTGGTTTCTTGAGCAACTGGTTCGTCAGATGAGGCTTTTATTATATTATTCATCAACATTCCTCCATAATAATCTGCACCCAATAATAAGTCGATTGGACCAGGAGTATAAAATGATGAACCATCCACACATTTTTGGCATGTTTCCATTTCCAGGGGTCTAAGGACTACTCTGGTATCTCCCGCGTTAAGATTTGAGTACTAATGCTTTTACGGTTAAGTTATATTTGGAGGAAAACATCGGCTTCATGTTAAATTTAATGGTTGAGTTCGCTACTCCAGCATCGGTTTTTCCCATGCCTGTTATTTCTGCATACGCTGCACTCTTTTTTACTTAAGTCTCTGACAGGCTTCTTCTGTAATGAAGGTGGCTTGAAACCTAGGATCTAGTACACGAAGCAATTCTTTATGACTACCTGATGATATTTTCACTAAAGCGGTCCTAGTAAGATACATTTCCGATTCCATGGTTGTGCTGCTTGTATTAGGGGGCTTTATATTTTCTGGTGCCCTAGTTCGCGTACTATTGTCACTATGCAGCAGACTATGATGTGAACCTCTGCATAATTCACAACTTTTATTAAATGGGAGTTTGTGTTCCGGAAGCATGCATCTTCGGTATAGTGGTTTATAATATACTGCCTTACTTCTTTCGATTTGTGAACGATTTTGGAACTTTTTACATTTAGGTAGATTGTGCTCTCCATAGCAGAAACTACATTTAACGGGTTTTTTAGTAACTGCTAAATTTGCAGGTTTACTGGATGTTTGTTGGTATGTCTCTTTTTTTATATGTTTTTTCTTGAGATAGGACTCCCAGAGATTGAAACAATACTTGTAGAAAGGCTGGAAAATCTTTCACTGTTTGAATTTCTTTCGGTTCTTCAGAGATGTCTCGTACAAGCGGTGAGTTTACCTCTCTAGCTTCTTTGTTAGAATGTTCATCAATATAGCATCCCAAGGATCTGTATTGATCCTTGGGTTTTAATTGATTTAGGTTTGTTTGGCTGTACCTCATCCGTTAGGACATATGATGAAGCATCAGCGACCTGTTTATCCAAGTTCGCCTTTTCTTCATCATTTCTTGCTACTTTTAGTTTGGCTCCTAGTAGCAGTTCCTTAGTCTTCTCGAATGCTTCCTTTCCTTAGTTGTGAAACTGTTGTTCGATATATGGATGATTCTCCGGAAATATGTGGATTAGGAAAATTTCTACATCGATTGTAGAAAATTTATCGAAGAGTAGTTGCAAGTTTGTGAGTTTGTCTTCAAAGTATTGTTTTGTTTTTCTTGCAGCACCGTCCTTTTTTATATTGATTTTAAATTTATTAATCAGTCTTCCGGTTTGTGTTTGTTCACACAACGCTTTAAGGTAATTAGCTACTTGCTCGAATATATATGGTATATTTTGAAGCGCTATTCTTTAGTAGCTCGAAGAACCAATGTTGGTCGTATATCGTAATGGTGTATAGTTTAAATTATGGCTTACCGCTGATGGGGGTCACAAGTGTAAATACGAAGTTCTTAATTAGATTTTGATGACTAACACTTTAATCAAAAGCTCTTAACTTCAGCATAAATACTGCTATAAAATATATAGGTACAGATAACAGACTGTCAAACTCATGTTAGCAATAGAAATGTAATATCAGTTGCCGTTCACTCAATTCGAACTCGATGGTAAACGGGACACTCAAAATAATAGTTGTCAAGGCCGCCCACATTAAAAGTAAACATATTTGTGGTTTAATGGAGAGAGTCGTTTTGCGGCCAAGCAACGGAATAAGGATAAAAAGAACTTCAATATCAATTTACTATATTGCAAAGCGACTAAGTCGATATTGCTCTATGAGCAACACAACGATTACCGAACCGATTTAGTGTTTATAATGGTTTGAACCATCTATATGTCATAATCGATTAATTTTAGTATTTTTAGTATAAAAAATACCAAGTAAAGTAAAAAGTTATCGATGTCACTGCCCACAGGCCAACTGAATCATATTTTACAAATATAATATCTGTTCAACAAAAATTCAAGTCAGTGGCAGAAATTTCCAATTTATTTCCACCATATTTATGGTGGTGTGGGACCAAATCATCACAAACCAGCATGAACCATTTTTATACGATTATCACCATAATTTTCACCAATACGCATTTTTCTATATATAATACTCGAAAATATACTCAGTGTAACTGGTTGTCTGTTGTTTGCGTCTTGAATTTTATTTTTGTGTTAAGATTTCGAACTGTGATATCTAAATGTTATTCTTGTATTACAATAGGGTATATATAAATAATTGACGTTTCTGTTGAAATGTTATCTCGATAAAATTTTTTTTTTTTTTATTGTGTCGAAGTAATAATAAAGTCATTATTTGTAACATATTAACGTCGTCAGCAGCAACAGTTAGTTTTATATTTTTCACAAAACTTGCAAAGATGTCAGATTATTTTGTAAATCGTAATTTTTGGATAATAAACTTGAAAAGTTCTTATTAAAACTAAAATAAACTTTGAAGTTCATAAGATTTTGATTTACGATTAAGGTTGCTCCTAACCTCTTAAGAGTCTGGTTATTTATACAAATTAAGGCATGAGGCAGTAAATGTGTTTTTAAATTACGATTCAACCATTGATCCAGAATATTATATTAATTATTACTGTCGTAAGTGTTAATTCGAAGCGCATTTGATATCGCTTTAAAATTTTGGATTTATTACAGTACACTAGAGAATAAGCAACAGTCGAAATTGTGAAAAAATTCTCTTCCGCCCAAGACAATAAGAAAATATTTTCATATTTGCGTTGAATTAAAATGATGGTAACAGTTGGTGGACGATATATAACTTTTTAATGTATAATTTTCAAGAAAATATTCAAACAGATTTATTAATGGTTTAACTTTACACCGCAAAGTGAAAATACATATTAACAGAAATAAAATGTTGCTCGTTGTTTGGAATAAATTGAAAATTTTAAACTTTTGACCTTAAAAAAAAATTATAAAAATAAAATCGAACAGCATTTATTACAGCACATAAAATAATTTGAAATGAGAAAAACTAATTTAAATTTTCGTACAGACTCGCTTCTGTAACCAAATATCATTTATTTCTTAATGGACTGTGGCTAAAATGTTACCAACACAGAAAAATACATTTTCTAAATCAATAAACAATAAACAGTTAATTGAATATCATAAAATGTTAATTATGGGGAAAATAAAATGCAAAATTTACCGTTAGCTATAAGCAAGTTGTGCTAGGCACTTTTATGTGGCGGGATTTGAAAAGTGGCAAAGTTTCGCCAAAAGCATAGGCTGCAACAATCAATAATAGCTTAATGCCTGGTCCGAAAAAGTTTTAGCTCTCGAAAGTACTATGATTAGCTTTGCCTAATGTTCCTGGCATATATAAAGCCACTGGTGATATAAAAGTTGATGTTTATCACCACGTTTGATGCATCTAACGGAGAAAACTCCTTAAATGTTTCTGAAGGTTATCTGACTGATCCACTAGAAATATGCCAATAAAATCGTATTTCGTGCTCAATTAAGCTGATGTTATGCTAATAAAGTTTTTGTATTACGTGAATCAATATCACGTCGGATCATCTGCAATTATGGGAGTAAATAATAGTTCCCTCTTATAATGCGGTCAACGTTACATTACATTTATTTGATTGATTGATAGATTAGAGTGTACGGCCAAGGACGAACCAGCAACTTCCGGAATGCCAGGAACCAAAGGAATAGAAGAAATGTTAGTTGTGACAGACTCGACCCGATTACTGACACCTAAGCGATCGATAGTTAGTATTTTTGTGGTGTAAGGAATGGTAAGGTTTGTTAGCAATGACAGAATTTTTAGTATTTTTTTGGTGTAAGGAATGGTAAGGTTTTTTTCCGGTTACTGTTCAAACTACCAATATTCAAACTCCTGTTAGCACAAGACAATCACAATTTTAATAAACTGCTCTGCTTCTTGTCGTCTCGTACCAGCAACGCCACAATTCAACTGTAATTTGCAAAGGTTCCCTGAAAACAAAATCTATTAAAGAACTAATTGCTCTTAGTCGAAGGCTGTCATAAACTGAATTAATTTTCATGTGCCGTTATAAATTAATTAATTCAAAATATAATAATATAATATCTGCAAGCCGTAGGCTGAAATAAACTGGATTGGTTTTCTCCTGAAAGTACAAACTTATTAATTTATTCCATAACAATATATTAATATTAGAACATCAAAAAATAAAATTTAAGAAATATAATAATATAAAATGCAACAATCCAACAACAGTATTTAATGAACTAATTACTCTTAACCGTACCCTGTATTATAAAGCATTATTTTTCGACGGCAATTTACAAAAAATTTCAACTTCATGCTGCTAAAATTTATTAAGTGAGCTCCTATTTATATTCACTTAACTAGAAATAATATTACCGAAAATCATTTAAATAACATTTTAATAAAACAATTAAACGCTTGAATTTGATCGAATTAACTGTTTTATATCAAATACACAAGCACTACCGGTTAACGTTACAATAAATTTACATTTAATTATTTGTTTTTGTAATTTTGTTTTTCTATAAAATAAATTGATTTGTTTTTCTAGCGTGCTGCGGTTTTTTTGAATTATTAGAAGGCTCTTCTATATTTAAATAAAAAAAACCGACTTTACGGATTGTCAAACACAACGTGGCCGCGTCGATTCAGAAAAATTGCAGATGGGGCATTTTATTTTTTCAATGAATTCTTAAATTTTAAATTCCATTTTTGTCAAATTTAATTATTTTTATCGAACTAATTTTAGTTTTAAAGTATTTTGCTTAACGAAAAACTGAAAAAACAAGTTATTTCGTTGTCAAATTAATTTTAGAATTATGTTGCCCGAAAAAGTAAAATGTGCATCTATTTTTTTCGTCCGCGCCGCACCGTTCAATCTGATTCCCTTTGCATTGCTCATATAAATTTGTTTTTAGTAAAAGTAAAGTTTTTTGTAATAATTGATATTAAATATTAATTTAAATGGTTGGTTTCACACAATTCAAAAATTATTTTTTATGTTTTATTTAAAAAAAATAAAAAAAACAATATTTTATCACGAAACACACAAAAGTTTACAAAAAATTATGTTTTGCTGAATGAATAAGTTGCTCAATTTTCTGGCCTTAAATTTTGTCGAAAGAAGTTCTGCATGAAGACCCAATAGGAAATATGAACATGCATAAGTATGAAATTTTTATTTAGAAATTCGTATATATAGATATATCTATTCATGAAAAAATGAAAGGATATTCTAAGCGAAATTATTACCGTAAATTAAAAAAATTCGGAAAATTTGATAAAAACACAATGGCAAGAAAGTGTTATTGAGATCAAAGAACATCAAAATTTCAACTCTATGGTAAATAACATTGGAAGTGAAAACAATGTAATTGATCTTCAAGAGATTTTTGAGTGTGATGTGTAACGGTTCCTTTAGGCCTTTTGACTAACTGAAAATTGTTATCCCAAACCGTTAACAGACCTCTTGATAATTTATTGGTGGTGCAGCGTTAAACCGGCTAGGTGGCAGCGGTAAGCGTGAGGATCTTTCCACCAATCATCAGAAGCTTGATAAAGCTGCAGGTTTTCCTCTAATCAAACCATAAGCACATCACTTAATTTGTCACGAAATTATACATGCAACTGAGTTATGTGACCTTTGTACCTTTTGGCGTCACTTTCACTATTCCCAACCTCCACTATATTTATATGACCTCACTGTGTGAGGTCCCGGTATTTCTGAAGGTTTACATTATCATAGCCAACTGATTAATTTTAAGGACACATATTAAATGTTCCTATCACACAACATCTGACAAAACAAAAATAATTTAAGAAAACAAAATATAGTCGTAAATCACACACAACCCTTCGACCACCAGAACAAAACGCTTTTAAACCGGCTATGGTCCTACACTTTCGAGACTATGCACACCATGAACAATTCTGGTAACTTAGGAAAACTTTTAAATTTGAACAAATTAAATATTTAATGTAAAGAAATTTATAAAGATAGTTAATCTTGTAAATATATAAGTATACATAATATAGTGTGCGTATATAAATATAATATAATATAGTAAATAAATAAATATATAATAATAATAGTATGCGTATATAAACATAACAATATACAAACTTAAGTTATTTTATGAACCATGGTTCTTATGATACTTTTTCTTTCTGGTAATTTTATAGCCATTATCATATGTTAATCGTTAATTTAAATTACTGGTGTATATGAATCATTTCGCACATGCGGTTGCTGATTACTTCCTTCCACGTTATGTTGTATTATACGCTTTTTCAAACTTCTGTGATTATCTGTCTCTATTTCTTTTATATATTTTACCGTACATTCTAGTGCATATCACTAGGATATCTGGTATATTATATATATTTATAGTAAATATAACTAGTTTAAAACGCTTACCAAGCAAACAGCCACGTACCACCGTTAAAAACTACGAGCCTGTTTCTAAAATGACTACAATATAACAAGAACTCTTATAATACTCGCCAATAAATTATATGATAACCATTTTACCTTGGTAAGCGTAACTAATAACAAAAAGTTAATAGGTTTCTTTGACACGATCTTGAAATTATTTATAACATGCGCTTATCGTACCTTTGTACACTACTTTAAGTTTTTATTTTAAAATGAGATCATAAATATAGAATGATTATGTCTCGACCACGACAGCAGAAGTAATGCCAAAAAAAAAACCAATCAACTATTAATTATTGTTTGGGTTTTAACTGAACGGGAAATTCTAAACTGGTTTTCCGAATTTAACATAAATTATTTTGCCCAATGTGCATTAAATACAGTGTGTCACAAAACTTACTCAAAAAGATAATGCGCTGATAGACGATTGTGCGTGATAACAATTTTCCCTTTTTTTTTCTTTTCCTTTCTCCTATGCTTATCCAAACTGGTGTGTAACAGCCAATTGTTACAGATGAGGCTTATAATTTTCTACAAAAAACTAATAATGTAATTTATAATGAATTGGAATCCAGCATATACACTGAAACAGAAAGCACGGAAGCTGATTTTGATAAAAAATTAGGTGCTTAGGCCGTGAGGCATAGTATAACAAGGCTTGCGCTTGATGACCTCCTCTCAATTCTACAGGATTCAAAAATATTTACAAAATCAAAATCTTCAAAACCCTTACTAAAATGTACTGGTCATATGCCAATAATTAAAGATATACTAGGTGGTAATTACATGCATTTCGGGATTCAAGAAGCAATTTAAAATTTAAATTTGCGGGATGACTTTGTAAATAATATAAACAAAATTGTTATAGATGTAGGGGTTGATGGGATTCCGTTATATAAAAGTAGTCTCACTACATTGGCCTATTTTAGGTTCGATAGTAGATAGCCAAAACTTAAATCCGTGTGTAATTGGATGCTTTATAGGGCCAGGTAAACCACGATCCATCGACAGTTTTATTGCAGATTTTGTATCGGATGTGACACAACTAAGTACTAATGGTATTAAAGTTCATCAACGTGGGCTTAATAAACAATTTGCTGTTAGATTATGCTTATGGGATGCACAAGATCACTTGCGGAACTGCCTCGATGGAAAGCGACAGAATTTAGGCAATTTGCACTTTATACTGGCATAGTGTTATTAAAATATTTCATCAGTCCACAATTAAACAATCATTTTTTACATTTATTTTATGCTTATCGGCTATTGGCTCATCCAAATGATTGTAAAATAAATACGCCTTTAGCACAAAACTTATTAGAAACATTTGTAACTTACTTAAGCGAGTGCTTTCAACAATTAACCTCCTTTTCGGCGTATAAATTTGAACATTTTTTGCAAATTTTAAAGAAAAAATTAAAATGTCAACATGCATCTTAAAGCAAATTTTTAACCGAACTGCGGAACTAAATAGTTTTTCAGATTTTCAAAATCAAGACACAATTGAAACATTTTACATTGGAAGTACTAAAGCCAATTGCAATTGCGTAATTAAATCGAATATTTATTTTTCCTTACTTGTCTAAAAATACGCCAAATAAATATAGTAATGCGGGCTTTCAAACTGACACAGATATTTCTAAAAAGTCGGAAGCCAATGCAGGTACGTTACTAAATTTTATTGAAATAGGTCATATTTTATCACAACTATTTATTCCTAATAACAGTTAGTCCATTTTCTATTTTATAGTTATTTTTATCTTAAATTTAGAAGTTTAAAAAAATATTTTTCGTTTTCTCATAAATACTCTTCTGGAAGGAATAGAAAATACTATTAAACCAACTAAACATTTAGATTTAGGTATTCCATTGCTAATTTCAACAATTAAAGGAATGGATAAGCTCGAAATGAAAATGGCTGACGAACATTTCAGAAATAAATTTGTAAGATAATTTAAATAACCTTTCAGTTTTAACTAAATGTGCATTACTAATTATTTTTTATTTTCTTATAGACAGAGTACGTGAAATTCACGGAAAAGATCAGGAATATGACAGAAAAATGAAGCATTTATTCTCAGACGATTTATTGTTTAACTTCAATTAGAACGGAGAAAAGGGGAAACAGACATTAAAGTGGATATCAGTTGTTTCTGAAATTTTATTTGGTAAAACTTGACAAATACTTTCCTTATTTATAACGATCAGTTTTTTTATCATTAATTATTTCAGATGCAATTGACAACGAACCTTTAGCTGCATATGTAGTATTCTATATTTAACTATATATATATTATGAATTTAAATATTAGTTGATTATTTAAATAATAGATGGCTGTTTTATAATTTATATAAAATAGTTCTAGTAGTCATCAAAAATAGATGAAAAACGCAGTAGTAGCATTGTGAAAAATAAAAGAATAAAATATAATAACGTGAGCAGAACACGACAAAGGAAGTGTTTTTAATAATCGAGAAAAGTACGAATTAGATTGCGACACATATGAGAATAAAATTAAAACCATAATTAAGCGAACACACCAAAGAAAGCTTAAGAGGAAGAGCCGAGAAAATCATATATAAAATAAAACAATTTTTGAATGTACTCGTATGTATGAACAAATTTACATACATAGATTATGTTATGTACATAATATAATGAATTAATTAATTTTACCATTTAATAATTTTTTAAAATAATAATGGTAATTTTAAATTGAATTAAATTAAATTTTTGTGACGATGCAATAATATAGCTACTTATATAGTATTTCTAAGCTTTTGTTGAAACTAAAAGTAATGACTGAAATCTAATATTAATTGAACTAAAAAATAGGAAACATTTCCAAAAACTCATTACTTATAGGAATATGTGATAATTTTATATTGTGAAAAAAAATATGCAATAATCAAAGACTTATTATTAAATACACTTATTGGTTTTTCGTTGCATTTCTTTATCAAAACATCAATAATTTAATGCCAAGTAATCAGCACGAATCATAAATTAATCATCGAAGATATGCCATACATGTTTCACTTAAGAAACGTATCAATCATGTCATTCATCATGTGGTAAGCGTATATGACGTATTATAAACGATTCTTTAATGAATATTCATGCTATATTCTACGACGCAGAGTCACAGTTCAATCATTTAAGACTTGTCACACACGAAAATTTGTGCCACTCTCTGATAAAATCCTATATACGTTTCAGGTTGACTGTCATCAACGAATCATCAGTCAATCTCGAATGATTTTCCTACCAGGGAAATGCATGCAAAATAAACGCGCATCGTTTTTTCTTTCAAATAAATACAATAATTGCGTTCTCAATTTTGATAAAATTAGTATGTTTCTGTCAAATGAAAACAATAAAGAATAAGCCTACTAATTTTATAAATATTTTTATTTGGTGTGTCAGCAGTGACTAGTGCGCAAATAAATTAGAGTTATAGATTCAATGTGCATTGTTTTGCATGCCATGCATATTACATGTGTTTTATCCCATAAAAGTAATGCTTTCTACATTTATTTAGCTGCAAGCAGAGTTCTGTACGTCTGTTTCCACCATTAAATCGTTATCTTGCATATAGCATTAAATTTTCGATGGCACCATCGTTGCATGGCAAATTATTTTTTGGGTCACATTAATCAGATAGCTGTGGTTAACACAAAACTTCGCCTACATAGCTGTTCCTGATTTGTCTGTTTTTGAAACATGATCAGTTATACCGACAAAATGCACTTGACTATAGTCAACTGTAATGAATTATCCATTGCATTAGAAATCAGTTGGGCTAAAATTATATATTCTCATATATTCTCAAAACGGTTGTCACGTAATATTCACATACATTTGTACCTTTATTACTGTTTACTGTGGCGTTGATACATGTTGTGGAGAAAATAGAACTGCGTGATGTGGCGTATAACAATAATTAACAGTTTCATTCCGACTGCTACTTATGCGTGTTTCTAGCAAACCAGTGAGCTTCAAAATAGTTTTGATTTTGCAACTGCCTTTTTTGTAAAGGCCATAAAGTCGATTGGACCGAATTGGTATTTCGCGAGAAATTTAAAAAAAAATTTATTCTACAATTTGACCAGCAAAAACACATTTGTTTAGCCTAAAACTTTTGTAATGTGCACCTTACACAAACTAAATTTTCAGATTTCGACATATTTAAAGTTGGCTCACAACAAATCGATTATCTTATACCTTGTGTCAATACAAATAAATACATCTTCGTATTTTATCTACATAAGTCGTACCTTATTTGAAATTTAGGATTTGGGTAACCACAAATCATTATTACGAATAAATATTCAAAATATTGATTAAACATATTTGATTTGATGCAAACCCTCAACGTACAAAAGATTGATACATGAATGTTATTACATATTTGGATTTCTCCGGATTGAATTTGATGTTTGTATTATATAGGTTTGAGATGAATTAGATTTGTAATTGAATTTGAAAAATGGATTTATATTATGTTAAGATTTTGAGAGATATTAAAATATTACAAAATAAAATGGAATAAAAAGATTTATGGCAAATCGATGAAATTCGTCTGCTATATTTACATCTTTTTTTGTATTAACAGAATATGATTGGCAAATGTGATGTGAATTAAGATTGTGGTTAATACCAAAAGAGTTTGTTTACCCTATATGTGTACAAAATTCAGCACTTGTTGATTCAAAAACATTAGACTAGGGCGTGATTATGAACATGGTTGAATTGGTTTTGATTATGTAGGGCATACGATACTTATTTAGGGCTTTCTTATGCTTATGTGTAATCCCAACGTATTTAAGGTACTGAAAGCGATCAAATTATAACTAAAGGTTTTTACTTGTGACAGAAAATGTTAGGGTACTACCGGATAACATTTTTTAACAATCTTTCTTGTATAAATGAACCACATAGCCTTGTCGACATTTGATTACTGAGTATAATTGCCTTCTTTGTGTTGTATAGAACAATACGAAGAGCAAGTTCAGGATCGAAACTGATTATTTGTTTATTTCCAGCACTATTATTCAAACAGTTATCATAAGCAAGTGCTATTGAGTAGACGCCAAAAAAATTATTAGGTTTCTTCCTACTCCAAACAATTTGTATAATGCCGTAAAATTATTACGCAACTATCTAATTTGTAGTTTACATCGTTATTCTAAAGGTTTCCAACTGTAATAGAGTCGATTACGATATTAGATCTCACATCATTGTATATGCCAACGAAGTACTAAAAATCCTTTGGTTCGTGCGATAATAAAAATTTTCATAATTTTCCAATTCAATATTAGGTTTGGACACCGACACGATTTTTTATTATTGACGTTTTTTTTTTGTATCAAGGAATCAATGTCTGTGTTATTATTATTTTATGTAGATTGAAAATAAAAATAAAAAACTTTATTAATTAATTAAAACGTGACTAAGATATTTATAGACTGAATGTTAAAACTTTCATAACCAAAAATAAATTGAAACCATCCTCTAATTTAATTAAATTATTGTAACAATAGCAAGCAGTAATATGAAAATTAATAAGATTTCCTTTATAAATTTAGCTATGGTGTGAGCTCGAATCGATAAAGTTGTTGTGCTGTGAAAAATGTTACGACATTAAAGGGTTTTCCAATCGGGTGTACGTAATTTAGAAAATGTGGGTGTAGCTTGACTCAAAATCTATCACCTAGGACTTTGTGACTTTTCATGTCAAATCGATCACCTAGGACTTTCTGACTTTTCATGTTAACAAATAAATCTGTTCAAGAAAATTCTTTATTAATAATTAATAATAATTAATAATTTATTATGTATAAATTATATATAATAATATATAATATATATATATTATATATTATTATATATATAAAGGGCTTATAACTTTGAAATTATTGAATTAAAAATATGTAGTTGAATTCTACCAATAACATGACCATTTTAAAGTGAATCCAACATGAAAAAAATATCGTATAAAACATTCTAATTGGAAAAGGCAGAAATTATATGTCTATTTTCTGTAAATGTTTCATTCAAAACATTTCAATTTAACAAATATGTCCCCCAATTTTATTACGTTTCAATCTTAAAAAGAAAAACAGGGGCCTTACTATCGATTTCGACGGCGACTACATCGCCTTCGATTATTATCGTCACTCTCTGAACGACCGTCGAAAATTTTCGCACTATTGATTTCGATCAACAACAAAATATTTAGTACTCAATTTATTAAGTGTTATCAACACGAAGTATAACATTTAAGAACTATTATTAAGTCAAAACCAAATAACTTATATTACTATAAGGGAAATCGCATCGAATTCATGTGCCAACATGATATAGTTCGTAGAAAAATCATAGATGGTACTAGTAGTAGTTGAACGAAATGTTTACATTTTTTTGTCTACAGTTTTTTATATTCAATGAATTATTAACGAAACAAAAATTTAAAATCTAAAAAAAATTTAAATTTTATAATCGGAATTGGAAATTATCGAAGTACATGGGCTTATATTCATATATAATAATAAATAAATAAAACAAAATTTGTGTATTTTTAATTATTTTATTTCATTACAAATTGTTTGACGCGCCATCTATTGTTCTCGTTAAAAACGTTTGCTATGTCATGTAGGATTTTTCTACGAATCAAAATTTAACGAAATCATGCTGTCGTTCGCATTTACTATGGAAATGTTCACGATTTCCCTTATAGTAATATAAGTTATTTGGTCAAAACAGTCAAAATGTCAAACTTATGTCGAATTCATTCGGATTTCGGAGAAAATGTACATTTCGGTTGGCACGAAAAAAATTTACTAAAATTTGATGTACTTTTGTCATTGTGTTGGGAAAGAGAAAAAGAGAAGGAAATATTTTATAGTTTTGTTTATGTTACATGTTAGCGTCATAACTCAAAAGTTATAACAAGCGATTAGTCCTGTGTTAATTACTGTTTCGTGTTTAATTAGTTATTTTAAAAATGGATACAATTATATTATCAGAATATGATGTTGTAAAAAACTATGAAGGTTTTATTATGTTAGAAGATGACATGAATGTAGGAAGTTACCAATTATTATAATTTAAAAATGGTCGCAGAGCAAAAGCCATCCGATTTACAGCACGAGGCAGTGGATATACCAGTTATAATAGATGCTACATCTGCAATCTTTAACATCATTCCACCAATACTGGAATCATTTTTGTTAGATATCTATAATGATAGCTTCAGAGATGTTGTCCCAATGAAAAAGTTTCGAAATCTACGAATCATATGGAATATATAGCCGAAGAAATTAATAAAAAATTGAATATTTCATATTTCAATATTTCACTGGTTTGCAAGTCGAGATCAGATATACATGTGTGTTTAAAAGAACTAAACAGGCGATCGATATCTGTGGGACGAGTAGGGAAGTTTTGGTAAAGAGTGGAAATGAGGAACAATTACGAGAAATTATGAGGCAGGATGACTCTATTTGGCCAGAAACGGGAATGTCACCTGGAATTCATACAAAAAAGATAGATTCCTAGTCAGTGATAGATTCCTACGCACAGTTTGCCGGCAATACACTCCAGAACAACAGAATGTTTACCAGCCACATCGCTAACATCCAGCCGAATAGTAGCATCTGCACCACTATCAACATTTCTAATTCCTCCGCCAACACCTAGCCATAACACGATCATCTTTATCTTCACCGGAGCCGTGTTCATCACCATCATTGGATTCTGAACTCTTTACTGATTTATCCAATGATGATGAAACCCCCCTCTCCCTAGCGACCAAAAGAAGCTGTTAGCTCTTAAAAACAAGAAAACGAGCGCGTAAGTAAGCATCACTTGGAAAACGAAGCAAAAAAAGAACACAGGCACAGAGAGAAAGCGTAGGTGAAAAGGGAGAAAAAGGATCAAAAACAAAAACGACATTAATAAATTATTATGGGGTTAGCATAAATTGCCATAAAGAATACGCAGCATCTCCTAAAAAGTGGTACTGCTTCCCACCTATGGTTGGAATTTTTTGGGATATATGTGATAATTTATAAATTCTGCAATCATGGATTTTATTGGGTGATCCAATAAAAACATCGATGAGTTTTTTATTTGCATCACAAACCACTTGGAGCGTTAGTGAAATCAAGCCGTGGCGATTAATGTAAGTAGATTTTATTTAGTGAGCAGGTTACCTTATATAAATGTAGCAACCATCTATACAATCAATTACGTTTGGAAACCCAGCTAGCTAAAAATTAAAACAACTTTATTAGCTTTCAAATTAATGTACCTCTTTCTATGTAAATATCGTAGTACCTGGTTAAACTCTCTGGCCTTTTCATCTTTATCTTCTTTTGTTGACGGACATTTGAAATTTCAAACATGAACTCCAAAATGTTCGTCAGATGACCGTGAACCGCTGACTAGGTGATATTGAATAAATTCACCACTAGTCTATAACATTTTTTGTTAGCAATTTAGGAAGAAAAATGTACATTTCTATTTTCACATTTCCACCAAAATTTTTTGATGGTTTTGGTCCAAAAGAAGACGCAAACCAAATTTCCCTCAAAATTAACGTCAAAAAGCAAATTTCCTTCAAAATGTTTGGCACGAAAGAATTCGACATTATATTATTTTTATTTCGATTCCTATGGAAACATTTTTTTATTTGAAATTATTAATTTAATTTATTGTATAAATTGTATATTTTTATAATAAATTAAAATAACTTTTCATAATTTTAATTATATTAGTATGAAAATTTAGAGTATATCAGCACAAAATAATTTAGATGACAGGCGAAAATAATTAGTGGGAAATTTTGTGTTTTAAATTTTCGACCGAAGCCGATCAACTTTATTTGTACAAATTTATTTGAACGAACACAAAACGAAGGCGATCGAAATCAAAAGTAAGGCCCCAGATTATTTTGGTTGAAGTTTAACGACGTACGAAGACTGACTTTCTCTCTTTTAAAGGCTGATTAATAATATAAAACAATATCCAAAATATTTTTAACTAAAATTTCTTTTGTTTTGTATTTTTTTTTCGTTATCTTGCTAAATTTTTAAGTAGTTTGCTCTTTTAAATATTTTTACGAGAAAACAACAAAATGGGATGCGCATAAATAATGCAAAATATCATCCATTTAAAAACTTTAAGAAAATAAGGTAATTCTTGGAACATTGACACAGTTTACTTCATATGATTAAAAGGGCTCGTTTTCAGAGGGAATGATGAATCTGACTATTCAAAAAATCACGTTAATTATATCGAATTGCAAAATTTTAATCGAGATACAGTGTACACTGCTTTACTGTCAAATCATGCAAAACCACCTTCGGTTTTGTCAAGCATGTCTAACTGTTCATAGGTTTTATGTTTAAATATTTATTTTTAAATAAAAACTCCTAACTTAAAGAAGTTTTCCTATTTTTTTTATCTATACGGTTTGAAGGTGCTACCCCAATACAAATTTTCACGCTTTGTCACTGGTATATAAGTACACATCCACCCAGCCATACACGTATGTATGTAGGGATATAACGGCCACTGCCTTTTACCAAGAGTATCTAAAATTATATTATTCCGTGCAATATAAATAAAATTAAATCATTTTATTTTACTTAAGAGGCGATCTTATAACTAATACCAATGAATGCGAGATAAAATGTAATCGACAAAATGAAAAACAGACAAAATACGTCATTTTTCATTGTTATTAGAAGAAAATCTAAATAACTTATTAATACTCTACACACCAAATTCTATGAATTACAGATAAAAAAATAAAAACTCATTTAGCACGAAAATTAAATGAATCAACTGTTAACCAGACAAAATACTTCAGTGTATTTAGAATAAAATCCAATTATTATAAATTTTGTGAGTTAATCAAAAAATTACTGCAAAATGAGTACATACCACTCATTCACACAAAATTCTAAAATGTAGATTTATACAATTTATAGATAAAAAATATTTAGCACGATTATTGAATAAAATGACCGTTAAACAGACAAAATACGTCATTGTAAAGAAAAAATACTAATTATAATACCAATTTTGTGAGTTACTAAAAAAAACTGTAAAATGCATTATGTATAAGAATTACAGATTCAAAAAAATTATTTTACACGAAAATTAAATGAAATTACCGTTAAATGAAATTACCGTGTATTGAGAGTGTGGGGTCGTGACAACACACGACCCCACACTCTCAATACACAAAAATCTAAAATGTACATCTCCTTGTACTCACTTTTTGGTATGTTAAAATATTTTGGTGTCAACAACAAACCATTGCCGATGTAGTCTTTTCCGAATCACCAAGGCATGCGAAGTTTTAACGAATTTCGAAATTTATACAGAATTCTAAGCTTTAATGTCTTAAAGGCATATCTCAGATTACTTTGGAATTATTTTTATTATTATTATTATTATTAATTATAATCTTTATTTCAAATTTAATTGCTGAGGTGTACATTAATATTATAATTTTTTGAAATAAAGTAAAGCTCCATTGGATAAAATCTGTGGTGGAGCAATATAAAATATATATAAATTCAATTATTGGCTGCTTTACATATCTTTCTTAAAAAAAAAAAAAAAAAAAAAATACAAATTTATCCGGATATTATACATTACTATATATACACATACTATAAACACATTACTACATAGAAGCTCTAATATTACTTACATCACTAGAAAAATTGTTCAATATTATCAATACCCATAGTTTAATTTCTCGTTCAAATGTACGTTTACGCACAGTGTTGAGAGATTTTACATTGTGTGGTAACATGTGAAAGAAATATGGCGCCATAAAAAGATAAAATCTCCTAAATTTCTCGCTGTTACAATGGACACCAGCATAGTTATAAAGATTTCTCATATTATACGCGTGAATAATACGGATGTGAAAACTGTTACTTCGAGCAAAAAACATTTTAGGAACCTTATAAACGTAAAGATATCTTAGTGGCAATAAATTTAGTTCACGAAACAAGGGAATGGTAGGTGTTGCACGATGACGCTTGTAAATAAGTTTAATAATTCTCTTTTGTGCAGTGTAAAGTTCCTCAATTTGAGAGAAATAAGTACCACCCCAGCTGGATATTCTATACATTATTAGTGATTCAACCAGTGCATGATATAGCTTTCTCAGAACAATACTCGGACAACAGTTCCTTAGATTATAAAATTTATGAATAACAAAAATTACCCTCTTCCTGGTTTCATTAAGGTGCTACTTCCAATTCAGTTGCGAATCCACTGTTACACCCAAATACTTAAATTCACTGACAAAATCAAGCAAAAAATACTGAGACGAACATGGATTTCTACCACATAAGTACATATGATAAGGTATCGGTTGTGCAATGGAAACCGTATTCTGTTTTCCAAAAAGTATTTACACCCAACTTGCATAAATCAGTATCCAGTAGAACTCAACACCGACCCTTGAGGGACGCCACAATTTATTTGCTCTGGGTTACTAAGAGTGTCATCCACCTTGACAACCTAACGACGGTCATGGAGGTAGCTCGTACTCCAATCAAGAATTTTGCCCCTCACCTCGATATTCGAAAGTTTCGCTAATAAAATCCCATGATTGACAGTATCAAAAGCTTTGGAGATATCCACAAATAAGGCTACAGGTTTACATGAATTATTGACGGCTGTGTATACCTGGCTTAGAAAATGTAAAAGAGCCTCCTCAGTAGATTTACCCGCATTGAAACCGTATTGACTGCTATGCAGAAATTTAATCATACTGAGATAGCTCAGTAATCGATGTTTTACAAGTTTCTCGAAAATTTTAGATATTGTGCTTAATAGGGAAATTGGTCTATAGTTATTTAATTGTAACTCATCACCCTTATTGAATATCGGAATTACAATAGCAATTTTCAAGCTATTTGGAAAGACACCACTATCCAAACTCAAGTTAAATAAGAAGTTTAAAACATCCACCAAGAACCAAACGCATTTTTTAACAACAAAATTATCGACTCCATCAAATCCTTTTGTTCGTTTGTTTTTTAAATGCTTAATTTCATAAAGGATTTCCGTAGAATGTATAGGACCAAAAAAACAAGATGCATGATAATTTTGCTGGGCACCAAGAATAAATTGATTTGATTCAATAATATCAGTATTACTTGCGCTGAATTTAGGAGCCAATTTTTGAGAAATTGCAACAAAAAATTTGTTAAATCAATCGGCAATTGATTGAGATGACGTAAGTATATTTTGAGTGTCAAATTGATAAATTTGATTAATTGGCTTATTGTTTGAGCATCGTCCTAACACTTCATCTACTGTTTTCCATCGAAGAAGTTTTGAATCCATCCACGGTTTTAACTTTTTTATTATTGGGTATGTAGTTGTAGATGTACATATTGCAATATGTGTAGTAAGAATCTTAAAAAAAATTTCAAAATCGAGATTGCAATTATTTTGACTATACACTGACTCCCAATTTTCAAACTTTAGAATATCATTTAGTTTGGTATAGTGAATATGCGATATCTCTGATCTGCTATCTCTAAAAATTGTCCTGTCAGAATGTTCTGAAATATTAAATGTAATTAAATTATGATCAGAAAATTGAATGGGTAAATTACAAATATTGAGGTCTAAAAAATAATCACTTTTTACAAATACATGATCCAAACAATTTTGCATCCTGGTTGGCTCATTTACAAGGCTAACGAAGCCAAAAGAAGCAAGCATTGATTGATATTTATAAGATATGCTAGGATCCAGAAGATTTATATTAATATCTCCTAAAATGACTATGTGATTATGTTTAAGCGTACGCAACAGTATTTCCAGATCATTACAAAAACCATCAACGGAGCCATCACTGAAACGATAGATACATATAAAAGTCCAGCTTCGGTTTGCTAGTTGAATACGTAGTATAAGAAGATCAGCTGACGTCCAGTTGCAAACTTGAAATGAAACATTTACAAAACTTTCATGAATAAACACACCTGCACCACCAGAACGATAGCTTTCATTGCAGCAGGCTTTAAAGTAGTATCCAGGTAGGTTAAACTCAGAACATTCATGTGAATAAATCCAAATTTCCGTCACAAAAATCAAACTGGGAATAGATTTGAGACTCGCTACATATAGGCTAAAAATATCAAAATTTGCTCTCAAGCTCCTAACATTTTGAAGCAATATAGTAAAATTATTGATCGTTATGTTATTAATCGTGATAAATATAAATAAATAATAAAATACGCAATAAAATGATAACTATATTGAGAGCAAAATTTGATAGTACTAGAGCAAAACATAGCAAAATATATTCTAGATTATGAGCTAAGCTCGTAAATTTGGCTATAAATAAGTATGCAAAATTTATAAAACGAGTAACGCACTAAACTCCAACCTAAAAAAAGTGTCACATTCATCATATCAACATTTGAAGTTACAGACTTCGTACAAATGAAATAAAATTCACAAAATGACAAATAAAAACAAAAATAACAAATAAAAACAAAAATAAAAATAAATATAGAGCTTCTAGAGGTAAGAAAAAGTTAAAGAAAAAGTTAGTACTTAATACATTGAATAGTTTTAGAGTCCAAGATGACGATTCATTTATCAGCACTGCCCTCGATTTGATTATGCTGCTGCAGACGAAAAATATCGTTGCGCGAATAAATTCGATGCAAATCCGAATCAGCAGATTTTCGTAGGTATATTTGGCCAGATTTACACCACAAATATCTATAGTTGAACGTTGTTTTTATTATTTTAGCTTCGTGGTATAACCGGGACTGGAATGCTGATAGACGGTGCATAATAAAGATATTTGTTTTTTGTTTTTTCATTGGTTTTTGATTTAGTAAGGTTTTTTTGTGGGTCAAAGTAAATTAAAACACTCCAAACAAGTAGTTGCTATTTTATTGCTGAAGTACTTACTACATTACTGATACAGTATCAGAAGTTTGTAGTTGTGTCCCAAGAATTAAAATACAATCGAAGATATGGATCAAAGTTCTTAATGGAAAACCCTTTATATTTTTATAATTGTTTTTTAATTGTTTATTCGATGTATGTAAGAGTATAGAAAGAAAATAGGATTTTAGTGGTTTTCTTTATAAAAAGTTAAGTCGTATAAGAATAAAATAATTTTGTATTTTGTTCAAGATGAAATTTCTATATAGTTTTTACTATTTTTATCTTATAGTGTAATAGTTTTAGTATAATTTTAATAAACATAAAACTAATATTTTAGATGAAATTTGAAACTATTTACTTTGAACTATTGGTTTCATACTTTATTTAAAATAATACAGGGTTTTCAAGATTTTGTTATATAGTTGGTTTTGGCATAGGCCATTTTACCTTATAACTGGACCCTATAAAAGTTAAAACTCAACAAATCGGCTAGGAAGTTTGTTACTAAATTTCGGTAAAAACGAAAAATTGTTAATCAATTCAACCCTCCGTATTATAGTAAATTTCAGAATAGAACTTAGTCTTTCTAAATGGTAGCTCTTCTCTTGAATTTGTTCTCTTGAATTTGTACAGGTTTTGACAGCTAAAGCCATTACATTCCAGAGCAAGCCTTCTTTCTTATTCACCAAAAAAAACAGTGTCCTATGAGTACCTTAAAAATGGCCTTAACTCACTTTTGCGCAGAAATATTAAAGTACTGGAGCGCTCCAGGTCCAGCTTTGGCCACACTTGTTATCCTGTCTCACATGTGAGAGTGTTGATCCATCTTTATAATGTCAGGGCTTCTGCTCTTTTACATAAGCGCCGTAATGTGCTTTACCACAACTGCTCAATCCGGTTTCAATTGAAGAATCGTACCTTGCCTAGCAGGTTCGTTTGCAGTTCTTCTTGATGTCCGAGTGGCCAAATGCTTGCTCATCTCGTTAAAAAATGTTCGGCAACCCAACGCCACATTTGACGCTAGAAAAGCTGCTCTCAACGACC
Organism: Tipula confusa; assembly: GCA_963556175.1. Classification (NCBI taxonomy): domain Eukaryota; kingdom Metazoa; phylum Arthropoda; class Insecta; order Diptera; family Tipulidae; genus Tipula; species Tipula confusa. The sequence goes on from OY744475.1 coordinate 126,667,138, forward strand.
TGAGTGCCGGTTAACTGCCCAAATATATTACAATATCATTCGTGGATATCACGTTAAATCTCAACAAAGTCACGGCGGGTTCATTTTTGTGCTCATTCCGTTTGTTCGTTCTGTAAATATTCTGTACTAGTATTATTTTAATGATTCATGTTTGATGAAAAAAATACAGAACGATTTTATTTCCACCTATCGTTGACAAGTTTAGTTTTTTAACATTGATTGTTGTAACTTGTAATAGCTTTCGTGATTTAAACATATTTTGTGTGTTTTGTTAGATCAATATTTTTTAAAATTACTTGATTTAAAAAAAATTGTAATTAAAATACTTATTATAATTAAAACAGTGATAGTGTTTAGTATTATCATGTTGGCCTTGATACGTGGCTTTATTTATGTCTCTACTACTATACATCGTATTGTCTCTTTCTTGTCATATCCCTTCAGTAAAAAAGTGGAAGAGAGATAAAGTTGATGAAAAAAATACCGAAGAAAAAACGTCATTTTCGAAAAATCCAATTGGTTAAAAAAATCAGAAGAGAAAGAATTAACACAACATTGAATTCGCCCTCAAGACATGTGAATCGATATTACTTCAGTGTGGTACACGCTGTAGTAGGTAGACGATTATAAATATTCATATTCAATGTAACACGCAGAACGCTACTGCTCTGAAGTTACCGTCTAAGCTGGAGTTGTGGCTATATCGGCCGCATCTGAAGACATCGAGTATAGAAAAAGGTAGAAAATAAAGTTTAAGGCATACGTAGAAAAAGACTTCAGTGCCCCCCTTATGAGCATACAGGTCATACTTTGTACCTTATTATTCCTATTTTGATGAGTTTCTTTGCCCAATGCTGGCCACTAAACCCTCATTCCGTGCAAAAGAACAGGTTTTACTATGGTGGCATAGAGGCAGTATATCAGCTCCAGTTTAAGACCCCATCTATATTGCCAATAGCATTTCGGCGTGAGTACATTAAAATAGTAGCTTTATTTACTCTTTTTATTATGTTAGGCTTACACCTAAGCTTACTGTCTAAGATTATGTCCAGAAATCTCGCTGTCAGTAAAGATAAGCAATTTACGGTTAGTGAATCAACTACCGGAATTTTTTTTTCTATAAGTGAAGAGAACCAGTTATGTCATAGATGAGTTGATTCCCAGTGCACCATTGCTGGCCATTTTGTAATAATTAGGAGCGAATTCTGCATTACATAACATTGAATAAATGTTGAACAAAGACCGTGATCCCTTTCCTACGTCGTCGGCGTAAACGATCACTTATACACCTTCTCCCTTTAGTTCTGAAAGTAATCCTTGATATTCTTGAAAGGGAGGCAGGACTCCCCCTTACGAAGTACCCCTAACCAACTGCTTCCTTATAATAGATTCCCTCAAATCAGAGCTTACTATCCTGCTTCCCAGGTTATGACAAATAAACTTGTATTGGGATAATCCCAATACATAAATGACATAAATGACAATCCTTCTATGATTGCATCCGATGATTGCATCCGATGATTGCATCCGATGAAACGTTTGAACGGAAATTTTGCGAGTGAATTGATCTTTCGATCCTCTTTCCAGTGCGTGCAGAGCTATGTCCAAAGATTTCACTTTACACAACGCGTGTTCAGACCCCGCTCAATTCTAGTTTTTTTTTTGTTCATTCGAAAATGTACTTATGTCAGCCTTTTCTAGGTGTTCTATTGGAAGGATGATAGTGTTATATGTGTTAGGCGAAACACATATAACACTATCGTTGGCGTTGAATCATTTTTTTTTGTCATCAAAATTCGTAGCTGCACAACGACTTGTGATACTCTCAGCTTCTTAAACTCCACCGACTCGACGAAGCTCCCTAGGGGGTGTTTCCGTGAAAACTTGTGAAGTTTCCTCACTGGAAAATGTCCATAAACCGACAAGTAAAATTAAGTGACTTACACTAGTTGGATTAGTGGAGAGAATCTTTCTAAGACGGGCAGTCTCTGAGAACTCCTCCATTTTCTCACAGACATTTTTTTAGGATTTCCCTCTGTTCTTTTCAATTCTCTCTTGTACAGTCTCAGGTCCCTTTATACGAGTCCCAGGCCTAAGAATCGTTACCTCTTAGCCCTATTAAAGTCCTCCACGCCTTTCTATAGGTTTAAAAGTTTTGGACCACGAGGGTGGTTTCAGCTTACCTAAAGTGTGTTCCATCGCCATCTTCCACTCCTCTACTATATGAAAAATATTTTCTGAAGTAAATATCACTTCCAGAATACATCTTTTCTCGTGATAAATGGTGTTTTCCCTCGATATTAAAAATATAGTGGTTCGTGATTAGCAAGCAATTAACCAATGACTCACCCCTTTCGTTTATGTTATTACTTTCCCGAATTGTGTGATGTGCGTTAACTGCAGTTCCAAGTAGCGCACCAATCTTTCTCTGTTACACTTCAAGGACCAGATTATCCGGTAGAAGTTCCATCTCGGTGTCCATATAGGCCACCATCACCCACATTTTGTAGTTGATAACCTCAAGGCTGATCGTATTTAAGGTATTTTGCCGAGAATTTTATACTCTCAGACTTACTTGATTAAAAAATATTATACACTTTCAACCGATTGTCACAGATCCTCTTACGTTTTCCGAATTACATCATTACCTAATTTAGTCAGTCTGAGAGGAACCGCTGCTTACTGCTTAACAAACATTTCATTCCGGTTAGAAGACTGGAGTTGCTGGTCTTTACTATTTTAAATATCTCGTATGGTCTAAAAGGCGCAGGTCTCTTACCTAGCCAACACCCGTCTTATTCAGTAATTGCTTTTATAGAGAACCACAGATCACTCATCCAAGTAGATAGTCGTTTTAAGCGCTAGTGACGCCATCCAGGTTCTCTACAGGTTGGAGTCCCCTCGCTGGACTTAGCTCTCACTTGCATGACGCGGTTGCCTTAGCCTGCTTCCAACTCTTCCCGGGACGGCTATCGTTTAAATACATTGTCCATTTCCGAGTAATTGCAGCTGAAAAGTTTTCTGGTCCAGATTGTTTTTCATTGCCTACACGGAAGTAGGATTCACCTTTTCTGTTTATGTCCCTTCCAATGTTTCCGGTTTTTAAAGAGTGCCGGTGTCCTTAAATTTATTTTATGTGATTTTCGTTCTATAAACGTCAACCTGGAGATGACGACAAATTTTGAGGCTGAGTGGGGTTAAAAAAATATAAATATACAATTTCTAAGGCTCAACATTACGTTGCCAACGATGAAAACATGGTGACAAATTAACGAAAACCCAGGAAAGGATTTAACAATAATTGTCCTTTTATCGGTAAAATATCTTGAAAACATAAATTAAAGATTTAAATATTTATTTTCAAAACAGGATTAAACAAAATATGAGAGAAAAGTTTAAAAAACAAAATGTTAATTATTAGGAAGGTATATAAAGGTATGAAAATGTTACTCGTAATTTACAAAACTTTTTAAAGGAAACCAAATTTTATGTTACCTGTTAGTTTTGGACCCACAAAAATAAAAATAAATTCATTTTTAATTACAATTTATTTAGAAAGTTTTTTTTTATAAGAAATTATAATTATTACGCCCGTAACCAGACTAAAGTTATTGAGTTTCAAATATCGTTTATTATTGAAAAAAGGTTTTCATATTTATTCCAGGTGAAAATTAAACAACCAAAAGATTCTCCAACTTGAATTGGAAAATTATTCTTAATTAAGAGATAGTATCAAATGGAAACAAAAGGAGGCGTGAATGGAAAGTGATTTACTATATTTTAAAATTTCTAACCTGTATTACAAAAGAGTATATTTTCTCACATTGAAAATGATCAACCAAATCAAAAACGAAAATTAGAAAGAGAAAGTTAACATTCGCAATCCAAAATTTAAACCTAGTTCTCGCAGTGAGTTATAGAAGGCATTATCGATTCGTATTGCCTAAACTTTAACAATAGCACAGATAAGCATAGTACAAACAAAAATATTCCGAATCAATATATTGGCGAACAAATCTTTTTTATGTCCATGCCCTTCGTACCCAATCTAACACGCTTAAAAATAGGATGACATCGGAGAAGGAAAAAAATGTATAAAATTTATTTGTTGTACCATTTCCTGTTACTCGTATTTCTTATCGGCACCATAGAGAAAAGAAATAGAAATTATTAACAGTCGAATAAATACCAGCACAAAATGATAACAAACCAACAACAACAACAACGAAACTAAAAAATTCACTAAAGAAGTTAACTGTTTTTTGTTCACAATTTATACTCGCTATAAAGATTTTTCTTAGGATTTTACGGGGGAGTACAGTAAGCATCATTTAAATTTTATTTTTCCAAAAATTTATTTGGTGTTTTCTTAGCGGATTATACGTATTTACTACGTACAATTTCGATAACAATCGTTTTGATACTTATACACCCCCCATACATTGTTATCGGAACTTATTTCGAAATTTAGCACTTCAAGACTTCACAGGGTCACAAAAAATGTGTACATTAACAGTATGTATTGAAAAATATATAGCAATAATGGATTATGTTCCGTGTAAAGATGATCGATAAAGATGAAAATTATCTTGGGTCGTTTTTTAACGACAACAACAACTTTATTATTATGTAATAAAGGTGCTTCTCAATATTCACTGATTCGAATGATTCCATGCGCATATACACAGTCGAGTGAATTATAGTATATTGCGATTGGCAACGTTATATTTTTGTGAGTTGGTAACTTATTTTATGGTCGATTAGTGTCAAAAGTGTTGATTTCTTGTTTAACATTAAAATTCATCACTCGATATGTTTCCCATTACCATTAAGTTTGACATGTTCTAGAATCAGAATATCCCACACACACATACAATGTAGTACTATTCTTAAAACTACAAAAAGCATAGAGATTTATAATCATAAAAACTTTTGTTATAAATATAAATGGAAATCTTCGTGTATAAAACTATAATAGAAAAGGTTTTAACCTTTTCATGTCACAATGCCACTTAGCATAAACAAAACGATTTTCCCCATTTTCCTTTATTTGATTAAATTTAAAATGAAAAATATACTTTTAAAACATTTCCTATTTTACTGTCAATTAAATGTTTCTTATAGGTAAAATTATAATCTTTCCATGTATGTTTTTGTAAATTGTTAGGACAAGCATGAAAATTATCGCAAATGGAAATAGTTTGTCCCTCGACAAATTGAAAATCTATTATCTTATATTATAAAAGCCATCTCAAACTCAGCAGTAATTTTCCAGGACGAAGAGTACTTACAATGCTTTGAAACTTGCAAGTCACTCCTAACAAACGAACCAATTTTGATTTATCCAGACTCTAAGGAGCAATTCACATTAACCACAGACGCATCGAATTATGCGTTAGGTGCAGTGTTGAGTCAAAATATTAAAGGAAAGGATTTGCCTATAGCATATGTATCTCGTACACTATCAAAGACCGAATGTAAATACTCTACAATCAAAAAAGAATGTCTCGCCATAGTATGGTCAACAAAATATTTTAGGCCATACCTATACGGTCGAAAATTTATGATTATAACCGATCACAAGCCGTTACTTTAGTTATTCAACGCCAAAGATCCGACATCGAAGTTAATCCTATGGCGTCTCGCTCTAGAAGAGTATGATTACACGATCACACGTAAAAAAAGCTTAACTAACACAAATGCTGATGCACTTTCATGTATCGAGTTAAATCACCAACTCGGGACAAAGAACTTCACAAATAACAATAATAACGATTCTAGCAAATTATTTGAACCCGAAAAACAAAAAAATAATTCTGATAGCCAGGAAAGTGGCAGTCAGTTGAAAAGGTACCAGGTTAACCAAGTTAATGATTCTAAATTAAAGAACATTAACATCGATACTAATCAATGCGATAATATCGATAACGGGCTCTTCAGACATGAATGGCTCAAATTAAATAATTTAATGACAGATCAAGACGTTGATACTGCATTAAATAAAGAAATTCCAAAAACAACAACTTGTATGAATGAATTCCAAATAGTTTTGACCAAAACCAAAACTGGAAACGAACTAAAAGAAGACGCAAGAGTGTTTCATAATAGAAACCACCGCGTAACAATCAAAAAGGACAATTTCTCAGAATTGGACTTAACCATAATTTTGAACAGTTATACAAAATCTAACAAGATAACAGCCATTTTAGCGGATGACGAAGTCTGGAAACTGATGCAAAATATTTGTAAGAACAACAATTACAAAATAATCCGGTTAATCGATGTAGAGAGTGAAATCGAACAACTATCAGTTATCGAAAAAGAACACTTCCCATACCATCGAGGCATACAAGAAAATCATACAAAAATAAAACGAAAGCTTTATTTTCCCGGAATGAGGCGGAAGATTTCACAGTTTATTACAAACTGCTCTACATGTAAAGAATACAAATATGAAAGACAACCCGCACACATAAAATTTAAGTTGTCACAAACCCCAACTGGTCCCATAGAAATAATCCATGGAGACACATTTTCCTTATTAGGTCAAGATTTCCTCACGTTGATAGATAAATTTTCCAAATATACAACAGCTATACCATTGGAAAACCACGTAACCGAAACGATAGTCAAAAAGTTCCAAGGATTCTTTAACAGAGAAGGCTTACCAAGAACACTAGTCTTAGACTCAGCACCAGAGTTTAAAGCTAAGCTCCTCTGTGAAACTATGGTTATGTATGGTATAAATTTACACCATACCACACCAAAATCTTCCACAAAAAATTCGCCTATCGAACGTTTACACTCAACTCTTACAGAGTTGGTAAAAATTATCAACTCCAAAAACAAGGGCAATTCCCCACAGGAATTAATGGAAGAAGCGATATTCGCGTACAATAATTCTATCCACTCCGCAACGATGCTAACACCGTTCGAACTCTATAAAGGGCATATCAGATATACCAAAACAGTCGACGGGCTACCTCGAAGCAATTAGGAAAAAATATTTAGAAATAGCAACTCACATTGCCAAACTAAACCTTCATTCCAAAACAAAGGTTATGGAAAGATTAAACCCCTCACGTTATGATCCTAAAACAAATAACTCAGGTGATGTAATTTACGAAAGAGATGCAACTCGCAATAAACTCCAAAGAAAATACATCCCACACACAGTGATATCAGACAATGATATAATTCTAACTACAAATAGAAGAACTGTGTAGTATTTTCTTAACTTTTCAGGCTCATTACAGCAAAGAGTCTTGAAGCGTTTGACCTAAAAGATAACAAGGGCTCGGTCGCTATAGACCTCGGGGAAGCAAAAGTTATAACAGCTTTACTAAACTCTTCCACATTATCGAGTTACAAGATTTACTAGATAATTATGAACTAATAAATCTGTCAGTAAGAAAATTAACCAAGAAACAAGGTGAATTAATGTACAAAGACGTTAGGAGTTCACTCATCGACAGAAAGGTAAAAGAATTAAAAAGATCAATAGACAACGTAATGCCTACTTTACCTCAGGCAACCAAGCGTTCAAAAAGAGGAATTTTCGACCCTCTTGGTAACCTAATAAAAGCTATTATGGGAAATTTAGCCCAAAAAGATTTCGAAGATCTACAAAACCAAATAAAGGTAAACGAAGAAGGTCAGTACGAAGTAGTAAACAAACTTAACGACCAAGTACAGTTAAACGAACAGATAATTAAACGATTTGAACAAATAACTAAAGCAGTTAATAACGTAACTACCACTGTATACGAAATTTTAAGAAAAGAATGGTTATTCTCAGACCAATCAAAAACTAACTCCTTGTTTAATACCATGTTCGAATTAATAGAAGATAATATACTAACCCTCTCAGAACAAGCTCAAGAAGTACACGAAATAATAACATTCTCAAAGATCAACGTAATATCAAGGTTTATATTAGATAATACCGAAATGGAACTTGTCTTAAAAGAATTAAATCGAAACAAAGTTTTTCTAAAATCTCAGGAACAAGTTTATTCTATTTTACAATTAAAAGCCTATTACAACGGTACAAACCTAGTGATCATATTTGAAATTATGATCACTAGGTTTCACTCAGAAAATTTTTCTTACACTAAACTAAAAACATATCCCATAAATAATTATAAAATTCCAATTACCTATTCCAATATATTAATAAACCCTATAAAACATATGACAATTTCTAAAACCTGCCAAACATTGGAGAACTTTTATTATTGCCAGATGGAACAAATCCGTTCAAACGAAGGCACGTGCATTCCAAATTTGCTTAATAATCGAAATGCAAATTTCGATTATTAAGCAAATTTAACCAAGATGTCCATGGAAAACAGAAACAAAGTTAAATAAGCAGCCACGCGTACTTTTATATACGTGCATAGCATCGCAGTTTGGTCTATATTAATAATTTCAGTCATACTAATTATTATACTCATATTATGGAGAAAATACAGATCAACTATTTTGCGAATCAAAAATACCTTTGCTGAGGGCAGCAATACACTTTGGGGGGAGGAGTTAACATCCGTTACACCAACAACACCATTACAACACAAATATACACCACGCGCGGTCACAACAAAAGCAAAATCGGAATCGAATTTAAATAATATATGATTATTGCAACATAATCAAATATTATTTACTTACCGGACGATGCACTCCAAATTATGATATTAATTTGATATATATAACAACTATTAAATTTAAATCGAGGTGCATTATTGTAATAAAGTTTTAAATGAAATAACTAAATAAAGACTGTCATCAAAACTTCTTGTATTCAATTTAAATTATTTCTTGTTGGCTCACCCGAACCGTTTCCAACCGCGAAAGGTAAAGTAAATTCGTTATAGGGTCACAACATCCATAACTATAGAGCTGTAAGGCCTTGATTGTTAGTAAAAAGCTTTCTACCAGTGGAATGAGAAAATTTTGATTTTATGTCAGAAATATATTAAAGCCAGCTTACTGATATCAGCAATAAAGCACTAAATAGTATTCCGATTTTTATGAGTGACTCTTTAGACAAAAGCGATATAACCGATATCGCTTTTGTTTAAAAATATAACCAGACTACTGCAAAATATTCGATTTTTTTTTCTAAATCGGACAAAAAAATCAGGCAAGTGGTTATCATACAAAACTATCAAAATGCATCAATTGTGTGGTTGAGGAGTGATACTTTAGTTGAGTTGCAATAATTGAGGAAGATTAGTATCAGCGTTCATAGTAATTTTTCCTGTAAAAATATCCTTAAAATGTTGACATGGCATATATATGAAAGAATCCAATAATTGCTCTAAAAGAATTCCAAAAGAATCCAGGTAATCATCTAAAAATATGACTTGTAAAATGTTATCTAACTTCAAAATATGAAGTTAAATTTTCGAAATATGGAAATTTAAATTATTATCGACAGACTAACAAAGCATAAAATCATGAAACCTCAAAACTGGCATATTTCACTTAATTAATTTTCCAGACGAAGCTCCATGTATAATTTCAAAAAAAAAAATTCAACAAAGCACAAAATTAAATTATATTTTTATTAGAATGCAAATAAATTTTATTTATAATATACAATTTAAAATTTTGATGTTTAAATTTACACAATAAAGAAATATAGTAAGTTTATTACACCAATACCTCGGTTTGCGCGACTTATAAGGTTTGAAAAATATAACGATCGAAAAACAAAACACAACCATATTTTTTACAATCAATCTGTCCCAAAGCATTAAATGTCAAATCAGTTTAGCGGCATGTTGTACATTTGTCATGTAAATTATTTGACTTGACTTTTGACTTGAACTTTTACTTGACTTTTGACTTGAATTTTGGCTTGATTTTTGACTTGACTTTTGACTTGACTTTTGACTTGACTTTTGACTTGACTTTTGACTTGACTTTTGACTTGACTTTTGACTTGACTTTTGACTTGACTTTTGACTTGACCTTTGAGTTGCTTTTGACTTGACCTTTGGCTTTTGACTTGAATTTTGACTTGACTTTAGACTTGACTTTTGACTTGGCTTTTGACTTGACTTTTGACTTGACTTTTTACTTGACTTTTGACTTGACTTTTGATTTGACTTTTTACTTGACTTTTGACTTGACTTTTTTTTGATTTGACTTTTTGCTTGACTTTTGACTTGACTTTTGACTTGACTTTTGACTTGACTTTTGACTTGACTTTTGACTTGAGTTTTGACTTGACTTTTGACTTTAATTTTGACTAGACTTTTAACTTGACTTTTGACTTGACTTTTGACTTGATTTTAGACTTGTCTATTGACTTGGCTTTTGACTTGATTTTTGACTTGACTTTTGACTTTACTTTTCGATTGTCTTTTGACTTGAATTTTGACTTGTTTTTTGACTTGTCTTTTGACTTGACTTTTTGCTTGACTTTTGACTTGACTTTTGACTTGTCTATTGACTTGACTTTTGACTTGAATTTTGAGTTGGCTTTTGACTTGACCTTTGGCTTTTGACTTGAATTTTGACTTGACTTTAGACTTGACTTTTGACTTGGCTTTTGACTTGACTTTTGACTTGACTTTTGACTTGACTTTTGACTTGACTTTTGACTTGACCTTTGAATTGACTTTGGACTTGACTTTTGACTTGACTTCTGACTTGACTTTTGACTTGACTTTTGACTTGACTTTTGACTTGACTTTTGACTTGTCTATTGACTTGGCTTTTGACTTGACTTTTGACTTGACTTTTGACTTTACTTTTCGATTGTCTTTTGACTTGACTTTTGACTTGACTTTTTAATTGACTTTTGGATTTTCTTTTGACTCAACTTTTGACTTGACTTTTGACTTGGTTTTTTACTTGACTTTTGACTTGACTTTTGACTTGACTTTTGACTTGGCTTTTGACTTGACTTTTGACTTGACTTTTGACTTAACTTTTGACTTGACTTTTGACTTGACTTTTGACTAGACTTTTGACTTGACTTTTGTCGTGACGTTTGACTTGACTTTTGACTTGACTTTCGACTTGATTTTTGACTTGATTTTTGACTTGACTTTTGACTTGACTTTTAACTTGACTTTGAGTTTACTTTTGATTTGACTTTTGACTTGATTTGTGACTTGATTTTTAACTTGATCTTTGACTTGACTTTTGACTTTACTTTTGAGTTGACTTTTGACTTGACTTTTGACTTGACTTTCGACTTGATTTTTGACTTGATTTTTGACTTGACTTTTGACTTGACTTTTAACTTGACTTTGAGTTTACTTTTGATTTGACTTTTGACTTGATTTGTGACTTGATTTTTAACTTGATCTTTGACTTGACTTTTGACTTTACTTTTGACTTGACTTTTGACTTGACTTTTGACTTGACTTTTGGCTTGATTTTTGACTTGACTTTTGACTTGACTTTTGACTTGACTTTTTACTTGACTTTTGACTTGAATTTTTACTTGACTTTTGATTTAACTTTTGACTTGACTTTTGACTTGACTTTTGACTTGACTTTTGACTTGACTTTTGACTTGACTTTTGACTTGACTTTTGACTTGACATTTGACTTGACTTTTAACTTGACTTTGACTTGACTTTTGACTTGACTTTTGACTGGTGATTAGAAACAGTAATTGGTTTTTGGTATATTGAACAGTTATCAATTTAACTTATCCAACTGGTTAAAACTGATAGTTGGTAAAGAGTTTATACATATCCAGGTGAACAATATAATTTAAGACTCAAACTATCCGATGTTTTGGTGTTTATACATATATTTCGTTACTGTAAAGCAGCATCCCAAAAATGTATTCTTTTTAACATCTTTGTGGTATGTGATACGTACATATCACACAGAGTGTAAAGTGTATTATGTAAATGTACGAGTATGTGGGATACGTTTTTCAAAATTTTCAATATAATCATGTATGAATTTTAATTTAACAGAATACTTTATTTGCTTATAAATTTTTATTATTAAAAAAAACAGGAACGATGTAATAACCTAAAAGTTACTTGTATATTTTGTTTTATAATATGGGTTTATACTTGTTGTACATAAATATTAATGAAAATTGTGGTAGACAACAACTGGAACCCGTATATAATTGCTGCCATATGCAGAACAGTATTATTGAACTTTGGCACAATTTTAGTATCAAATTGCTATAAAATGAAGTTCTTTCGGGCAACGTGGTAATTTTGGTGAATAACTTGAACTAAATAAACTTAATCAAAAGTTTTTTTTTTTAAATTAACAACCCTAAATAAAATGAATAATATCTCACTCCTACGAGTTAAACTATTGCTAGCGTGGCAAACAATATTACCCAACTTGTACATATTTTCACAAGGAATCCACAACCAAAATAAAGTCATCAAAAACTTTCTTCATCTCTCATCTCGTTTCGTTTTTTTAGGTAATTTTTTCTCTTGTTATTTGATTTTATGACATTTTTTTGTCTCCAGAACAAAAAAAAAAAAGTTGACAGAAAAAGTTTTAGACTTAAAAATTACCATAATCATCTACTTCAATGTATCCCATCGTATGTATTATCGTTATTATTATTTTAAAAGTAAAGTTGAGTTTTTTGTTGTTGTGTTTTTTTTTTTTAGATGTTTGTTTGCTGGATAGTAAGTAAGGTAGAGTGTGATAATATGGGTACGGTAAAATATAAGGACTGATATATGTGTCATTACTAAAATGTTTAGTATCATATATGATACAACAACAATGGAATGAAAATTGAAAAGTTTTGTCTGCATGTGGTGACGAACATAATTCGTGATTAGTGATAAGTGAATAATTCGATTTAAAATTAATTTTCCAACTTTTTCACCGTTTTCACAGACCACTGACACTGTTTTGGTGGTTTTAATAGGTACAATAAGAAGCCACTACATGGTCTTTCAGATAATTGAGACACTATTACTTTGTTGGTGTAAACATTTTTAAAACATTTTTGCAATTCTAGAAAAGATAAATTTATCTATGACTTCACCCAATGATGTTTCACGGTCGCCAAAACCACAGTCCTAAAGCATTTGTATTTATTTATAGGCGGGCAGAAGAAAACTGTTCCTGAGACCACTGAAAATATACATTCTTAATAAAACCTTCAAGCATATTTAGTCATAGGATTTAGTCATTTCGTTCTGACAAAATATAAGATAGCCGGCCACCTATAAGTTTTTATAACCTGATTATGTACAAAGCCTGGGGACTTTTTGAGAAATTTCGTAAAAAGCGCTTATTGTGGAGTGGCTGTTGTACATATGTGCATCTAAACGATTGGCGAAATAGCAGACAAATCTTTTTTTTTCCTAAACGAGTAGTTAAAACTCCAGGGCCTTAAGCAAAAAAAATTTGGGCCGGGGGAAATTTAAATTTGTTTGTCACCACCGAAAGGCTTTAATAATAAGCGCACAAAAGAGAATCTTTCTTGGTTTTACACAAGGTTACAGAACTGTATCAATAGATACATTAACTGTATAGAAACATGGGATTACAAAAACAACAAATTGAAGTAAACTTGATTGGATTGCTCATGATTGGACAGCATTTATTGCAATGTGGCATGAAAAGTGTAACAATTCGATAGAAAGGAAGTCGTTTTACATTTTACTTCCAAACTTTAAAGGAAGTTTACGAAAATTACATGCAATTAGACCTACAAAGATTTCATTCATACGATGATAATTTTAGTACCAATGCAATGCCCTTCTCCTCAATACAAAACTACGTTCTTTGATTAAGAAGTAATTTGCTATTTTCATTGTACTCGCGAGTATTTACACTTGAAGATTGAATAAGTCAGCAGGCAATCCTTGTGAGAATAAAGACGAGAAAGTTTCTTGCAGAGGCCAATTTACATTTCGCCGGGGCAAATACAAACAGAGTCGGCACTCCGTCTTTGTGGACAGGTTCATTTTATTCAAATGATATTTCAGGTTACAGTAACCTGAAAAAAAACTCACTAGTTTCCTAATATATCCTTTACTGAAATTGATCTCCTAGGCCTTATGGTGAAACAAGTGATGCTTTTATGATGATCTTGTGACCAGGTACCTACCACAAGGTAACTTTGTTATGGCCAGAGAGGGATTTTAGCAGTTTATAACAATTTTTAACTAAGAATCTAAGCAGTTAGAAGCCAGTGCTTCCAATGCTGCTTGGTTGTCATGAAAATGTGGATGGAGGCGTCTTTGAAATCTTTGTTCATAATAGCTAAGATGCAAGTTTTTATGGCGTGAATTTCAGCTAAAGTAACACTGGCATAAGTTCCCAGTGATTTTGATATTTTGTGGTTGGGTCCAAAGACACCAATGCCGACTCTACTATCCAATTTTGATTCATCTGTGACCAAGACTAGGCTGCTAGATTCCATAATAGATCCATCAGTATCCTAGTCTGTTCTATTAAGGACTGTTACCCCGAAATTCTTGCCAAAGCAGAGTTCTTTGGGCATAACTTCCAAGACTCTGAAGAACATATCTAAGTCTGACTATATTGAATCTATTGATTCACTAGCTGTAATCTAGCTGCACAAATAGCTGCTGATTTTATGACGTAGATATGAAGTGGAGTGAGCCTGATGAGTACTTTCATTGTGATTCCGAGACGTGTTAGCCTCTGCAATGAGGTTAGTTTGTTCATAATAAATTTTTGCTGTACCTTGGGCCACCATACTATGGCCCCATAGGTTACAATTGGCCTCACTCTCATCATGTACATCCAGTATATTATTTTTGAGCTGAGGCTCCAAGTCCTGCCGAACATACGCTGACAAACCCACATGGCTCTGATCGCGCGTTCTGTAGTTGAGTTAATATGAGAGTTCAAGTTCATTTTTTTATCTAGGACAACATCTATATTTAACTTCATTGGAGTACAACTAAGGTTTAATTTACGTCTTAACCAAGTAGATGTAGCTCATTAAGTAATTCTTCGATCACGAGTGATTACAGTAAAGGTGACAGGATACCACCCTGTGGGCACCCCCTAACTGCCATGATCGTGACTGAATGATGTGATCATAGTGACCTAGTTTAGAAATAATCTTCCTAGTAACTAACATGGAACTAGTCCAGTGATAAGTCGGATCGTTAATACCTCTAAACCTGATTGTCCTAGCAATTGAGTCGTATACAGTATAGTCAATTTTTTCAAGCGGTAAGCTGCTTCAATCTTGGTAACAAGTAGATGCAACGCTCCCTCTGTGAATTTGCCTCTTTTGTAGGCGAATTGATTAGGATTCTGAGGTCTGGCTACAGTTAACCAGTCTCCGATATGAAGATCTATCAGTCCTTCCATAGTTTTTAGAATAAACGATGTAATACTGACAGGTCGGAAGGGACTTAAGTAGTTTGCTTGGCCGGTTTCCAAGCTTTGGGATAAAAACCATATTGACTTGGCTCCAATCCTGTGCTATGTGACCCAAAATGAAGCTAGTTCTAAATAAAGGTACCGGAGCAGTAATAATTCAGTCCAAGCCCCTTTGTAGAAGGTCTGGGAAATTCCATTCCCACCTGGAGTTTTGTATGGCTGCAAGGAGTTAATGACCCATTTGACTTTTTCCGGAGTAAAAAGTCTACGGGATAAACTATTAATCCAACCCACATTTGCAACCATATGTTTACCAAATATGAGGTTAGTAATTGTATGTTCGCAAACAGTGCAGCCCTGAAAGTACACCTGAAGCAGGGTTTTAAGTGCCTCCTTTCGATCCGATGTGTAATTACCATCGAATTTCAGAAAAAGTCCAATCTCGATCTTTAAATAAAACTTTATCTTAGTTTCGTGTTGTAATTTGTAAGGGCTTGCCTATATTCATTCCACTCATTAAAAAGCTATGTCCTATTAAATAATTTCCTAACCTTTTTACGGAGTTTGAACCCAGCTGCTTCCGTAAGAAGATAGGAGCACATCATTTAGCAAACAAGCTGCACATTCTAGGTCACTAATTGAGCTCAAAAGAGTTGGCAACATAGCCGGTTTGACGAATAAAATATCGCTGTATGTCTTCCAGTTTGTAGACGTTAGGACAAATTTAGTTGAATTAATGTCTAAGAATTTTGTGGATGCTGATTACCATTCTCATGACTGAAGTTCATGGTATTTTGAGGGATTGTCGTAAATACTATGTTTAACACTGGCAAGTTAGATGAATCCGTTACTGTTACATCGATCTCTATAGTCAACCAACAAAACGATATGATAAAAGTCTAAAAATATACTTGTTGACACACTTCATACCCATCATCATATTTTTCTTAGAACATATTTGATATTCGGTTTTGTTGACCATGACCCTATTCCCATACAACATCAGCTTTAATACTATATGATAAAAGGGTCACGTAAAGTTTGTATAATATGACTGACATAAATTTTTTCCGTTTAGCATAACATTATCCCGTCTCGAGGATGAACTAAAACATCATTTGCATACTATTAACCTGTTTTTAATGTGTTTTGTTACGAAAGGACATCATCATAACCATCAAAAGTATCACCCTTTTCACTATAGACACACACATATATGACATAAATAGCCATTGTACACTACTAATGTACACATTTTTATGTCATTCAGAACTTGAGGATGGAATTCATTTCAAAATTTACATAATTTTTATTTTATGTTTGGGTCCTGCCTTTTTTTGCACAATATAATATATATT
The DNA here is from genome assembly GCA_963556175.1 of Tipula confusa. Taxonomy (NCBI): domain Eukaryota; kingdom Metazoa; phylum Arthropoda; class Insecta; order Diptera; family Tipulidae; genus Tipula; species Tipula confusa. The sequence goes on from OY744475.1 coordinate 126,683,826, forward strand.
CACAATATGCTCAACACAAAAGACCTGATAAAGTTTATAGTACATAAGCATCATGTATTGTTATGTTTTGGTTATGTATTGACATATTTTTGATTTTACGGGAAAAATCGATGTCCGCAACATTGATTGATGCAGGACTAATTAAATTATTTGTTTCACCAATCTGTGTATGTGTGCGGGTATGTGGAAAATTTATGTGAAACGTTCTCTTTACGTTCGTAATGTGCGTAAATTTTATTTTATCGGAAAATCAATTTTTTAGTTTTTCCCCCTAAAAAAAAAAATTCGATTTAACACTTGGTTCGCATAAAATTTTATTGCAATTCATAAAGTAAAAAATAAATCGAAAACTGGTAACGCATTTGATGGTGGAAATTTCTTGATGGAAACTTTTTTTTTTTTAAAGGTTCCAATATTCTTAAAGTGACACCTGAGACATTATTACTTTTTCGCTTCACCAAAATAGAAAAAAAAAATCCCATCCAAGAAACGAAATTCATATCAATTTTCATGTTTTTCACTTGTGTCAACCTTAAAAAAATACGATTAAGATGGTAAAAAAAAAAAAAAAAAAAAACTGGAAAATGAAACGAGTGTCGTACCAGCAAACAAAAAGGAAATTTCAAGAAATCGTATTACAGTCAGTTTGAAAAATTGTTTTTTGATACTCGTATTACGCACACGCACACACGAAATGATGTTGATGATGCGGCAGTTATTACGATGATTGAAGTCGATTTGGTTTTATGATTCGTCGTCGGTTGGAAAAAATAGAATTTATGGCTTTTGGGAATCACTAAAGTTTAATTAATTTGAAGAAATCCAATATAAATTCTATATTTTTAAGGTTAGTTTGCATGAAGTTTCTCAACATATTTTTATCCGACACTGCTGGCAACCGTACTTTATAATCTGTACAGGAGCTCAAACCATGAACCATCTTACTGTTTTGATAGATATTGGTTCAATATCTACCAATGTTTTGCCCAATAGTTTCCTATAGTCATTGCCAATTGATTCACATTCTAAGTCAAAAAATATTTTGAAAAGACAACGCAGTGCCTTTTAAAGTGACCCAATTTAGAAATAAGCTTACATCGCTGACTACTTTTGGAGTAATTGAGCCCAACATACGTAAATTACAATTTAATGTATGACAAATAACATCGAGTGCAATCACCAATAGATTTGCTAGATGAAGGTGCAACAGTTAATCATACCACCTTTGAGGAGGATTATTAATATGTCGAAAGCACATTGCTAGTTAAGTTGCATGATTTCAAAAAATCTCAAATTCAAGCTAAAGAACAAATTCATTTTAACTCATCGGCCAATAGAACATAAATAGAAAATATTACACCTTCCATGACTATAAAGCTACCTGAGCTTAAACTACCAACATTTAATGAAGTTCAAAGTGAATGGTTAACGTTTAGGGATATTATTGTAGATCTCAAATGTAATAAACTAAATAAAGACATAGGTTAGGTTTAGCTGGCCGTCCAAATAGAACGAGGCATAGACACATATGGTCCGTATAGCCTTACCGCAAGATTGCTTCTTCGCACTACCTTACTGCAACCAACTTAAGCTTCTAACTGAGCACTGGATATCTCTAACGCTCAATTTACTGAGATCCATCACATCGCACAGAGAGTGAGCTCCAAAAAACTTGAGTCTTTTTTGAGTCAGACATAACAAATGAAGTATTGTTTCCTCCTATTCTTCGTTCTTGCATGTACGACCGTAATCATGAAAGAAAACACTAAATCTGCTCATATGCTTACCAATAAGACAGTGTCCAGGAATAACTCCCACATCTATGCTAAAATTACGCCGTTGCATAGATATTAACTCGTTAGACTTTTTTAAGTCCAAAATAGGTAAAATCTGCCTATTGTTCGTAATTTTATAAGCTTCTTCTTATAGAGCAGTTTGTAAGTAGCAAGTGGAACTACAATGTCCACCTTGCATAGTAAGATGAGAAAAGTGATACCTTGTCGCGCGAGTCCATCGGCTTTCATATCCCCCGTAATATTGAAATGCCCTGGCACCCATATAAGATGGATATTGAACTGTTCAGCCACCTCGTTAAGAGATGAAAGACAGCTCCAGGTTACTTTCGACGTGATATAGCCGGATAGTAGAACTTTAATAGTAGCGTGACTATCCGTAAAAATGCCAATATCTCTTACAGATATTACATGATACTTCATCTAATGTATGGCTTCCTTGATTGCTATAATAAGCCCTCCCTGAAAAATACTACAGTGATCAGGGAGGCGGAAAGAGAGATTAAGTTCTTTACAGAAACCCCTGTAACTCCATACATTAGAATTTGTCTAACTACAGAGGTGTAAAGCCAATGTATGATGTGATGTTTAAGCCCCCATCATTTTCCAATTAAATTTTTACAGGAATAGTGTGCTGTCGTAGTTTGGTTTATTCTCTTTCCAGAAAATTTGGCTTCCAGCTAAATTTGCTATCCAAAATGATATTCAATAATATCTTTAAGGGTACACGGCTATCTACCGAAAGTGTCAATAGCAACATCATCCGCATAAGCAACCACTTTAAAACCAGTCCCTTCCAGTTTTAGTAACAGGTCATTTATGACCAAATTAGGGGATAATACAACTTTTTGTGGTGTACCCATACTTACAAAATTACGGATGGATGATACATCTAGATTCGCCGTTATGACTCTGCTTTTGAGCATTTCATCAATCTAAAGCTTCCAAGTGCCACTTCCACCTCCAAATTTGAAAGTTCCTGAAAGGTATAAAAATTAATTTTACTTCAGTCCATTTTTTTGGAATATGACATAGTTCAAGGCTTCTTTTGAAAATCACCTCAAGACAGAGAACAGGAAAGTAGTTTTTTGGATATCGACAGGAATAACGCCATTCGGACCTGCAGACTTGAAACTGTTTACTGCCAACAAGATATTTCTCCTGTTGATAATTTTACCCGTAGGCCAGTAGCCATATTAGCCTCTGGCAAAATAGGAGGTGAATCGGAAAACCCGGAAAAATGAGTTTCCAAAAAAAGCTTCAAAGATTCCTTGAAATGACTAGAATGGCCTTGGAGTCCTGCTCTTGTATTGATTCATGAGATTTAGAGCCAAATGCTGGTAGAAAATTACTAATAATCATTCCGAAGGTGTCCCAATTGGTCTTCATTCTATTTTATCCCATTTGTAAAACTTTGTACATCTTTTTCTAAAACCGACCCACACTTCTTGGTCATTTGGATTACTAGACTCAAAAATTTAATTTCTACAATTTTATCGAAAAATTGCTATTATGGTAACTGATGCTGCGACTTTGATGTAAAATTAGTAGATCTAGTTTTTAAAATGAACCAATTTCCTTAAAGTAGAAGAGATGCCACATATATCATACAGGAAATTTAAAAATGCGTTACACGGTGAAAATGAAAATTGGTTGCTAAAAATAACATGGGAAAAATCATACCTCTTGGGTACAATAAAAATTGTTTGCTTTTGTTTTTAAAGGGGAGAAAAAAATATTTTCCATTGTTTGTCTTAAATTTTGGTGGATTAATTTTTTGTAGCATGTCGTTCGTGCACAAAATGAAAACTAACCAAAACAATTTAGTTCTGGTTTAAAGGATAGTACCACTTATTAGGAATGGTAATATTTAAAATCGTTAAGGTGGAAAGTATTACGTCTACACCTCTATAGATTTATATGCTTTGCAGATACAAAACAAATCAACCCGGTGTGCTTTCAAGTATCTTACACCCTAACTTTTCTATATCAATTATCTTCTTTAGCATGTCTTTCTGTACCAAACCGACGAGAGTTCGAAAGAAAACCCAATTGAATAATGAGAAAATCATAAAAGGGCTGTAAAAAAGCAAAAAACACACGACGTAAATTCTTACAGTAAAAGGAAAACTGGGTCGTCCCCAGAAATGAGCACCAGTGTGAACATATCGGGCGCAAAGGTAAACCAATTACCAACTATCAGCAAGACCAAGAAAGAAAAACCACCACCACAAAATAAGTGGCAGAAAAAGGGTATGTAGGGTAAATATGCCTGATCCAAACGGTTATAGAAAACTTTGAACTGCATTGAATATGATAAAAGTCTCCAATGGATATGAAGACAAAAATCTCAGACCCATTAGAGTAGATGCTAGGACTCAACATCAAATACGAAAACCCGGATGAGATAATTGAAGACTTCAAAAGAAAAAAATTAAAGTTTATAGATGCCGTAATGTAATATGCTTAAAACTGAAAGAATGCCGGTAGGTTTTCACTTTATTTTGTTAACAATACGAAGGGAGTATTGTTAACAAAATAAAGATACAACAATTCACTCTGACCTTTGCAAACTCAGAGAAAATTAAGACCATATTCAACATTAAGAACATGTTGGGAATGGTTGTCCGAATGGAGCAGGAAAGGCGACAGGAATCATACCTGTTAGTACCAAAAATAATGCAATCATGAAACCAGATATGTAAAATGTGCGGAAAAGCATGATACAAACAACTGCGTGATAGATAGGAGCCAAAACATGCGAAATAGGGCGAACAAAAAAACAGCCAGTGAGAGCAACGAAAGAAAAAGAAATCCTGATAAAAACTGCCACTACATTCCATAATGCGAGAGTGACAGAGGAATTTTCATACTAACAAGCAGCAAGACAATGACCTGGGCATTCAGATCAAAATGTGGGTTAATTCAACAATCTGTGATAATAATGCAAAATAGCCTAAATGCTATTGGCATTCGCCTCTTTAAAATAGAAGACAATATAGAGTTTCTAAACAAAAGACAAGTTAACCTTGAACAGCAAGTATAGGATATCAAGGAAAAATTAACGAGATTTGTAGCAAAACAGTTTTATCTGATCCCTCACTTAACATACTAATCTGAAATTCTAATGGACTTATACAGCATCTTCCACTGCTAGAAATCTTTTTGAATACTGATGAAATTGATTAATACATAATAGCAGAGAGCCATTCCACCAGAAAGTCTTGTGCAAAAATAAAAAGTCAGAAAGAACTGAAAAATCAACTTAATCGGAGGACTTCGAACCAATATTTTTCTGGTAGGTCTGGATATGTAGAATTCAAAAATGCTATTTTTAAGTCGCTGCGATGCTTAGTTTCTGAGATATAGATAGAATCTAGCATAGAAATCAAGCACCAGAGAGCAAAACTGTTTTATTCAGCTCAAAAATAAGCTGCAGAAGCTAATACAAGAAATCGAAGCGGTAAGCTTCAACAAATTGTTAAGTCTATCTGGTCACAAAAAAAGTGATTACTCCTTATGGAAGTACAAAAGGACTGAAAATACCAAAAGAGCAGATGCCAACAATAAAAAAGCGGTTGGTACTCGGGCCAAAAACACCAAAGATAAAGCTGATCTGGTTTGGAAGAAACGTTCAAACCTGTGACTAAACAAATGGCAAAAACCTTTCTCAAGCAAAATGAAGACGAGTTAGACATACGACCAGTTACAATAAAGTAAGTCAAAAATGAAATCAAACAGAACCTAAATTCAAAAAAAGCTCACGGATCTTATTACAGGAAAAGTATGCCAGAAAAATATCTTAAGTTGTTACACATAATTAACGCAGCATTTAGAATAAAATAAGTTCCTCAGCAGTGGAGAATAGCAGAAGTTATTATGATACCCTAGCCTAATAAGCCATATAATGAGAAAACGTCTAACAGACCTATATCTGTGTTACCATCATGGTCCAAACGGTTCGAAAAATTACTCCTTCAAAGGGATGAAACCTCTGATTAAAGAAAGACTCCTGTTACCATCTCACTAATTTGGTTTCAGAGAGAAACACTCCACCATAAAGCAGATACACAAAGTCCCTAACGTGATTTAGAAGACGCTTGAACACAAAAAGTTATATTCTGGAGATTTCCTTCATTTTGCCCAAACCTTTGATCGAGTCTAGCATCGAGGACTGGAATATAAATTACATCGCAACCTTCCTAAGCAGTTCTATAAGATATTGATATTATACAATGAAGAGAGATATTTCAAAGTGAAATATGAAGATGAGTTCTTATCACTGAAGAGAATTGAAGCAGGAGTACCACAAGGGAACGTGCTGAGACTAGTCTTGTATTTTCTTTATACGTGCGACATACCTATTACTGGAAAAACAAATTTTGCAACCTTTGCGGATGTTACAGTAGTTTTGGGGGTTGGAAGTACAATCGAAGAGACTACCAGCAAATTACAGCACATCGTGAATGAGATTGTTTACTGGATAGAAAAATGAATTAATTTGCACAACCTTCACCTATCTAAAAGTTGATCACCTACCTATTTACATAAAGAAGCAGGAAATACCACATGAGAACATGGCAAAATACCTGGGTATGACGCTCGACACCATGTTAAAATGGAAAGAGCATATCAAGAAAAAAAGGCAAGAACTGGATATAAAATTCAGAAAATTTATTGGCTTATTAAAAGAAATAGTGAGCTTAATATTCACAATAAGCTTCTTTTATACAGGCAAATACTTAAGCCTGTGTGGACCTATGGCATCCAGCTGTGGGAATGCACAAAGAAAACGAACGTTAAGATTATACAAACGTTCCAGAACAAAGTAATACGATGCATTATCAATGCACCTTGGTTTGCACCACTACGAATTTTTTTCTCCTAACGAAGCGATGAATATCCCTAACACTCACTCCACTGAGGTCTGTGAGATCACACAGGATACGAGCTCCTAGAAACTTAGGCTGTTTCTTAAGCCTGTACGAAGCTAGGCTAGGACAGGTGCAGAGATAATGGAGAATAGTTTCCTCCTCCTCTTTATCCATGCAACCATGACAGTAATCATAAGAGAGAACACCAAGTCTACTTGCATGCTTACCAATGAGAAAGTGTCCAGTGATGACACCCACAACTTTACTAATACCACCTCGCTTTATAGATATGTTGGTTAGACCTGACTAAGTCGAGCATAGGCTAAATCTGCAGCATAATGACGCACACGTTATGTTTTGACCACCTTTCATTTGGGTGGTACCCCAATGTCAGCTTTACTTGGTAATATGCAAAGGAGGTACCCAGTCTAGCGAGTTCATCGGCTTTAATATTCCTCGTTATGTTGAAATGCCCTGGCACCCACGTAAGATGGATGTTGAACTGTTCAGCCATCTCGTTAAGAGATGAAAGACAATTCCAGGCTACTTTCGACATGAGAAAGCCTGATTGAAGGAACTTAATTGCAGTCTGACTGTTCGTAAAAATACCAATATCCCTTACAGATATTATATTACACTTCATCCAATCTATGGCCTCTTTAATTGAAATGAGTTCTGCCTGGAAAACACTACAGTGATCAGGGAGGCGAAAAGAGAGTTTTCGATTTAATTTCTCACAGAAAACCCCACAGCCAGCTTTACCATCCATGCTCGAGCCATCCGTGAAAAATTAATCGCATCGCGCTTCATAACTGCTTCACACACCCAGTCCTCTCTGGAGGGAATATCAGTTATAAATTTAGTCTCGAGCTAGGATGACGAGATGGTATGGTATAGTCGATTGATATGGGAATCCTTTTATTATTTAGAATAGACGAGTGTCCCTTAGTATTGCAGGTTCTCAGGGAAATTAATGAGCCTAGCAGATGTACAAGCAGCCATCTGTTTAGTTAAAATATCAAGAGGGATAAGACGAAAGAGAATCTCCAGTGTTTGAGTAGAAGTCCTCCTAAGTGCACCACTAATACACAGGGTGGCATTTCTTTGAACTTTCATCAACAACTTTTAGTTAGCCTTAGTACTTAGAGCTGGCCACCAAACTGAGACTTCTTACATTAGGGCAGGTCTATTACAGAGGTATACAGCAAATATACGATACGGGACTAAGCCCCCATCTTTTCCCAACGGCATTTTTACAGGAGTATAAAGCTACAGTAGCTTTCTTTATTCTTTTCAAAATATTCCAACTCAGCTTGTTGTCCAGAATAAGACCCAAGAATTTTACTTTATCAGTGATTTTCAAACTAACTCCGTTAAGAGTGGGTAGGTCAAAAAAGGGAAGTTTATACTTCCTGGAAAAAGTAACCACTTCAGTTTTAAGTAGATTAACATTTAGACCACACCTATTGGTCCATTTGATTAGAGTACCAAAGTCATTCTGCATGAGATCTCTCAGAGTACTTGGATATTTACCGAAAATATCAGTTGCAACGTCTTCCGCATAAAAAATCACTTAAAATCTTTCCCGCTCCAGTTTTAGTAACAGCGCATTTATGACCAAGTTTCAAAGAAGAGGGGATAATACACCTCCTTGCGGTGTCCCTCTACACACAAATCTACGGACGGATGCCTTACTAATTTTAGCCAAAATGACCCTGCTCCTAAGCATCTAATCAATCAAGCAGCCTAGTGATACATCTGTAGCGTCGTCTGTTTATTCACTTTCAATTTATATATAAACAGGTATATGTCATTTTTATTTCTTAATCAAAGAGCTCAATTTTATAATGGAAAAATATATTAATTTTATATGTAAAATTGCTGAATTAGGCAGGCTAAAAAAAACAATATCAACTATATAAATACAGGTTGAAGTTGTTTTTTTTCAGCAGAATTTGTAAAGAGTTGAATTAAAAATTAATGAACAACCTCGTTAATAAAAATAATTATTATTAATAAAATTCTAATTTATAAAAATAAATTATAAATCAAAAATTAAATTATTAAAAAATTTATATATGTTTATAATAAATAATATTATAAATAAAATTTAAACAATATATGTTGTGTATTTTGATGATGCTCCCATACATCTACTACCAAATATGAGACTGCCTGCGTGATCGCTTCAGGTTTGGCATTGTTGAAGGCACCTTCTATATCAGAAAAAGTCACCAGGGAAAGTTCCTTATGTTCGAGCGATTTCTCGATAGGGCATATGAAGTATAGTGTGGTGTCCCATATGAGGTATAGTGTAATCCCACCGACTTTCCTTTACAATAAGCATGCTGAGATGCAGACTGCTTAACCGGCTCAATCGAGCCTCTAATATGAGCTTCTATTTGTCTCTCCAGAACTTTTAATAAAAAAGAAGATAAGCTAATTGGCCTAAGGTCTTTCGGATCGCAGTGAGAGCGTTTTCCCGCCATAGTTATTAAAATAACCTTTACTTCAGTCCATTTTTTTGGAATGTGACATAGTTCTAGGCTACTTTTGTAAATCACCTCAAGCCAGGGAACCGTAAAATCAAAGGTCTGTTGAATGTCGGCTGGGATAATGACATCTGGACCTTCTGACTTAAACGGCTTAAAACTTTTTGCTGACTGCAGGAGGTTCATCCAGCTGACAATCTTTCTCAGCAAATCGTATTCGCCATTGGCAGAACAAGTGGAGACTTCCAACAGCCCGGATAAAGCGCTTCCAGGAGGAAATCTTAAGAGTCCGTTTCCGTTGAAGCCCACACACCATCCGGTCGTTGAAGATAACTTGGAATGGCAGGATAAGTTGATAAAACCTTACGTAGCCTAGCTGCCTCAGAAGACTCCTGTATATTTTCACAGAATTGCCTTCCGGATTTGCTTTTGGCATTCCTTAATTTATATATTTATAAGGTTTGAGAACTTCCCAATAGGAGTCGCAGTTTGCGTCATGGTTAGTTCTCTTCGCAATTTTGAAGAGTCTCTTGCATTCCAGACGAATTGTTTGTAGTTCCTGGGACCACCACAGTAGGCAAGTTTTACCCTTAGGCCTGCTGTGAAGACACGAACCTGGCATTGCTTCATTAAAAAGCATTAGACATCCTATCAACCAGGACATCTAATTCCTGCGTAGATTTGGGAGATTCAGGAACCACAATAGATAAAGAAGTACCTAGAATAGTTCTAAAGATATACCAGATGATTTTCCTTTTGTTCCTAAAAGTAGGAGCCGTAGAGTACTTTATGTCCACTATATATTGCAGATAGCAATGATCACAAAAGGAGTGTTCATCAGACACCTTCCAATTTATTAACTTATTTGACAAGAAGTTTGAGACAAGGGACTATTTAGTCCCGCATGTTAACCGGAGGAACGATTTTTCCATCATGCAGTAAATATACTGATACAAGCCAGAGGTATTTGCTGTTAACCTCAATGATAACTGCTAGCACATCTGCATCTCTGTAATTGGAAAGCGGAAAAATTTTAAGCTTGTTCTGTGCAAGAATGCACGAACGTATCCTCTCGTTACCTTACACAAAAAACAGCTATAGTTAGTAGCTCTAAGATCAAGAGCCACATCTTTATTGACCCATGATTTTGAATCAAGATGACATCTATGTCATCTTTCTCCACTTTGAGAATTAGAGCAGTGGATGCTGCCTTATAGTGATGCAGGTTTATTTGCAGTATCTTAAGCATCCTGTTTAAGATCATCCTTCACAACGTTGACTTCTGAATTCCCAGAATCAGAAGACTCTAGGGGTTCACAATTGAGTGACTCCATTGACCTGGACAACTCATGGTTCAATCATTAATAGGAATAGTGTTATTGTCGTCCGAACACTCAGCCTCAACCGAGAATCCGGGGATCGCGGATGTACCCTTGACTGATTTTGGTGTCTCTGACATTACAGCCTATCCTTCTAATAAACTTTGCGCGTTACAGAGCCAAAACCACAGCTTATAATGCCACATGTCTTGGCCAGCTCTGCCAGCGATTCTTTATTGACAATGATCACAACAGATCTAAAGTCGTTTTTAACCTCCCCCACCTTGGCAATCTTAATCTGCCAATTCATAATCTGCTCCAGAATCTCTGTGGGATCACAAGGCTCAGCCGGGATCCACGCACGAACCCTCGGCCTGCTTGGTATATTCTCCACAGCAGTAGCTTTAAGTCTGGCTCTAGGCCAGATTTCCCCTAGGCTACTTATTGCCATTTTATATAGGTCAAGATATCTCTGGTTAGCACAGGCTGTCTACTTGGCATGGTTCTTGTACCAACCACCATCGCGACAAGAAGGGACAACCCCAGGGTTCCCCCGCATAATACTAAGGACGAAATCGGATAAAGGTCTTTCCACCTTCCTCCAATCAGCGATACTGCCATCCTTCTTTGCCGGATCAATAACAGCTACGACAAGACTGTCCTTCAAAACCTCTCTAAAAGATCTACTTGTAGTTGCATGCAATTTAGACCTTTTAACGTTCTTAGGATATTCTGAGATCTCTGTCGTTTAGACATGGAACTCTCTTATTTAGCGTACTCCAGTGTGACAATGACTTTGCCATTTAGCTTTTTTAGGGTCTACCATGCTTTTCTCCTTGCATTATAAGAAGGTTTGGAGGGACCTGCATCATTTCTGCATATGTCCGTCCTTCATTCATTCTTGAGACAGAACCTAAAGACCCTCTTCTCCTTTTCTAAGTTATCCGGTTTTAAGCGAGTACCGGCCGCTTTGTTTGTATTTCTATTTAAAGTATCCATATTCTTCCCACGAGTGGCAAAGAAAGAAGGTCCATCATTGCAGAGCTTCGCAATACAAAGATAAGGCTAAATACTTCTGGAGGTCACCAGGTATCCAGAAGCTCCGTTTGAGACTGAGCAATTTGAAAGGGCCCCCAGCCAGGTTGATTATCAGCACAGGTCACGTAACACCTTAATCCGGCCCTTATTTTATAGTGCTAACACTCGCATCTAATATTTAACCGACCAAGGTCGTTGCCCAGATGGTACCACTTATTCACGTGAAGTATTTACTAAATTATTTCTAAAAAAACTTAGGAAATTTTTAGGAAAAACTTCACGTACCTACATACGGATAGGAAGTATTTCCTAAACGACAGCAAATTTCCTAAAAATTGTAACGACAAAATAAACATTTGTATGTATGCGTAAAAACTACGTATTATAAGTACGTATTATCGAATAAATTATTTTCTATAATTAAAAAAAAAACAAATCAAACGAAAACTTTTATTTTAAGTTGTAATCAAGACTTGTTTTCTAAAACAAGTGCACTCGTCGAATAGACAAGAGTCTATTCTAAAGGAAAATCATACAGATTTTCAATTAAGCTTTTTCACTTAAACTGATAGATATTTTGTTCCAATGGCCAAAATTCACCAGATGTATGTAGAATTTTTCATGTTTTCAGAACAGGCTAGATGAATGTATGAAAGACAAAATTGCGTCTTCAAACACATATATAGGATTACCCAATAAGAAGTTTAATTTTGAATAGCCTGCTATTTGGGCAGCTGTCAATTTTGAAGCTGTCATCTTTTGACATTTGACAAATAAAAACTACGCCGTTACAAAAAATGATACTAATGGAAATTGTTAAAATTCACTACAAAAATGGTGAAAATTTTGCAGTCACAGCAAAATATTGTGAAGCACCTCCTCGGCCGCCAATAGTGAAACTGGTAGAAAAAATTGAGCTGTTGGGACAAGTTAGTGATGTGAAGAATCGAAACCATGTGCGTCGCTCAAGAGCAACTGAGAATATTGCTGCTGTAGCCTTTAGTGTTGAAGAAAACCCAGGTTTCTCGATTCTTTGTCGATTTTTGGAATTAGACGATTTAAGAACTCAAGCCGTTCAATCATCATATTCGTTGTATCTTCGCTGATTTGGTCCTTCAAATCATCTTCAGTGATGAGGCTCATTTTCACCTCGGAGGCTACGTTAATAAGCAGAATTGTCGCATTTAGGGCTCATAAAATCCAAGAATTAAGAAGTTGTCGAGGACATACAGCCGCAAATATGCGAATTCGTCATGGACAATTTCATGAAAAGGATATGGTGCTGCAATCGTCGCCGTGGCGGCCATTTGAGTGATATCGTTTTCAAATGTTAATAGCAAACCTTCCTTTTTAATATGAAATAAACATTCATTTATTTCTCTTAAAATATATTCGTTTTTTTTTAATATCAAAATGAAACCTCATTTTCATATCATTGGAAAACCCTATATAATTTATACATATATAATATATTCTTTCACTGTATCAAAACCAACACAAATGTTTTATACAAGCCGTGCTATACCAACACATATGATATACAAAAAGTACACTAGGAGTAGGTGTATTAATGTCAAAAGAAATAAAAAAGTACAGTAGAAACGTAAAAAATTACAAAATACAATACATATACGTTTTATATACGTTTTCATATCATTTTATGTTTTTTTTACTGTTAGTGCACCGATTGTTTTAGTGTATCTGTGTACGAAAGTTGGAGCACGGCTTGTATAAAACATTTGTGTTGGTTTTGACTGTTTCAACTTATAAAACGTTACTACCGATAGAATATTCCTTTTTGTTCGAATTTCAAAATATATAGTCTACAATTACCGCTATTTTTTTATGTGTATATTTTTTAAACATAAATAATACAAATTATAATGAAAACAAATAGAGACAAAATAGGATGCATCAATGTATATTGGTCATCATTTGTGTAAAGTTGTACTGTTTATTTCCTAATGTTTAATTTCTTCATTTTATTATAGACCTAGTTAGTTAAAATTCTTATTTTTGTGGTTGATGTGTAACTGATAAAATATAATAACGTTGTTTTTTAGTAAAGTTTATAAATTTATTTAATTATTAATTTTTTTAAAAATTATAAGTGTTTAATAATAGTGTTCTACATATACTTTTTTTTGTTTATACATGAAACATAATCAACACAAAATGAAGGTTGAAAAAATAACAAAACTGCATTCTAAACCTACTTTATATAGTAAAAAGTTGGGTAATTTAAAACAAATTGAAGTTAAGTTTAATAAGATTTTAATAGAAACGTTCGGTGAAAATATTAACTTAACAATGCCTAGAAGTAAATCCGCAATCTGGTCAATTTTTTGTGATAAGTTAAATTTAAAAAGTTCTAAAATTAATTATTAATCTTAGATTATATAAAATGTGGCAAAAAACTAAAATATCAAATAATCTCGACGGTGTAGTAAGCACTGATTTAGAAAAAACTGCGCCTTTTAATCAAAAGATCGAGACTTGTTATGAATCAAATAGTATTGATTATAAACAGCGTGATTTAAATATTGAATCAATGGAAATTATATTCGATTTAGTAGATACTACTACTTGGTTTCCACGAGGTCAAATGCATATTGAGGTTGACCCGACAAAATCATGGAGCAATGAAAACCTTAGAAGTGCAATAAGGGAAACATTAAGCACCAGCAAACATTCATGCGTGTTGCAATTTCAAACTTATAACATTAATAAAAGGCACAATAATATCACGCAGTATGCAAAATGCATTTACGAAAACCATCGGCAAAATTTAAATTTGTCATCAATGCCTTATATACTATGTTTATTTTTACCAAAGGAGAAGACCTTAAAGACAACGGTTCACTTAAAAAATTCGTACAACTAAGAGGCAAACATCGAATGAATACCCAAGATGAACTTGAACATTCGCACGCCTATTTACAAAGTTTAAAGCAACTCAAAAATATTGACGTGGATTTATTAAAGAGAGGAAATACTCAAAGCATAGTGTTGGCAACAAATCTGAGAAAAGCTCGTTCAGAACGAAAACTACTGGCAGACATAATCCAAGGTTGTGAGATACTTGATCTTATCTACCAAGTGAATTTTCAAAAGAAAGAGGAGAGGTATATTTTTCTCGCGTCAAATCCTTTGTATGTAATTTTATTGAGAGATGAAGCCTTAAAATTATTAAACAACGTTCAAGTCATATAGATGCAACTGGGAGTTTAATAAGAAATCCGAAATGTTGCGTTAATCATGATTATAATCGAATTTATTATTATGCATGCGTAGTCAAAATTAATGACATTATTCTCCCAGTTGCAGAACTAATAAGTGCGCGTCATGAACAATCAGCGATAAATATTTTCCTCGAGTGCTTTATAAGCGAAGTTGTCCTTCACAAACCAAAAATTAAACTACCAAAAATTTTCGTAATGATTGGTCGTGGGTTTTTATAAATTCGATCCTTACAAAAATTAATTCAATGGATGTTAAAGCCTACTTGCAATTTGCATTTAATGTTTTAACAAAAAAGACCGAAATTAAACAAAGAGTTGGTGTTTTTATTTGTTGTTCCCACTTCGCTGCTATAATAATTAGACAAATAAAGAATACAATTCCAAATTGCCGAAACAAATTAAGAGAACACATAATGGTATTTGTGTTCCTTCTCATTGATGGCCAACATTTTTCCGACCTTGACCTTTTATTTGACATATTTTGTGTCTTGGGCTGCTCTAAATATGAAAATAAAATGTATTTCGAAGCGCAAAACAAATTGACTACTTTTATAAAGGCGATCCTTAGCAATAATAAGGCTCCAGATGTTATTAATAGTTTAGTGAAAGATTATGATTCAGATTCGAGCATCAACCTCGAAGATTTACCTTTCTATTGCCGATGTATAACAATTTACAATGGTGTGATGCAGAAACTTCTGGAGAATGATAATACTGGCAGCCCCTACAAATTATTCTGTGAATAATTCATATATTTTTTCATTAAAAGGTATATGAAATACTTACCACTATGTTCAACCATTTTTCTAAAGAAATTTGGAATAAAAGAACGGGTGTCCAACGGCCCAATTGAAAATTGGTTCAATGTTCTAAAAAACAATTTATTGAACGAATTGCACATGAAACTAGGGCGTTTTGTAGATGCTCTTCAAGAAAGAACGTCATTGCTTCTAAAAGCTGTAGAATGTGGACCATTTTCAAAGCAAATTAAAAAAAATGAAAATAGAATTAAATTAAATACTCCTCACACAACTCCGCTTTCTTCACGTAGAGATGACGAAAAAAGTCCAGACGGACCTAATCAAGGAAACTGGCGAAAAAAAATTAAATCGCGAGATCCAAAATATGCAAGCAAACGAGCATTACAACGGTTCATCCCTAAAATGATTGTATTAAATCGAATGCCTGACGCATATTATCAAAAAATGACCGAATTAAATTATCACTTGGTAATTTTTAAATTTCAACATAACAACTTATGGGAGAGCTGTGTCTACAACAACTGTTTTAGTTCTTTAAGCGGGAAAAACTTTCTGACCTGCGATGTTGTGTACAACGCTATTTCTACGCTAAATGTTCCTAAGACTAGTAGTGTGTCTAGACCAATATGTTGCCATGAAAATTTTTGATAACACTATTGTGTATAGAGCACTAGATCAAACAAAACAGAGGGAGCTAATTTTGTGCGCCAGTCCAAACTTTGTTGTTATTCCCTATTGCACTAATAACCATTGGACAGTGGCTATTATAAACTTTATAGAAAACGAAATTATTACATACGACCCACTGAATCCAAATAAATCCATTTTTAAAATGAGTGAAAAGGTGCAGCATTTTGCTCATGAAGTAATGCGATACCATAAAAAAAAACTAAGAATCTTTAAGGTCGTTCCAGGAAAGGGATTGCCGCAACAACTCGATGGATACAACTGTGGAGTATACGTAATTTACGCAGCCGAATATTTAATCAACCATAAGGGGTTCGAAAATATACACTCAGATGATGAGGAAAAGAATTGCTCAGCACTACAAATGTATCGTAAAACCATTAGGGATAGATTGGCGGAGAATTCTGATAATATGGAGGAAAATGGTCTTTATTGTTACGGAAAGTTGGATGAAGACAAAACTGTACATTGTGACTATTGCAAATGTAATATTCACGAAAATTGCAGTAAATTTCTTGAATTTCAAAATGGTAACTGCATTTTTTGCAGAATTTGGATTGATTAAAGAAATCAATAAAACATTTAAATAGTTTTTCAAATCAATACTATAATAAAGTACCATATCGGGAAAAATTGATGTATCGCTACTATGTAACTTACATCAAAAATGTTCATTCCTAACTACCTGTTCCCCTAGAATTTTGAAAATCTGTATGATTTTCCTTTAGAATAGACTCTTGTCTATTCGACGAGTGCACTTGTTTTAGAAAACAAGTCTTGATTACGACTTAATATAATAGTTTTCGCTTGATTTGTTTTTTTTTAACTATAAAAAATAATTTATTCGATAATACGTACTTATAATACGTAGTTTTTACACATACATACAAATGTTTATTTTATTGTTTCAATTTTTAGGAAATTTGTTGTTGTTTAGGAAATACTTCACAACCGTTACCACTTGGTATATTAGACACAATTAGTGGAATCTAACATAGTTGCACAATGGAGAACATGTCAAAACAAGTTGACACGCTCCATTGCCTACCCTATTGAGCCGCACCCACCACCTTTGTAACAACTTAGTCGTAATAAACATATTATTAAAAATAAAAAAATAAAATTTCAAGTCAAACACGTATGTGCCAAATTTAGATCTGAGAGTTTTTTAACCTATACAGTTTTAGCTGTTGCCAATTTTTTTGCCCAAACTTATCTTTACCGAAAAAGAAATGAAAAAATCTTTCTTTCAGTTTATTAATACTAATAACGGTATTTACAGGCCTTTCCTGGCCCGTGCCATATCAGCAAGCTGGATCATCGGTTCGATTCTAATTTGCTCTTTACATTGTTGTAAAGATCACCAAAAGAAGCTAAGTCGTTCTCTGCCCATGGAGCTACCGTTACCGTAGCAACCTCTTTGCCAGCAAAATGATTTTGTTTTAAAAATTACTGCATCATACTTTTTGGATCGGCTTGAAGTTTGGGATCAAAACAAAACCAGCTTTTAAAAATTAATAGCTTTTAAAAAATTGATTATTATTTTTATTTCAATACTACTTTAGGAAAAGTAAACAAAAAAATAATTAACGAAAGCTATTATTATTTATTTACTATGAAGTCTTCGAGGAAAATTTAATTTTTTTTATTTTAAAATAAAGAATGTTTGAATTAAATTCAAAGAGCAATACTTAGCAAATGGTAACAAAAGTGTCCCGAACAATTAAAATCTAATAAACATTTTTAGGGATACCCTTTAAATTTCATATATTTCATCGTATTTAATTTCATTATTTGAGTCGAAAATTTAAAAAGCAAAAATTTTCATATATACATGCAAATTAATAATTCATTTTATATCTCAATTTAAAATTTAACTTTTAACTTAAGACGAATATATTACGATTTTTATATTTTAATAAATTTAAATTTATTTAAACTGTACATAATACAAACATAAATACACACACGTATATACTGCTATCGGCGTGTGTTTAAAAAAAATATTTCACGATTTTCTATCTTCTTTCGCGGTATAGAACGTCTCTGTATCAAATTATTACATACATACAAAATAACGTACGTAATGTATTCACGTGTGTTGTTCATCATATTTATATTATATGAAAATGTTTTTCTCCATTTATCTCATTTATAATCATAACATATACTTGTGTTCCCGCAACTTTATTCGTTCATCTTATTAAATAAAAACAGCGAAAAGTGAAAGTAAGTTTCTCCCCATGTATAATATACCGCAGTTTATTTATTCTGTTTGTTACAGTAAAAAAAAATTAAATAACGTAAACTTTTCCGCTAAAAATAAAAATAAAAAAAAAATAAAAAAATGATACTAAATAAATAAATAAAAAGTTTCGAAAATAAAGTTTCGATTGAAAAATGATCGCTCCAGTGAAATTATAAAGTGAAAATAAAAATTACTTTGACGGTAATTAATGTGAAAGCACACAAATTTGATTTTGTTTTGTGGAAAATTTTGTTTTTGTGCGATGAAAATTAAAAGGAAAATAAGTCGATTTTGTTTTTATCTATCATATTGAATTTTATTTTTAATTTTATTAAAAATAGTAATGACGATTTTACGTTTTTCATTACTTTAAAAAGCCAATAAGTTTAGCACTCTGGTGTCAAGTTTTAAAATTATTTATATTAACTTATGCCATTGAAAGTGAAATTTTTCGATATTATAAAAAATGGTTTTAATTCAATAGAGCGCTAACTCAGCTGTGAGTTGTAGCAAATTCAATAACAAAATGCCACAAATCAAATGTAAAATGGAACTACCAAGTTTTATTGGAAACTAAATGAACTCATTACTCGCCTGATTATTCAAGATAACAAAGCTGATCGCAGTACACTAAGCTATATAGAGAAGTGTAAGGGTGATTTTTGACGTTAATTGGCCTCGAAACCCCCAGCGAAAATTGACCGTTTAAGCTACAAGGGCTAACCGAATATTCAAGAAAAGTGAAAACAAATTTTCCATGGCCTTCTCATTTGACGACTTTACCGGTTGTATGAGCATCTATCATTAACCACTTACGATAGATTTTTATTTTCCTGTACACTGCGAGTTTAACAAATTTTCTAACAATTTTTTCCTTGATTTCAGTAACGCCGACTGAACCTTTCTAAATACATTTCTGAATAGAGCTCATTAGAGTTTGCTTGAGGATATACCAAATTTCACAAAAACTATTATAACATTTAAAGCTGGAGTCCAAAGATATCTTCCGTTTATTAGAAATGGGTTCTGTTACAACCGGAAGCTAATTGACTTCGAGAAACGCTGTAATGAATTGGTTTTTGTACAACAATAACATGTTGCAGATAAAAGATGATTTGTCAGCAAAACCGAAGGCGTTTTGGAAATTTGTTAATGAGGTTTCCTTTCGGCGATGGATTATCAGTGTTCAATGGTTAATCACCCCTCTCGCATATGTAATCTATTTTCGGGATTTTTCTCTTTGATTTATGAGCCAGCATCGCTATGTTTTGTCACTTTACATAGATCCGTCAGTAGTTTCAATTGCTGTTTTAGCTTAGTAAAGGTTACGATAGGCGAGGTTCGCGATCGGTTAGTCAATCTTGATAGTTATATCGGTTCCGTGCACGACTCTTACCCTTAAACCCATTGTATGTGGTGTTGTACAATCTATTCTATAGAATACGCTTCCTCTGTCTAGGTTCCTTTTATACATTTGACACTCTCAATGTATTGAAAGTGTTCAGAGTTAATTCGTCCTATAAACACTTCGACTTTTACCACACAATCATTCAAATACTTTTGTTCTTCCGCCATATGAGGAGCATTGCGGTCCGCTTTGATAGCAGCGCCTCGACTACCGCCGTACAAATGCACCTTTACCTTTTATTTTCGATTTTGTGAGCGGGTGTGTTGACTGTGTTGCACGGAATTTTTTCTATGTTTCTGCCCGTCGTGTGCGGCTCCCAATAACCAAATTGAAGCAACTTGAATGTTACAGTTGAAGTGTATTTGAAAGTTTTAAGTGAAACTTTTATTGATATTAGGCAGACAGACTATTCAGAAAGTTTAAGAAAGCTTAGTTGCGATTAAAAATAAAAAACTTGTACGAATTACTCTCACCGGACTAGAAAGTAAAATTGAGGTACTGGTCGATTTTATTGAGACTAGAAAAGTTATACGTTGAAAATGAACCAATCACAAAGTCTTTAGTTTATCTAAGAACACGTTAAAAAAATCAGAAGGTCATAAAATGAATCTTTGCTTAATGCTACAAAAAGCTAAGCAACAAAACTAGGTTTAAACTCATGATGAGATAAAAGATCAACACAATTCTAAGGGAAAGAAACAACTAGAACAAAAAATCTTAAAAGATAAACAGCCGACAATCAATGAAACAGGCAACCAGCCAAAGATTTGCATATTCGTTAATGTTTAATATCTCGTTTTAAGCTACGTGTTACTTCAGATGTGAAAAATCAGTGCGATAGATCTGCGTTTGTAAACAATCAGCAACCAGACAAAATACGAGTCAGTTAATTGATTAAAAAAAATCACCATTATGCAAAAGCAAAAACAAGTGACAACAGTATTGCTAGGCAAAACCTAGGAAAAGTGAACGGATTATTCAAATTTAAATTTATTTAAATTCTAATTTGTATTAATATTAAAATTTTGTGTTAAATAAAGTGTAAATAAATTAGATGTTCGTGCGATTATGTGACGAATTTGTCATAAAACGGTAAATTCAATTGTTTTGTAAAGTTTACTCAATTTATTTATATTCTAATTTATATTAATAATAATGTTTTGTGTTAAATAAAGTTTACATAAATTAGATTTTTGTGCGATTATGTGACGAATTTATCATAAAACGGTAAATTCAATTGATTTGTAAAGTTTAATAAATTTATTTAAATTCTAATTTGTATTAATATTAAAGTTTGTGTTAAATAAAGTGTATTTAAATTAGATGTTCATGCGTTTATGTGGCGAATTTATCATAAAACGGTAAATTCAATTGATTTGTAAAATTTAATCAATTTATTTGAATTCTAATTTGTATTAATAATAATGTTTTGTGTTAAATAAAGTATACATAAATTAGATTTTTGTGCGATTATGTGACAAATTTGTCATAAAACGGTAAATTCAATTGATTTGTAAAGTTTAATCAATTTATTTAAATTCTAATTTGTATTAATATTAAAGTTTTGTGTTAAATAAAGTGTATATAAATTAGATGTTCGTGCGATTATGTGACGAATTTGCCATAAAACGGTAAATTCAATTGATTTGTAAAGTTTAGTCAATTTATTTAAATTCTAATTTGTATTAATATTAAAGTTTTGTTTTAAATAAAGTGCATATAAATTAGATGTTCGTGCGATTATGTGACGAATTTATCTTAAAACGGTAAATTCAATTGTTTTGTAAAGTTTACTCAATTTATTTATATTCTAATTTATATTAATCTTAATGTTTGTGTTAAATAAAGTGCACATAAATTAGATTTTAGTGCGATTATGTGACGAATTTATCATAAATCAGTAAATTTAATGTATTTGTAAAATTTAATCAATTTATTTAAATTTTAATCTATATTAATCTTAATGTTTGTGTTAAATAAAGTGTATATAAATTAGATTTTCGTGCGATTATGTGACGAATTTATCATAAAACGGTAAATTCAATTGTTTTGTAAAGTTTACTCAATTTATTTAAATTCTAATTTATATTAATCTTAATGTTTGTGTTAAATAAAGTGTACATAAATTAGATTTTAGTGCGATTATGTGACGAATTTATCATAAATCAGTAAATTTAATTGATTTGTAAAATTTAATCAATTTATTTAAATTTTAATCTATATTAATCTTAATGTTTGTGTTAAATAAAGTGTATATAAATTAGATGTTCGTGCGATTATGTGACGAATTTGCCATAAAACGGTAAATTCAATTGATTTGTAAAGTTTAGTCAATTTATTTAAATTCTAATTTGTATTAATATTAAAGTTTTGTTTTAAATAAAGTGCATATAAATTAGATGTTCGTGCGATTATGTGACGAATTTATCTTAAAACGGTAAATTCAATTGTTTTGTAAAGTTTACTCAATTTATTTATATTCTAATTTATATTAATCTTAATGTTTGTGTTAAATAAAGTGCACATAAATTAGATTTTAGTGCGATTATGTGACGAATTTATCATAAATCAGTAAATTTAATGTATTTGTAAAATTTAATCAATTTATTTAAATTTTAATCTATATTAATCTTAATGTTTGTGTTAAATAAAGTGTATATAAATTAGATTTTCGTGCGATTATGTGACGAATTTATCATAAAACGGTAAATTCAATTGTTTTGTAAAGTTTACTCAATTTATTTAAATTCTAATTTATATTAATCTTAATGTTTGTGTTAAATAAAGTGTACATAAATTAGATTTTAGTGCGATTATGTGACGAATTTATCATAAATCAGTAAATTTAATTGATTTGTAAAATTTAATCAATTTATTTAAATTTTAATCTATATTAATCTTAATGTTTGTGTTAAATAAAGTGTATATAAATTAGATGTTCGTGCGATTATGTGACGAATTTGCCATAAAACGGTAAATTCAATTGATTTGTAAAGTTTAGTCAATTTATTTAAATTCTAATTTGTATTAATATTAAAGTTTTGTTTTAAATAAAGTGCATATAAATTAGATGTTCGTGCGATTATGTGACGAATTTATCTTAAAACGGTAAATTCAATTGTTTTGTAAAGTTTACTCAATTTATTTATATTCTAATTTATATTAATCTTAATGTTTGTGTTAAATAAAGTGCACATAAATTAGATTTTAGTGCGATTATGTGACGAATTTATCATAAATCAGTAAATTTAATGTATTTGTAAAATTTAATCAATTTATTTAAATTTTAATCTATATTAATCTTAATGTTTGTGTTAAATAAAGTGTATATAAATTTATAAATTAGATGTTCGTGCGATTATGTGACGAATTTGTCATAAAACGGTAAATTCAATTGATTTGTAAAGTTTAATCAATTTATTTAAATTCTAATTTATATTAATACTAAAGTTTTGTGTTAAATAAAGTGTATATAAATTTGATGTTCGTTCGATTATGTAACGAATTTGTCATAAAACGGTAAATTCAATTGATTTGTAAAGTTTAATCAATTTATTTAAATTCTAGTTTGTATTAATATTAAAGTTTGTGTTAAATCAAGTGTATATAAATTGGATTTTCGTGCGATTATGTGATGAATTTGTCATAAAACGGTAAATTTAATTGATTTGTAAAGTTTAATCAATTTATTTAAATTCTAATTTATATTAATACTAAAGTTTTGTGTTAAATAAAGTGTATATAAATTAGATGTTCGTTTGACTATGTGACGAATTGGCCATAAAACGGTAAATTCAATTGATTTGTAAAGTTTAATCAATTTATTTAAATTCTAGTTTGTATTAATATTAAAGTTTGTGTTAAATAAAGTTTACATAAATTAGATTTTCGTGCGTTATGTGACAAATTTGTCATAAAACGGTAAGTTCAATTGATTTGTAAAGCTTAATAAACTTATTTAAATTCTAATTTGTAGTAATATTAAAGTTTTGTGATAAATTAAGTGTATATAAATTAGATGTTCTTGCGATTATGTGATGAATTTATCATAAAACTGTAAATTCAATTGTTTTGTAAAGTTTAATCCATTTATTTAAATTCTAATTTATATTAATCTTAATGTTTATGTTAAATAAAGTGTATATAAATTAGATTTTCGTGCGATTATGTAAAGAATTTGTCATAAAACGGTAAATTCAATTGTTTTGTAAAGTTTACTCAATTTATTTATATTCTAATTTATATTAATCTTAATGTTTGTGTTTTTAGGAGGTTATATTTTATATATATATATATATATATATATATATATATATATATATATATATATATATATATATATACATATATATATATATATATATATATATATATATATATATATATATATATATATATATATATATATATATATATATGTCTCAACTACAATTCCACACGGTCCTCCTTCAACCGGTGGCAAAAATAATGCTCAAATGCTATTTTTAATATTATGTACTTTGTTAATATAATTCACCAAATAATAATAATAATAACCCGAAATATTACTACTTTTAATGTTATATTTTTATTAATACAATTTATCAAATGTTAGTATCCTGAATTATACAATTATTCAGTTTGAATGTTCAACTACTAATGGCTCGTTAATTTTATTTTTTTTACTAAACAAAACTATAATTTTGAAATTTTTATTTTTTTCAAATGTAGGATTTTAAAAATAACAACTCAAAATGTATTGCTAGAAGCAATACAAAAAACTGTATTTTTTCATTTTTATTTCGTTGTTGCCAAGACTCCAAATTACTTACAAAATTTTATTGTGTGTGAAACGCCACATGTTAAATAAAGTGTGTATAAATTAGATGTTTGTGCGATTATGTGACGAATTTGCCATACAACGGTAAATTCAATTGATTTTTAAAGTTTAATCAATTTATTTAAATTTTAATTTATATTAATCTTAATGTTTGTGTTAAATAAAGTGTATATAAATTAGATTTCCGTGCGAATATGTGATGAGTTTGTCATAAAACGGTAAATTCAATCGATTTGTAAAGTTTAGTCAATTTATTTAAATTCTAATTTGTATTAATATTAAAGTTTTGTGTTGAATAAAGTGTATATAAATTAGATGTTCTTGCGATCATGTGACGAATTTATTATAAAACGGTAAATTCAATTGGTTTGTAAAATTTAATCAATTTATTTAAATTTTTATTTATATTAATCTTAGTGTTTGTGTTAAATAAAGTGTATATAAAGTAGATTTCAGTGCGATTATGTGATGATTTTGTCGTAAAACGGTAAATTCAATTGATTTTCAAAGTTTAATCAATTTATTTAAATTCTAATTTATATTATTTTATATTTTTTCTAATTTCATATTTTTTATAAATGTAATAAATTAATTAATTGTAATTTCCAGGCAAAAACTAATCCAATTTGTTACAGCCTGCGGCTTGCAGAAATTATATTTATCTTATGAATTAATTAATTAATAGTTTCAGTATATGGCTTGTGGGAATTATATTATTGTGTAATTATGTTATTATATTAGGAGTTAGTTAATTATTAGATTTTGTTTTCATGGAAGTTAATTATTAGATTTTGTTTTCAGATTACAGATAAATGGTGGCACACTGAAGTTGCTGATAAGAAATGACAGAATGCAGAGAAGTTCAATACAACTGTGATTGTCTTATACTTACAGTAGTTTGAATATTGACTACTGGGAAACAGACCAATTCCATCCTTGTCCTTTCCTTTCCCTACCCCACAGAAATTTACTAACTTTTGGCTGTTATGGTGTCTGTAACCGGGTCGATCTAAATAATTAACTAATATTCTACGTTATTCTTTCAAGTATATGTAAAAATAGATGTACGGTAGGCTCGGCGTTTTCCGGGAGATCCTGCTTAATGTTTGGTCGTATATTCTAAATCAATCAATCAAAATATAATAATATCTAAAAGATAATATTCATATATCCAGATAATACATAAATTCATTATCAGTGCAAACCATCGTGCTTAAAACCGTATATGTATGAAAAGTCTGATATCGATTTTAGTTGTAAATAAATTAAACAGCATTATGCTCAATGCAACACAAGTAATACAAATATATTCAGATTGGTACACCAGTACATTACATATCCTCTTGGTGAGATATTGTTTTAGGAAAAACATTAAAAAATCATAACCATTGAGAATACAAAATACCAAGAAAAATGAAATACATTTTCCGATTCGTTTGTTTTTTTTTCGTTTTTTTTTAATGGAAAACACAAAATGTTTATCTTCCTGATATGCTGTTTTACATATTTATTAAATGCTCTTATGTGTTCACCTTGTGAACTTTATTGAAAATAAAGTTTCCAAAAATCCCATCCATTGGAAACATTTATTCACGTTCGAAACAGGGGATAGACTAAATATTGTTATCGTGCTGTCTCACATTGAATAATAAATATGTTGGTTAATAGAAATTGTCATAGCTTACTACGAGTAAATTATGAATGAACTTCATCATGTCGTTTACCCAAGTAAATGAAAGAGACCTTAACAGGGTTTGGTTTAATTTCAAAAGTGCAAAAAACCTTATTTCGACATGATCGTTAAATGTCATGAACCTGACTTATAGTCCACTTTTATTTTTAGCCCAGTTTAATGCGCAATAGCTTTGTGTTTCGATGTTAATTTAAACAAAACTATTTGGATGTGTCACTCCGAGAGCGAATTTTTGTTTTAATTGATCAATTTTGAAACTTTTTTACTTACCCCTATATTAAGAATTACGTTGCCATTATAACACAGACTAAATTGGCTTATTCTATTGGCTTCTTTTATTCACATTATTGAAGTTTTATTATAGCATGTGTTATTATCTTATGAGATGCTTTACGCATTTTCATTACAGTAACTCTTTTTTTGATAGAAGCATGCGAGAGAACGTTTATAGAGCTAGTTTTAAAGTTCAGTTTTACGATCTCCTGTTTCCCAAAGAAGCTAAATTTTTTACCAACTACTATACCAACCACCTTGGATGAGCATGCTTTTTTCTGTGCTTCCATAACAAGGACGATAATGACTTTTTAAGTATAGCATAGCTAACAGATCGAATATTATTTTATTATTATGAAAGCAACCAACATTTTAAATTTGTAAAATCCTAAAACTCTAAAATACTATACTTATTTACTATTTGCTTTATGATAGCTTTAACACATCAGTCGTTACCTCCACCTTTCTGTCCCGTTCAATAATTTAATTATAATGTAAATTTGCAAAGAGAATTTAAAAATTTAATATTTATATAACTTGCACGGAGGAAAAGTAACTAAATTTGTGGTTTAATTTTTTAAAAGTTTTACTTTTGCATTTTGGGGTTAATCATATTTCTTTTTAAGCCGGGCCCGTTTACAATACATATATTCTCCATTTTTTATATTTACATCTTATAACCTCCCGAGATCTGCTGTTTCCTACTATATATAGGTACACATATATTATGTATCTATACTTTATGTTACTAGAAAGAAACGAACTATCGTATTATACATAATATTATGCTCTATACATATACATACGAGCTCATAAATGTGATTTTATTTTAATATTTATATCAAAGCAACGGCAAAAGTAATCTACACTTTGTGGGTGGTTTTCAACTCTAAAGCATTTTCATATATGCACAGATATGGTTTCGTATTATTCACAAACAAGCATAAACTAAAATGGAATATTTTGTGTTTTGGCTATAACGTTTTTAGGCAATAAACTATATACATACATACGTATATAATAGAAGGATACATATATTACATACGGATATGATGACTAGTTTATGTACCAAAATGGTTTTTGACTATAATGTTTTACTCTGTTTGCTATTATTTTTTGTCTCTATTAAGTTTTGTGTTGGGGTTTTTGAGTTCTATTTAGCACTATCTTAAAGTAACACATCTATGGTTTGTTGTGTTGTTAAAAAAGTTTAAATTAAACTTTTTTTTTCATTTTTGTTTTTAATAAAGATGATGTTATCATCGGTTCGTGAAACAACACAACATGATATGCGTGGATAAAAATAAGTTTTTTGTTGTGCACATATTATATAAAACGGAGTTAAAGGCCACTACTGGCCCTCTCTGCAACAAGAACAAAGTGCTCTAAATTGTCTTCAACGACCTTGAAATGGTTTAGTTTCGGTGATTTAAACTATAGACGTTTTATTTTTAATTATAGCCTATAATTTTGAGTGCACTTTAAAATTAGGATAATAAAACAAAGTTCACAAGTTTAAGTTCCCAAAAATTCAATTGCCAATTTATTCCAAACATTTTTCTAACTGTCCTAAACAATTTAAATGAATTGCTTCTATTACAGCTGCTGTAATTTTGTTTTTAAACATAATTTGAATTGTTTGTCTCATATTTCAATGGTAGGCCGAATAATATATACATTCATAATTTACCCATGAATTAAAATCTATGAATTTTAAGAAATTGTAACGGTTGAGTCTCACTCATCTGTACAACGAATATTGACAGGAGCGATTCCAATAATTGGTTTGCAACCAATTCATGGTATCGATGATCACCACCAGAGTAGCGCCACCTTAGCTGAAACCATTACAAGGTTTACACATTTCATATTTTGACGTCCAACCGAGAACATCTGGACAACACAAAACATAACCGTCATCATCTGACAACAACAAGAGTTAATTTATTTAATTATTTTTTTGGACAAACTGCAGAGACCGGATTTGATACATCTTCTATTAATTTGACGTTGGCTTGTCTACAATACGTCAACGTCAACTATGTGTCAACACAGACGTATAACGTTAAAACTAAAAGTAATCGAATTATTGTTTTCTACATTTTTATTTTCATATTATACTTTTTTAGAATCATTCGAAAGGGCTACCGTTATATCTGAGAGTTTCCTTCATTGTTTTTTTACTTTTTCTTGATTTTGCGAAAGTAAAACATAATAGAATTTTAATTTTCTAGTGATTTATGATCGAAATAGACGTATTTGATATAGTTTTAGATTGGTGAAGTGCAGTTTTTGGATAATGCGTTTGTTTCGATAATTTTGTTTTCAAAAATTCTAGTTATAGTTTTGTTATTATGTCTGGTCGAAAAAAAAATCAAATGTTTAGTGAACTGAAAAATTAGGTCAAGCTATGTTGATATGATTCCTAATCGGAAACTGCTATCAACCACTTACCTTGACAAAGAATATCTCAAATGTAAGCAAAGAAAGAAAGAAAAAGAATCTGTATTAGACAGCACCGTTCTCGGAATTAAAAGACGTGTTTTGTCAGTTTAACGGTTATTTCATTTAATTTTGATTTTAATTATTTTATTGTTTTTTAAATCTGTAATTTAAGTAAATTGCAGAGTTTTGTGTGTGTTGGTGTAATTGCTATAAAACGGCGAATTCGATCGAATTTAAATGTTTAATTATTTTAATAAACTTTTATCTATAATAATTTATGTTTTTGTGTCGAGTGGTTTAACTGCCACTAGAGGCGCTACAATTTGCAAGTGCGAACAGCGATAAAAATGTATTTATCTGTCAAATAGCATAGGAATAAGATGCAATGTCATTTAATTATTGTTTTATTATTATTTAACAACCATTTCAGTGCAGAACTTAGTTATCTTAAAACTCATATCAATCTTTATTGTATTAATTTCAGAATAAAATAAAAAAAAATCTATAAGAAATGGTTTTAGAATTTTCTCAGAATGTTTGTCTAATTTCAACGAAGATTAGACATGTCTGAAGATTAATGTCAGCTCAAGCACATCGAATTTGAAACAAGAAGCTTTCAGTTGTATGTCCGTTTCAACCAATATTTTAATTTCTTTTATAAAAAGGTTCAGTTCGTTTTCAAAGCTAGTCAGATCTATGTCATACATATTACGGTTTATCCATAACCTCAAGAGTAAGTCTGATAGAAGAAACGGTTTCCTTTCCATTTCAGAGTACGAAAATGCACTTTGAAGTTGGTAAGGATTGTCCAACAACAAGAATTCCATTCTGATATTATTTGAATTTCTGAGAATAGGGATTTGGATAAACAAAGTAAGAAAAGATGTTTAAGCCCTTTCTTAGACATAAACAATCTAATTCGAGTGGGTGGACGGTTAAAAATTTCTTCTTTGGAATATGATTGTAAACATCAATTATTGATACCCGCCAACCACCAATTTACAACAATTTTATCCCGCCATGGACATTGTAAAAATTTGCGTGCTAGTCTACAACTTCTTATTTCTATAGTTCGTCAAAGGTATTGGCCAATCAATGCAAAAGTGCCGCAAAACGAGTTGTTCGTGGTTGCGTACCTTGTTTCAAAATAAAACCAATTATAAAACAACAAATTATGGGAGATTTGCCGTCACAGAGAACAGCCAGTGGTAAATCATTTACTCCCACAGGAGTTGATTTATGTGGTCCATTTCAAATAAAAAATAAGAAATTCCACATGTTACAAGGTTTACGTAGCATCATTCGTTTGCTTTGTGACTAAAGCAGTTCATTTAGAGATTCTCTCAGATCTAACAGCCGAGTTTTGTTGCTTGTTTGAAACGATTCCTTTATAGACGAGGAAAGTGTGAAACAATCTGGTCCGACAATGCAACAAATTTTACGGGATCGTGCAATGAGCTAAAGCGTCAACGTCAATTATTTCAAGTGGAGAATAATTCCAATGATATTATAAGGTTTTGTTGCTCAGAAAATATTAAATGCAAATTCATACCTCATAGATCTCCAAATTTTGGCGGTCTTTGGGAATCTTCGGTGAAATCCTTCAAATTTCATCTTCGAAGGGTAGCCTCAGGAACAATCTTATCTTACGAAGAACTACATACACCATAGTGCAGATAGAGGGAATTTTAAATTCTCGTCCTCAGACCGTTATGTCGTCTGATCCGTGTGATCCAGAACCATTAACTCCAGCACACTTCTTGACAGGTGGACCCATCCACCTTGATTAATAGTTACTTTTTATTACTTTTTGTTATTAATTAATTAATTATTCTAATTGATTTAATTTGTTTAATCTGTTTGGCAGATTATAAATTTATTTAATTTATTTATTCTGTTTTTAATTTATAAGAAAAATAATTTAAGTATCTTTGTTAATTTTAAGTTAATCACTTATGAAATTTAATTTAACTTTAATTTTATTAAGAAAAATTAATAAATTTATTAATAAAAATATAAATTAATATAAATAAAATATTTTTGTTTTTATTTAAATTCAAACGACAATTTAAACCGCCAAAATATTTGAAATAAGCCCCGCCCACAATTCCAATAAAAACATAACCTCACTTATTTTCCGAATATGTCCGAATTTTTGACCACCTCCCCATAGTAGATCTGAGTGTAATTCGGACATGATTTCGGAAAAAATTCGGAGATGAATTCATCAAATTGTCCGAAATATCCAATTTTTTCGGAAATAAAAATACTTGGGTATAAGTATAACAGAATGAAAAATGTAATAGTTTTAAAACAGTGTAAAAAAATACACACAGTGTATTTTAAAATACAGTGTAAATTAAAATACCAACAAGTTAAAGTTTAACTAAAATAAATATATACAGTCCGAACCTACAAAAATCCACCGAACAATGTCAATGGAAGATTTTTTTTATATTTATTTACCATATGTAGTTGAATGCTGTGGTGGCCGCTATGAAACAGCTGTAAGACATTTTATTGTTTATATAAATACCAGATTCCAGGCCTAAATTCACGATGGTATCTCTATCAATTGAATAATATTAGTGCTATTTAATGCGGTTATAATACTTATAATACTAGTTATGAAAATGCTGTAACACGTAAACACATATCAACGTGAATTTTTTGTGAAATATTTACCAAACGATGAATTTTTTCAAAGGCCAAACTTAAACTGTGCAAAGTAAAAATCTTTGGCGCAACTTATAGGAAATGTAATTTTTACTTTATCATTCGATGTATCACATAAGCTCTTAGTATTATCACTTCGTTATTTTAGTCTTGTGGTCAAAACACAAAAATCACTTTCAACCGATTGTCTATAATTAAAAACGTAATTTAGTTAAAGTCAACTGTGTAAAGAAAAACCGGAATATGATATTCCTAGCGACATTGTAACAACTCAAATAAGTGAAAAATTATCACTAGTGTAGGTTTCATCCATTTTTTGAGCAAGAATTTTCGGTGAGCATCAGATAAGTGCTAACTCGTCCAGAACAGTGATATTTTTAAATATATTTAAAACTTTAAGGTACACTCGCATTTTTGATTAAATGGAACTAACTTTACTTCGCCCAAAAATTACTTAAGTTCCCAGTTAATACAGTATATTATTTACATAGAGACGAAATTTGCTTCACTTCACTGCAGTTCGGTTTCGAGCTCATGAAAACATGTGAATTATATTTAATATACAAATTAAAAATTCAGTCTCTTATCAAGCTGCAGCGACCAAACTACAAAACTTTCATGGTGCATACTTGGTTAGCAAATTTCGTCTCTATTCAAACAATCGATAAGTTACGTTAACCGATTAGGTTAACTTTTTCATATTTAAAAATATTAAACGCATCTAAGGTGTAATAAACGAAACTTGGTTTGTATTCATCATATAATTCACTAAAACAACGTGATCATACATAGTGTAAAAACCTAGTATGCACTATGAAATATTTGAAATTGAATTTTTTTTTATAATTTATATATTTTAGCAAAAGATAGATTGTCCAGATTGATTGAGTCATACTTTTGCCTCAAACTTAAGACTCAAGATTGGAACTTGTTAAGTGTTTGAGGGATTTGAACGAAATTGTCCTTAGTATAGTGACCTAACATTTCCTTGCCTTCGCGAGATGTTCCCTTCAAAACTATGTGTGCTGTTTAGTTGGCAGCTAATATGCCAAAGGTGGATATACTTTTTGGGCTTTCCATTCGCATTAGTACTCCGAATAATGTTGTTTTGTGATTTTAAAAGATATTGAGCCTCTGGCGCCTATTGTCTATTAATTCACCACCTGAAAAAAACAAAGGGTTCCGTTAAACGAGATCTGGACATGTGATCGACACCTAACCATCAGACCAATCATATTTTAAAGATCGTTTGCATATTCCACAACAACGTTTGTTGCATGCATTTCGAGCACTGTATTTTAAGATAAAATACTTTTCCTCGTCGACGGTGGGTTGTTGTGCTCATGCAAACATAAATTATGTAAATTTGTTAGTAAAATCCGAAACAGGTATATTTTTATGAAAATATTTGTATATTTGTTTCAGTTTTTTGTGTGTTTGATAAACGTAAGAATGACTTAATGAAAATAGTTTTTAAAGTGTTGGCTTCAACACACGGCGGTCTTGAATCTGATGAAAAAAAAATGGCCGCTAACCACAACTCCGTGACCAATTGTGTGTAAAATCGTTAGTTGGGCTGACCACTTACTACGATCACTTATTATAAAAATATCGTCTGAAAAATCTTGGTAGAAAGTAAA
This sequence comes from Tipula confusa, assembly GCA_963556175.1. Taxonomy (NCBI): domain Eukaryota; kingdom Metazoa; phylum Arthropoda; class Insecta; order Diptera; family Tipulidae; genus Tipula; species Tipula confusa. Next base: position 126,717,234 of record OY744475.1, read on the forward strand.
GGGTAATTTTTGGCCAGTAATGCTGTTGATTTTGTATAAACTATGTGCTGGCAACATAAATTTTTATTTTTTTAGTATTTTAATCCAATCTCCTTCCCCATCATATTCTAGCTTCAACATTGTTGTATAACAGGTAGACAAAGTTGTGATCATTGTTACCAATATTCAAATTCAATTAAAATAACGAGCTATGAAGAAGCTAAACCAGACCACTATTAAAAATTAATCTTTTCTCTGATAGGTACTTTTGTTCAGAACAGCTTGAATTTATGCTACAAAAAAATATTTTTGACTCTAAGGTATACAAATATGTATACAATTCTGGAAATCTTTCTTTATAATGACAACAATTACCAATTGATTAATAACCCTTTAATGCATACTGTTGCATATTACCTGTCTCTTGTGTTTATAATTAAATTAGTAGAAAAATTGTTTTATTTTTTGTTAATTTTTGTTTTAATGTGTATATTGTGTATTTTTTTCACTTTTGTTTTCTCAAGTAATTGTTTTTCATATACATAATTCAATGTTTTACGTCAGTAGTCCGGTTTTTTATTGGTACCTCGACTCTAAAACGACATTAGATGTAGTAAATTTTGTTTAAAAAATATAATAATTGATATATTGTTAAATATATAGAAATAACGCATATCTGCATTATATCGGTATGCATTTGGGGCATTAAATAAAATTCGCAGATTTTTGTATTTAAAAAAATAGAATGCATGTTGGAGAGAAGTCGTCCAAACAATTACAGACTACATAATATTGGACCATTTCTATCAAATTTAGTTTAGTTTCACGAAAATAATGTCTGTATATACATGAGAAAATAATATAATCTACCAGAACACATAGAGAAAATAACATAATCTACCACTACACGAAACAATATATGCCTGCCAAACATGATAAATGCGGCTATAAATTATATGAGGTAAGCGTAGTGTCTTGATTCACATACAATTTTGAAGTTTACATCGGAAAGGAATCACTAGAATTAATATATAAATTCAAACTTATAAATTCTTCTAATAAAAAAATAAATTGTTTTTGTTTCTAATATCCACAAAAAAAAAGAGGCCTATGTTACTTTTGCCCAATATTCAGAGATTACAATTAAAGTTTTAACTGACGCCAAAAAACTTGTATTGATATTTTCTTAGTTTAATTGGCTCATTTGAGATGTTTCAGCTGTTTATTTATATTGAAAATCAAAACATTGATTAAAATCTCTTCAAAGTTTCAGTTGGTAAACCTTTTTCGGTGTCGAAAGTGTAAAGTTTAGTTTTCGATTCCAATTTGCCACGGTTTTTGTCGCTGCTCGTTTGTTTAAAATTTAAATTTGTTAACATCTTTCATATTATTTGTGGTTAAACATATTGTGATTTGATAAATATATTGTGAGTTTATAAATATAGTGGGATTCAATAAATATATAGTGTGATTTGCTAATTAATATACAATTAGTTGCAATAAAATATTCAATATATTATATATTTGTTATGTACATATTATTTCCGCGTCAAAGAATAGTTTTCAAAACAAATGGCTTGACTTTATACCTTTATCTTTTTATTTTTATTATGCTTTCTCTTTTACTCGATGTTCGTTCAAACAAAAATATAAAATTAAACCAACTTTTGTGAAAATTTTTTTAAAAAGTCACATGACTGTTTTGTGCTATACAATTGGTTGAAAAAATTGTTTGAATGAATGAATGAACGAAGAAATTGAACTGTAAAGTCGCCTTTAAGAGATATTTGTTTTAAACACGATCTTTCATGTCTTTCAATTTTGGCGGGAGCTTAAGTCGCATGTTTTCTTTAAGTTCAACGCAGCTTGAACAGCCATCATAAATGTGTGGCTGTCTTTATATATTCTAGTTGGTGAAAAACTTAGTTTCCTCGCACAGGTGGTAAGTGCATTAAATCGCTGATTAATAATACGTTTATGCCACAAAAAAAACTTTTCAGTTTTTCGACGGGAGTCGACCATGCAAAGCATTTTATAAGGAACCATAGAAATTTCATCTATGAAAAGAAGTTCAACGTTTTGCCACAGTTGACGCATTACTCTTAAATAGTTACCAGTAAGAAGAGGCATATTGACGATGACTCCATATTTCTGTACTGGTAATTTTAGTACACGGTGTAATGTACATCCATCGACCAATGACATGTACATCCATCGACCATGTACATCCATCGACTCCAGTGAGAGCACCAACTTTAACTACTAATTTTCCGTAACACAGGTTAACTTAATGTTTCAACAAATTAATAAGAAAAGTTTTACCAGTACTTTCCTTTTTCTACCCCACAGTAAAATTTACTAACTATTGGTCGCCAAGGTGTCTGGAACCGCGTCGATCTCAATAATTTAACTAGTATCCTGCCTTATCCTTTCAAGTTTATGTAAAAACGGGTGTACATATGTAAAAAAAAAGCCAAATCCGGGAGATCCTGCTTAATACTTGGCCGTATATTCTAAATCAATCAATCAATCTGGGTGCTCCTAAATTTGAAATGCGTGCACTTGATTAAATGCTTTTTCAAGCTGCTGGTCACGTTCTCGATGTTTCTTCATATTTTCACTTATTGTCTTGGGTTGGTCTTCTCGAGCTAAAAAGGCATATGTTGCATTATCAAACCCTACGAGTAATTCAATTTCTGATCGATATGGCATATATTAAATTAGCAAGCTGTAAAAAAAGTTTTCTGGATCTACCGATATTATAAATTATAGCACTCTCACAACTGCGGGAACATTACTTATAGCTATTTTGCTGTTATCTGTCAACGTAATTAGTTGACGGCGGATCTTAGATTGAACTTTGCTTGCCTTTTTTTGATAGAACGGTTCGAACAACATTGCAAACTCTGTAAGACTCATATTCGAGAAATAATTAGAATGTTCCAAAGGACGTTTTTCATATCTTTCAAAGATGTTACTACAACATCCAGTGGCATGACCATTTTTGTCTAATTGCAACACTCTATATCGCTGCTCTGGTCTTCTAGTGTTAAGGAATACACAATTTGCGAGCTATTACGTAAAGGAATGTGACATAGACGGTATGTCCATTCTGCAGATGATACCTGCCGTATGAAGAATCTTAATATACAAATCCGAAATAGCTTAAGTGAGATATCGGATTCTTTGCGTTGTATTTTTTGTATTGCCTGTGCTATTCCTGCACCTGCTCCTGCAGGTTCTGCTTTAGATAAATACATTGCAATATAGTATGCTATTGCTTCATTTGAGCCGCATGGCTGAATGTCCATATTACCTGTCCATAGTCTCAATGAATCTGGATGGTCTGGATCTTCCTTACGACGTTTAAGTAGACAAATTCTTTCTTCATTATGAATAAAACCATCTGAAGAATGAGACACTATCCGAGTTTCACTGCATTCTTCTCGTGGAAAATTGAATCAACAGCTTATGGAAGTATTATTTGTCGTACAAGTTCGTGTATGGCGATGAATTTGATATTTCTTGGCAAGCTCATGTAGTTCTGAATCTTCTCCCACAGTAGGCATTTTACAATAACAGTTACGGTCGAGTAGAAGAATTCCTTCCTCTGTATCAAATTCCGGATGATCTTCTATCCAAACTACCATATGGAGGTTGTTGTTCGCGTGCAAATCCTCGCGAACTCGTCTAAATTATCGCATTAAATAATACAAGCTCTATCGCGGTCCTTTGCCCTTGCACCTTTAGGACCACACGAATGAGAATCGGTAAAGTAATATTTATTATCATAATGCATTACTCCAAATGATTTTCCTCCTAATATCAGTACCCCTGCTTCATGATTTGTGAATAGTATACAACATTAGCTAGCCGAAGTTTAAATTCAAAATTTGGCTGATTTGCTTGGTCATTTAAACTTTCGAATATGTTGGGATCTTCATCAAAGTTTATCTGCAATCTTTTGTTGAACATAATAAATTCATCTTTAATGGCGTTAAAATTCCGTACAAGCAAGTATCCACCATTTTAAATAGAATAAGCAGCGGGATTTCTTTCCGTTAGGAGTCTGATATTTTTGTAAATTTGATCGCCTTCCATCATAGTTAAGTTGAGCGTGTTTGTGGACCATTGTTGGGGAGATAGCATGCAAGCTCTAACAATGTCTGCTAATACCATAGTACAAGATTGAGCCCCTGCAAACCCCGATGTGAATACGTCTTCGTTATTTTAATGCCATGGGGCACGTACAATTCTTGATAGTTTGTTGATTGTTATGGAAGCACTAGCATCTTGTAAGGATTCGCATGTGGTCTTGACAGTATTTTGTACCTGAGTTTCTTCTACTCTTATTAAATCTTGTTCAATAATATGTCCGTTATTGTCGATAGTGACATCTTTGTAAAGCGAAATGTTTACTACTAATGAATACAATGCATCGTATATTTTTTGTCTACATATGGGAAATTGCCGCGTTACATTAATATTATACAGACGATCAGTAACGACCACTATTCCAGCATTATTTGATGCTCTTGGAAGCATATTCGGAAGGTTTTTAGTAACCTCGAAAATATCTTGAGCAAACAATACCGCCTGACCTCGGAAACCATATTGTCCAAACTTACCACTAATCTTAATAATTTTAACAAATTAAATAATACGCGAAATCAATCGTTGTTCAGCTTGTGACAAAATCTTAATAACTTCCACAAGAGCCTGGATCAAGATTATTCCAATATGATTTAGATGGTAAAAACATTTTTTCTTTGAATTTAAATGAGTCCTACAATGACTACATACGATTAAATCGTTCTTTTGTTTTAGTTCATCAGGCCACTTGCTGATCTGATAAGGATAGCATCGTTTAGTGCAAACTGTCGCTTATACTGCAAATAAACTCTGGCTTCATCCGATGGCTCTGTCGTCCTCTGATTGTGAGGTGATTTATTTTCTCATATAAAGGCGTCTTTTATTTTTTCTCTCTATTACTTCTTTGCTGGAGAGTTCTGATATTTTTTTTTTTCTAAATAAATGTTTTTTTTGTTAATCATTTTTTCTTGGTGTAGTTTTTTTTCATTTTGAGTGCAATAGTAAATGTTTAAGTTAAAAGACGAAAATGCCAAAACCCCGTGAAATAGAAGGGCGACCATGTCAGCCGTTTATAAAGGTGGTACCTTATTTAAAATAATAGACAGCAAATATATTTGCCACATAAGTACAATTTCATATTAAGCCCGGAAACAAAAAACTCATAATACCGTAAGAAACGTTGGCATACGACAGCGGCCACGACTTACTACAAAGCGGCAAGATACTCATATTGTTCGATGATAAGTCAATGATAAGTCAAAGAGCTCACTAGGCTAAAAATTGATGGAACTGTCGCAAACACCAAATGATTGGAACTTGTTTGTCGTCGTTTATGGCAATTTAGTTCCCACCAAAAAAGTGAATCGACTTCAATTTGCAAAAGCGCATATAAATAATGGATTGCCATTTTGGCAGGATGTACTACACTGATGAATCGACGGTCTCTTTACTTGGGATTAGACATTTTTTTACAGAAAAGCAAGGAGGAAGGTGGTGGATAAAATTTGGTGATATAGGGTTGTATATCGTATTATATATATATATATATATATATATATATATATATATATATATATATATATATATATATATATATATATATATATATATAAATATATGTGTATATATATATATATATATATATATATATATAAATATATATATATATATATATATATATTTAAATCAGTGTTTAATCGTGTTGTTGTCAACAAAGCTTAAAAGCTTATCCAAATACCAAATCTTAATATTAATACAATTTCGAATCATATCTGTCTACCCTAATACATACATATTTCAAAAGCTTATAATATTTATTGATGTACCAAAACATAAAAAATCCGTTTCAATTAGAAAAATAATTCATCTTTTCGGAAACAAAATACGATAAAATTTTTCTTAGAACATGATCCATAATCTTCTTATCGGTTTTGTATCTTTTTTATTCGACCAAATCATATTTTATGAGTATCTATTTTTGATATTTTTTTAAAACGATTCTCAGTTTCAATTTTAAAGTATCATATTGTAGTTTAAGTTTAATTCAACAGGTTCAAAATATGCTATGGATTGATTTGAATCAAATTGATGCGATAAAATTCATCATCAAATAGCCATAAAATATTTTTATGGACATACTCGTATGTACATCCAAACGTAGGGATGTCATACGAAATTTTCCATTTGCTTGAATTTAATCTCGATTGTGTTTTTTTATATTGTATTGAATTGAAAATTACTTTTACGGTTGATGAGGGTTAGATTTTAAATAAAAAGATTTTTTTGAGATAATATTATACATAGATGTAAATATAACGGTTTTGTTTGTTTGTTAAACTATTTTAAGTTTTGGTGCTTAAATTGGCGGGATACAATGGTGGTTGTTCCATTATCCGATAAGGTTGCTGTGGTGAATATCAACATGTGGTACCATTCCATTGTGCTTGATTTAAATGGTCACAATAATTGGCTCGGATACGATCATAAATAAATATATCAGATTGCTTATCCAATATATTTGCGGTGTTTTAAAATTAGCAGATAAAAGCGCCAATAAAATGTATTACAAAATTGAACTTCATCTTGTAACCCGTAATGAGGAGACATCTACATTTGAATAGCTAACGAGAATTGATTTTTTCGGTAGAATTTCTTTTGCTTTATTTGTTTGTGTACACGCTAGCAAATATATTAAAATACAATAGATCATGTTTTCCGAAAGAGGCGCCACGATCAAAGTATTTAAAAACATTTCGTTTCAAACGGAAAACAAATATTACAAATCAACTTTAAAATGTAATATTTTAAAGCAACAGATTGATTGAATAAAATGATAGTCATGATTTTTTTTCCTATTTTTATTTTGTTGTTTTTCCAGATAATTCCAACAGGAATCATCGTTGTTTATTGTATTTATGTACAATTTGAATTATTCGCACATGATAATAACAAATATATGGTTATTTTAACCATATATTTGTTATTATCATGTGCGAATTATTTTACTTTGACTGATATCTAGCGGCATAGTCAATGCACTAAGACTTGTAAAACATATCACTTTCTATAAGATGGCAGCATTTTCGTATGTTGTATAATTTTAACAGTCCGATATAGCAAATTGAATATCATACTTATAGTAAAATTAAAACCCAAAAATTAATGATATCGTGTGGTAGTTATCTTGACGTTGAGCAATTAAAAAGAATTACAATGAGTTGTTAATAGTGGCGTTTGGATCGGGAGTTACCGGGTTCCAATCCCATAAGAGCCATGATGTAAAACTGATATTCTATCCAAACAGAGGATCAGCCAAGTTCTTTACTACCCGTGCTCCTTGGTTTTTCTCCACGATCCCACCGTGCGTCTTTTCCCGTATAAACCTGCATATTATATAAATATGACGTTTTGACATTAGATGTGCATTTTCATCAATCGTTATTTCACCAAAATGCATAAATGAGTTTCGGCAATTATTTACTAACATATCCTAGATTTGTCTAATGGCAGCAAGTTTGTCCCACTGTCGTCTAGCGCTTCTGGTAGTTTTGTCGTCAAATCGAAGGTATCGAGCTATTGCAACAAATCTTTTGCATATGAAATATGGCTGCAGTGAAAATATTTCTACGAATAGATTCATCAGGCTTCCACATTTCTTTTAAATTTGTACAGTGTAGAGCTCCAGCTGATAGAAGTATTTCAAAAAATGCATCAAGCTCAGTTACAGTTACTGTATTCCATTTTCTTTGCTTCTCAGGAAATATTTCAATGTACCGATCAATCACTCATTGTGCTTCCCGTATGGTTAACCATTATTTCTTTCATTCTTGATTTTTCACATCAGATTATTAAATATATCAATAATTTCAGTTTTTGGACTCATATAACTGGTCACACCCGGCCTCAGGTTCAAAATATTTATATTCAACCGTCGAGTCTGAAAACGGCGTACTGGACAAAACTCGACCTGACTTTGCAACATACTGATCAGAATTCTTAGAATTAATTACCTCATAGTCGCCATCAATGTTAGTTGGTAAAGCATAATCAGATTGTTCATTTCCTATTTCGATTTCGTCATTTATTTCTGAGTTTTCTGGATCAGGTACGAACTCTGGGTCATTATCACTATCTACAATCGCTTCTGAATCACATTGACCATCAAATTCACGTTCACTGACAGACAAGAAATGAAAATATTCAACCGCATCTTCTGTACCCAAATATTCATCTCGAGATGCCATTTTTGAGATGCCGAACGAATAATTTACCTTTTTATAATAAAATTGAGACTGATAAAAAACATTGTTTGTACCACTCTCCACGAACTATAGTAAATGAATGAACTACACGAAAGGAGAAAAAAGTACAAAAAATATTAGCGATATAATAAGGGAAAAAACATTTTTAGGGAATCTAAATTACCCCGCTTGATGCTTTAAAGGTAAAGTTGATTGTAGTGTTGTAAAATTCTTTATATATATTTTTTTATTATGAACACAATTGATTATTATATTTTCTTTCAAATTTTAAACATGCGGTTGTTCATTTTGAAACCTTTATGATTTGCTCTTCACAGATAACATAAAATAAATCTGTTGACGCTTTAAGTTTACCAATGTCACCCTGCTCGTAATAATTTTTGTTACAAATTAAATATTCCGATAAAGCTTCCAATATTTCATCATTTTTAATAAACAAATTTTCGCATTCAGAACATTTAATTTTTCTAATTATTTTACATTCCACATATCCTATGAAGTAACGCATTGAAAGCTTTATCAAGCGGAATATCGAAATTAAAAAAATTTGGTGGTATATCTGATGGCTCTTGTTCTTCTAAACTAATTGTTTCAGAATGTACAGCTCCAGAATTATTAACTTCATCTTATCCAATTGTCTCTATTGATTCCAGTAAACATGAATCAAAATCCTCTTCATAATTCGAGATGCTGGAGTATTTGTTAAAAACTTTTATGGTGGTTATTTTTGCAATATTTTTGTTAAATTGATGAAATGACAGGTACCGGGTATACCATTCGCTGCTCTAATTTGCGCGAAAGATTTTCTAGGAGATCCTGATTAAATCCTGACGTAAAAAAATATTCAATGCCAATATTTTGTGACAGTATTATTTTGGCAACTTCCCTAATACCGTTCAAAGTTAGAAGTAAACCCTTGAAACAAAAAACTGTATTTTTATTGACTAGTGAAATTTCTGACATAATTATCATAAAACTTAAAAATTCATCAATTTCACCATCAATTGTGTACGCAGATTTAAAGTCATTCTTATTCAATTTAGTTTAGAATTAAGACAATTAAATAATCTATTAAATTTATCAATAAATTTATGAGTAGAAATTGCTGTTTGTGTTCTCTATTTATATTTTTTTTAATTGAACCGCAGTTTTAATACCCGCAGCAACAACGGCTGAAAATTTGTGTTGCTAAGTTAAACCTAATTGTTCTGAACGTGTTTGGATAAATAATTGTATAGTTAATTTTGGACAACATTTAGTTATAGAATTTTTTTCTAGATTGTTTTCTCAATGATAACTTTCCAGTTAACTGTTCCATCTGGACTTTAATATCAAATTTAAGCAAACAGTTGCGAGCAGACTTAAATAAATGTAGAATGTCAAAAATTCCAACAATTTGTTTATCACTATCACTCAAAAAATTTTGACAATTTTTTCAATAAATCGTTTGTTGTTCAAAACACGTAGTTACCTAATCTATTAAATAAATAGCTTTTGTTTTTAAATTAGTTTTGTTATTAAATCAATTACAAAAACTATTTTTTTAACATAAAACGTATTAAAAATGTTTGTACAATAATATAAACCGTATAAATAAATCATCAAATTTATTATTTTTAACGAAACGGGATCGTTGTAAATATAAAAACGAGAATTTTTTAAATTTTCTATTAAAAATAACATTTATTATAAGTTCAGCAATATACTATTTTAAAGTAACAGCAAATTATTATTTTAATAATCATAGTTATTAAAGTAATACCTAATGGTTATTTCGTTCATTAAAGTTATAAAATAAAAGTTGTTTATTTTTTATTATATTTTGTTATTAAATTGATAATTTTTTCCAATTAAATAATAATAAAAAAAATAACGGAGAAATGTGCTACAAAAATATATAGTTGTTTGTTAAAATAGTTACTATTAAAATAAAAGATAATTATTATTTTAATCGTCATTACTATCAAAATAATAGTAAATTGTTATTTTAGTAATATTAGTTATTAAAAGAATAGATAGATTAATTTTTTTGATAGATTTACTATTAATTTAATAATTTTATTAATTTATGGCGCGTTATTAATTTTATATTCATTTAAGTGTTAGTTCATTATCAAGTTAGAAAATGTTAAAGATATTACTGAAATAAAATTAAGATTATTTAAAATTAATATTAAAAAAATAAAATTGGTTAATAAAAAAAAAAATATTTATTTACAATAATTTTTAACAGTTATATAAAATTAAATAAAGTTTCGAGGTGAGTTTTTACATTATTAAAGTTTTATAAAAAATAATATTTCGTACGAGTATTTTAATATATTTTTAGTATACTTACTTACTACAATAAAATTAAGGGAAACCATGTTACGCGCAAAATTTATCAATAATATTTTAACAAAACTAAATCGAATCGTTATAAAATGGTGGCTTGAAAAAAGGCAACTAAAAAATGTGACTAGGAATCTGTAAATAAATCTCCCATATAAGGTAATTTTAATATTATTTCATTTAACATTTTCAATTTAATATTAATTATTTATTGATTTTTGTTATAGTTCCTGACGAAAACATAGAATCTCATGTAGGAGCTCTTAAATGATTTGAATGTACCTGTGACATTTCGAAACAGTATTTATTGTAAAATAAAACTATAAATTTTTTTCATCTAGTAGCCAGAGTATGTTTTTTTAAAGGTTCAATCTCAATGACACCGCACTGCGCTGTATCCTACCGTGTGTCGCCGACTTTACGGATTATCAAACACAATATGTCCGCGTCATTTCAGAAAAATTACAAATCGGCCGTTTTATTCGTTCAATTTTAAATTCCATTTTTTTTTTTTTCAAAATCAATTATGTTTTATTTTTATCGAATTAATTTTAGTTTTGAAGTATTTTGTTTGACGAGAAAAACTGAAAAAATGATTTGTTTTGTTGTCAAATGAATTTTAAGTTTAAGTTGTCCAAAAAAGTAAAAAGTTCTATATCTTTTCGTCCGCACCGAGCCACGCCTCATTGTGATTGCCTTTGCGTTTTCTCATATAAATTATTAATGATTATTAATTTTTTTATTTTAACATTTTACCGAAACGGAGCGGTGCGGTGTCATTGAAATTGAAAGATATAGGCCATTGCATTTTGGATTATTATGAATGATGTTTTGCAATGTATCCTATCTAACAGATCGTCAACGATTTCGGTACTTGCAGTCAGTATGGTAAGAATTTTTTTTCTTCAGTGACTTCAACTGAATCTGTATCATGCAGATTCAGTTGAAGTCACTCAACTGAATCTCTTGAGGAATCAGATCTTGCTTGAATATCAGATTTACGATTTGCCACGTAAGCTCTCTACTTGGATGATGGAGATCTAATCCAATGCAGAGCTATCATGGTGTCCGTCCAGTAATACCATGTTTTGACTTTGAAATTTAAAATTCCCAGGATCTTTTGCATGAGTTTGACTAATAGTTGCGCTGCACACAACTCGAGTCGAGGCAAAGTGAGTTGTTTCAATGGATCAACTCGTGATTTCGAACACAAAAAATTGGTAGTGTACCCTTCATAATTTAGAAAACGCACATAAATGACGGCACCATATGCCTTTTTGCTGGCATTAGAAAATTGATGTAATAAGAATGATAGGACATTGAAAGGCATTCATCCCAATTAACCCTGAGTGACCATAATTTTTGTAACAATAATTTTCCCACGGAATACTATTGGAGCCACTAAGCCTAATGGATCAAAAATGCTCTGGATGAATGATCTTAGGTAATATTATACTATAAGAGTTGTTTGATACCAATAATAAATGGGAGGTAAATGCTTTTATTGTGGCGCAAAGTAGTGAGCATGAAATATTATTCCATTATAAGGATATCATCCAAATTTATTTTGGTTGATATTTCTAACAAATGGTTTTGAAAGATGCGGGTCAGCTCAGTAGTGCAACCTTTATTTACTTTACTACAACTGTAGTTGAATTATACATCAGGCAAATTTTGAGACACCAAGTCTCAAAATCAAGTAACTTGAATTGTCGTCCGATTAGAGTAAGTGATACAGTTCAAAATATTTCTGTCGTACTCGTTTTTGACGATTTATTCGCACTTCTAGAATTATTTAAGTTATAAAATTGACACAAATCAAAAATCAATGGAACAACTCACTTCATCTATTAAACAAAATATTTTAACTAATTACATCTTTAATAGATGGGGTGCGTTATTTTAAAACTTGTATTTTTGCTTTGCATTCATTTTTGCCAATCCATTTAAAAATTTTATTATACTAAATTTAAATCCATTCGGAAATATTAGAATTTCATATAAATTCAGTACTGTTCGAGTAATTGCCGTACGTCAAAATGATATGGTGTAGTTTTATACCAATGCCAAATCCCAAAAACAAAATTTTATTTTCCAATTCGTTTTATTTGATTCTCCTCCCAAAAAAAAAAACAAGAAATGGATCGAATCGATTTCGAATTTACTTTATTTAAATACATTTCACATAATTTCAAACCTAAATCCCTAATATTTTACACATGGTGTTTTTATTAATAAATAAACAACTTTCGTTCGCAATCTATAAAATAAAATAAAAATCCTTTACACAATTTTAACACTTCCTTTTGGCACATTTAGTTTTATGATTCTAAAAGTTTTCAAAATACATTTGAAAAATTAGAAATCTAAAGTGAATTTACTTATAAATATTTACTATACTCGATTCTGCTGTATCAATCGACGTAAAGGCAGATCCTTTTACATTAAATCGTAGTTTAGTGATTTGAGAATGTCTATCGGTAGCATTTGCAATAAATTGAATATTTGACGTTGTTGAATATTTGGATTTAAAGTAAAATATTATTTTTCAGTAATGTCAGTTTTGTATAATTTTCTAGGGATATTTCTAGGCAAAAGTATATTACGTCACACGTTAATATCAACAGATGGCTTGTCTCTTTTTTTCAATTTGTACTCCCAAATTTTTGAAATTTACTTTTCAATTATTTTCTGGAGCTTAAATATTTATCCAATTTTCAATTATTTTCTGCAGCTTAAATATTTATCCAACAAAGTGGAGTATTTTGTTAAGACTTCTAACAAATTTGTACAGTGGTTTCGGTCAAGAGACAGTGAAAGCTTTGTTAGTATGGAGTAGCTATCCTAAATAATTAGTAAGAATGTTTACTTCAAGATAAAACAACAAATAAGCATAATGTTATCCAAACTCTCGAGTAAGTAAACCATCGACTATCGGAAGACGAGGTACTTTCTTTGCTTTCACTCAATTCAGTACTTTGCTTTCTCTGAGCTTTTTCATTTGCTTTTGATGTTTATAACGAAGAAAGTCTAAGGCTTTTTTACCATTCCGACCCTTATAGTTGTATTTTTTATAGATTTGTTCTCATCTTATATGTTAATTTCATCTTGTCGGGAGTTTAGGTCAATTAATTTGGAACGATGAATTACTAGAATATAAGCAAAGAATATAATAACTAGGAAGTCTAGTCATTTAAATAATAAAATTAATATTAGAAATTTGTTATTATTGAACTTTTGTTTATAATGTAAAACAAACTATTGTCAGGAACCTATGTCAAAGTCGGACGTGCGTTTTTCGATCTCTTCATTTTTAAAATTTATTTTTTATTTCTTATTGAAATTATTTTGTATGTAAATTAGTGAAATGGATCGTGAACTCTGTTGTTTTTCCCAGAGAATAGGTGCACCCTTTTTTAAGTGTTTTTTATTTTTATTAATTTCATTATTTTTTGTATTCTTTGTTCGTAAATTTTTTTATGTTTTTCTTTTTTTTTTAAGTACAAATAACATGTTTACAAATAACACATATCTCCGTTTCTTTTAAATCCCGTTTTTTTTTATTGGTGTTGTTTTATACATTTCATGTAGGTACATCTCATCAGAAGAGTTGAGAAATTATATTTACCTCTCTGACTTTGACGGACATAATTTATTTTTCATTGGTTGCTTATTTGCGTTTTTCTTTATTGGTTTTAATTTGTTTGTAGTCAATTGATTTCAACTAAATTGATCTTTACGCAATGAAAACAAATTTTGAATAAAAAAATTCGTCTGCGTTAGCGCGTTTTTATAATCATTTTTGTTTGTGTTAGTAACATGTAACAAGCTCATCGCAAAAAAAAGAAAAAACGATAGAAAAAGATGCAACAAAAATATCCCCACTCCAACAAGTTTATAGAGAGGTTTTGGCAAATAGGCCCATTCGATTTTTGGAGAATTTTTGTTCTCAGTTTTATGTGGAGGAGTGACATCGTTTGACGTGGGTTTGGTTTTGTCGGCATAAAAATGTGATGCTTTATTTGTTCTCATCTATTATGTTAATTTCATCTTGTGGGGAGTTTGGGAGTCGGCATTCTATTTCACCAGGCTTTTAATTGATATTAGTATTATATTATTTTATCATAATTTTATTATGGTATTTGGTTTAATTGGTTGATTCGGTTGTTTTGATCGAATTAAAACATTCTATTGTTTTGGTGAAGTTTAGTTTAAGATAATTTCAGTGTTTGGTGTAGGACGGTTAATTCGATCGAGTTTGAACGTTTGATTGTTTTAATAAAATTTTATTTGCGGTAATTTCGGTGATTTTTTTGATTTGTATTTACTATTATATTATTGTGTTTTTATATTTTATATTTTTATATAATTTTTTATCTTTCGATACTTTTGTATTTTAAATTGTTATATTTTTATATTTGTATACTTTTTGAAATGTATTTTTATGTTTTATGTCTTTATACCTCTAGCAACGGGATGAATTAATTAATTAATTTGTAAATTTCAGGAGAAAACTAATGCTATTTATTACAGTCTACGGCTAAGAGCAACTAGTTCATTAATAGATTTTGTTTTCAGGAACCTTTGCAGATTACACTTGAGTGGTGGCACACTGGAGTTGATAAGAGATGACAGAATGCAGAATAGTTCATTTTAATTTTGATTGTCTTGTGCTAACAGTATTTTGAATATAGGGAAACCGGACCAGTTCCGTCATTACTGACAAACCTTTGCTTGCCTTACCCCACAAAAAAAACCTGTCGATCGCTTAGGTGTTTGCAACCGGGTCGACTCTATCATAACTAACATTCCATCCACTTATTCGGTTTTATTATATGTAATACGGGTGTACGGTGGTACCCGGTACATTCTAATCAATCAATCAATTATTATAGTTTTATATTAGAATTAATAAATATTAACTTAATAATTTTTACTAATAATTGCATGAATTAACTAATTTGCAATTTTCAGACGAAAACTATTTCAATTTGTTATAGCCTTTGACTTGAAGAAATAAATTCATTAATATTTTATTTCAAAAAAATATTACAGATTGCAGATGAATGATCACAGACTAAAGAAGAAATTGCCGAGTGCAGAGTAATTAATTATAAATGTAATTGTCTTGTGCTAATGTAGCTTGAATATTGGCTACCGGAAAACCGGACCAATTCTGTTAAGACTGACATAACCTTTTCTTACCTCCAAACTAACACTATCGATCGCTTAGGTGCCAGTCATAACTCATAACTAACATTTCTATCCAACCCTTCGGCCTTGAAATATGTAATACTTTCTTACATCAGTGCCCTGCATTGCGGGAATTCCTGGTTAATCATTGGACGTACACTCTAACCAATCAAGAGAACATAGCTGATTGCATTGCTATTTTCAACATAAAACAAATTCGATTTAGTTTTATTCAAATGAAAAACATAATTTCTAATAAAATCAATGATTTTTTGCTCTCGTAGAGTTTATTTGAATTTACACATTTTTAATTTTCAAATAGACACAAACAATGATATTAAATTAGATTTAATTTGATTTTATGCTAGCGCACCAAAAAAAAATGAAAGCATTTGAAAATAAAATATTATGTCAAACGACTTGATTTTACAGTATTATACCATCGTCGTGAATTCGTTTATATAAACTAAGAGTATGTTGCGATAAATTAATATGATTAAATTACGTATAACATAATTTGATTGTCAAGACTCGTTTTGTGCCAAAAAATTGCCATATCAAAAAATGTTCACTCGAAATTTTAGTCTAATGTTCAAACAAAGGAGGAATTCTAACAATCAACTCAATCTAACATCCAACCGTCAATCAATAATGTCACTTAAATTTAACTTTGAAAATTGTATACACACCCAAAAAACATATTCGTATCTAATGTTTGTTAAAAAAATGTCAAATGCCAAAATTGGATGAATCAAAGGCTACTAAATTTGTAAAGGTGGGGCCTTTTTTATAGCGAGACATATAAAAGGTTGATAGAAGGCTTAATCGAACAATAACATTGTAATGAGTACAGTTCGAGTAATTTTTCTAATGAGATCACTAAATTGGCATATGTTCATATACTTTATCATGTGCAATCACTGCAGATAATACTGCAGTTACTAGAATCCTAAAACTGCTTCCATACAAATTACTGCTTATACAAAGAACTGAAAAAAATTCCAATGTGGCCCGGTGACTAAAAAAGGATTTTATGACTCTTGCTCTAATTTATCTTTTTTCAAAGTAGAACACCTCTGACCTTAAGATAACATAGTACAGAAGTTACTTAGTCCACTTACTAATAACATAGATTTTACAGACCATCACTAATCCGAGTGGTGTCAACAACCTGGCTCCCACGGATTCGATCCCGAGCTAGCTCTTCGTATCTAAACAACAAAGACAAATCGTTCTCTAACCCGAAGATTTATCGTTGCCGACAGCGATCTCTGCGCCTGCCAAATGGCGGCTATTTTCAGGGATTGCTGCGCTATCCGCGAAGGGTCGGCTCGTAGAATCTTCGTTTATTAATTGAATGAATTTTTATGTTTCTATCAGTAGACGAATAATAGACAAATGTTTTTTTCAGAAATGTCAATTATGCCTTAAATACTATTATATTTCTGACAAAGTCATCTAGCGTAACTATGCACTATTTAAAAATAATAGAATTTTTATGTAACTATGGAAAATAATTTCAAATTAATTTTAAGCAACTTTTTGAATCCAACCTGTTTAGGAAACATTGAAAATTTAAACGAAATTGACAAATTTCAAGAAATCATCTGAGTTTACTAAATGAATGGGTGCCGCTACTGAAAAAAGTGTTGATGCAACTGATCTGCTTAAAATTAAAGAAAACGCTAAACAATTGTATGTAAAACTTGCTCAACCAATTCTAAACTATTTGATTTTAACCCAATTTTTAAATAGTTTTCATTTCTCAATCCAGAAAAAATCATTTCAGAAACTGTATGTTCAACTCCATTGCTAGATTTTTTTCCTAATCTAATTACCAATAACAATGGGAGGACGAGATTTTGAATGAATTTAAATTACTAATGATTTCATCAAATTTAACCAACCTTAATAGAAAAATATTGATGAATTTTGGTTAAATCTAGGAACATTGAGAAACTCATCAGGAGAGCCTTATATATGGAAAAGTGTCAAATTTTATGATGAGTTTACCTCACAGCTCACCGGCAGCTGAACGCATTTGTTCCGACATTAACCAAACGAAATAAAAAAAATAATCGGCTGTTGATTAATACGTTCGATTCATGATGGTAGCAAAGTAACTGTTGAGCGTAAAGGGCGTAAATCAATTAGCTCTAATAAAGCGAGTGATGTTTGGATACCCAGACCGAAACATTAATTTTATTATTAAAAATATTAGATTAAATTTTATTTTAGATTTAATATATTATATTTAGATTTTTTTAATTTGCCAGATTACTAGTTTAGTAAACCATTTGGCAGCCGGAAGAAACCTAATTAGTCCTAAACTCCACTATTTGGTATCTAACAAACCATGAAACTTTTAGGTAAAGGTTTGAAATAGCCATATCTACAGCTTATGAATTAATTCACGATATTACAAGATTTCTTATACGAAAATCGCCCAAATATATGAAATGGCACAAACCTGAGGAATATCAAGGTCTTTCAGATGAGTTTGAAAAGCTAGCTGGGTTTAAAGACGTAATAGGTGAGATTGAAGGGTGTCACATCCGTATTCGAAAGCCACAACATCAGATGGATTACTATAACAGAAAAAATTATTATTGTGTTTTGATACAAGACGTTGTAGATCACACAAAAGTGTGATTATAGATGTGTCATGTGGTGAACTAGGTTCAATGCATGATTAGAGGGTTGTTGCACCGGATAAGCTCAAGAAGCTGGGGAGCGAAATATCTTTCGAAATGTTTTTTTGTTGGGAGATTCAGCTTACAAAACAAGGAGCGAATTATTGAGCACGCGTCTTTGAAAGGTAATTTGAAAGGTAAATTGCAAAAATTAAATAGTTTCAAGAAACCCCACCGTATAAATATATTAAAAAAATGTTGAATTAATTCCCTTTATTCCCAAAGTTTGTAAATGTCGGTATACCTTTTAATAGAACAGATTTCTGTTCTCCTGTACCAAATTTTTAAACTACTCACAACTTTTTAAAAGTAAATACGTGTCCCCTACGGTCCACATGGCGTACTTTATTTTAGAGGCATTTTGAATTGGCTGCTCGCAATATTCTTGGATTTTTGTACCTTGTCCCTCCTCTTGTTTCTCCTGAACATTATTTTTTGCACCATCACTTAGTTCCTTTATTTGAAAAATTATAATTTAGATTTCAATTTAAGAAATTTACTTTATATTGATTAGAATTTGCCAAATATTCAACATCATAATCAGCCCCTACTTGTGAATACATTTTGGTTCGTTATTCAAAACGAACGAAGGATTAGATTCGAACATAAATTGGTATTTGTGATTACGATGGAAGATAAAAATGTACACTGTTAAATGAAGAAGTGGAAAGTTTTTTTTAATGGGTTTAACTGATCAAAAAATCCCAACCTTGTTATATTTTGATGTTTAATATTTCGTTTAGTGGTGTTTTTATGTGGCCTTTATGGTTATTAACTAAATTAAAGATATAAACTCAAAATAAATAGATATAATTATATCTTCTATTGTATAACATAATATTAAAACATACAATTGGAGTTTATTTTTCTGACACCAAAAAAGATACTTGTTATTTACGGTATTGATCACTTCGGGACCAATCGAATGTTTTTGAAATGTCTGATACAATGTACCTTAAAATGTTTTGTCGTAATTACATTTAATCTACTAAAAATATGGAATTTCTATTTAGGTATCGATTCAATAATGTTCTAAAAGCGGGGGTTTTGGGGTGGCAGCCTCATCTTCTAAGGTATAAAGCGAATTAAAAAAACTGCTATCATGGAGATTGTGATTTTAAATTGTTTTAAAAGAGGGGGTTTGGGAGTAGTAGCTATCCTTTAAGTTTTTCTAAAAAAGCGGGGGTTTAGGAGTAGCCCCTACCTCTAAGGTATAAAACGAATTGAAATGACCTAAAACAAATTAATTTTAATTTATATTTTTGGAATTGTAATGAATTTTATTTAATCCGTTCCTACGTGCAGCATGTTTGTTAATCCCGGCTCCAACGATACAGAGCGGAGCGACGTCTCGCTTGCGGTATGAAAATGCTTCACGATTGCGTTAGTATCTTACGCAGAGGAGTCAAATGCTAAGATCTTTGAGGAGTTCTCAATTGCAGAATGAGTATTACTAATAATAATTCATCTGTTTGGGAAAAATTTTAGATAATAAAAATAAAGGACTCTTAAAAAAATGATTTTCCTCGTTTATTTCCTCATCTTCTTCTTCATTTTCAGAAGCTATATTTTCTTCTTCTACTAATGTTTCCAGATTTTCTGAATAAAGCTTTCCAGCGTGTTGCTTAAAACTTATAAAAGGGTCTTCTTTTTTTATTCTACATGATTTTATAAACATGTATTTTGCAGGGTACCCTACATAGAGTATTTTTCTTGATGAAGATTCGTAGTTTCTTTTAGCTGCGCGCCATGTTGCCTCAATTTTAGTTGTGTTCTAACGCGATTTGGGATCAACAAAATTTAGCAAATGATTCATTTTGACATGAATATACCCTTTGCTAATATGGCAATCATACGTCTTCCAAAAATTAGATATAACTGTAGTATTTAGTATAATCTATTTTTTGATTAAGGATTATAATGTATTTGCGCCTCGGTTTTCTACCGGCAATAATATTACAATACCCGATTCTTTTTCGATCTGTAAAATTAACTTTGTTAAAGAACTTAAGATTAAGGGATGAAGAAATGTATGAACTCACCTTTCAAAAAACCTATTGCCCTTCCATGTGGCGTTTACGATGGTATTTTCTTCTACCAAATTTCGGTTCATCAATTTCTACCGTTTTTCCTACACCACCAATTAGCTTTGCACTTGTTATGAATGGATCGAAAACTACTTCAAGATAGAAGCTTTAGATGATATCCAATTTGGTTTAAATTTAAGTTGCTACACCAAAATTCAACAAACTTGCAAATGTCGGCAATTAATAAATGGTTTTTGCTAAAAAATGTACCTGTTCGGATTAAAAACTGGTTTGTACAGGTTTTTTTTCCTTTTTCGGTTGGAGATATTGTCTAAATCAGACCAATTTCCATTTTTATTGCCATCTTTTGTGAGCTTTAAAGACTTGTTGCGAAATGGATTGGTGCATAAGACTTGGCCAATTTTTGGAATAGCTCCCAATTCGATTAAGAGATCAATCAATCTCCGACCATCGTCAATTTAAGCCATGTCATGAAGCATACACAATGTTATTTGATGGTTCATTTTGAGTCTTTTAATATAAACTAGAATAATCACGTCCGTTTTACTTTTAAATAATGTACAACTGATAAAAACAAATAAATATCAATACTTGTATAATATCAAAGCTTTTTATACCGTATATTATCCTATATACCGTATGCTTTTATATATTATGTACCTTGTATAACAAATTAATATCAATATTTTTATATTATAAATTACGCGTTTTTGTTATGTAACGCATTTTAGCGCATTTTGTCAATAAAAAAATGCGAAAAATAATTTATTTTCGATATAATAGATCTACTCCAAATTGGAAAAGCATTTAATCCACCAGGTCGTGAATTTGGCACTAAAAAAATCTGACTACTACAACAAATATCGAGGCACGAACCTCGTTCACGAACATTCGGAAGTACTACTTTAATGTCAGAAATAGACCGAGAGAAACCATGCAGCAGTACTTGACAACCAACCAACGAAAACGTGGAACCTCAAGAAAATTTGTGTAGTTCCGATTCAGAGAGAGAGAGAGAGAAACGATATTGAATTTCCGGGACACTTCTAGTCCCAAATCTGTATGGAGGTCAAATCTGCGGTTCGTAATTGGGAAGCTTATATTCATTAAGTTATATTAAAAAGACCTATTCGATTTATTGATTTAATAGAATGTACTGCCAAGGACGAACCAGGGGCTCCTGGAATGCAGGGCACCACCGTACACCCGCCTTACATATAACAAAACGGAAGGAGTAGAAGGAATGTTAGTTATGACAGACTCGACCCGCTTACTGACACCTAAGCGATCGATAATTAGTATTTTTTTTGTGGTGTAGGGAAAGGCAAAGTAAGTTAGTAATGAGAAAATTGGTCCGATTTCCCGGTGTTTAACTATTATAAGCACAATTTTACTGAACTGCTCTGCATTCTGACGTCTCTTATCAGTAACTCTAGTATGCCCATTCAACTGTAATTTGCAAAAAATTTCCTAAAAATAAAATTCTATTAATTGGCTAATTTCTCCAAGCCGTAGGCTGTAACAGATGGCATTAGTTTTCACCTGTAAATTACAAATTTATTATTTCACCTTAATGCTGCTAAAATTCATTACGTGTACTATTGATTTGACACAAAACTTTAAAATGAAACTTTAAAATTTTAAAATCATTAAAATTACCTATTATCTAAAAAAAGATAAATTTGAATTTGTAAAAGAAATAAAGAGAAATTGTATAAGTAAAACTTGGAATCGAAGCAAGAGCTGAAAAATTGAAGCTGATTTTAGAACTGCAACTAAAGCAACTGGAAATTTAACAGTTCAACTTTAACTAAATTTAACTAAATTATAAATATTTTTATCAATTATTGAATTAGAATAAGATTCACTGCGCCTGAATGATGAATGATGGCAACATGTGATGAATTATATTACGTTTTATTTTTTTATTTTATATTTTATAAAATATAAATATTTTTATATATTAAAAATAAATTTATTATCCGATTTCGAATTTCATTTGCCACATTATTCGATAAATTAAGCGTTTTAAATTCATGGTCATCTGTATTTTCTTCAGATGTATCATTCGGAGCTGGTACTTCTGTAAACGATAGTTTATAGTGAACGCATATATTATGCAACGATGCACAAACGTTGATAATTTGTGTTGCCTTTTCTGTGGTGTAATGCAGTTGTCGAGCTACCTAGGTAAGACACCTAAATCTAAAAGGTCGATACGCCTATTGTCCTTTAAATTATGTTGCGTCCTTTAGAATGGCTTATATTGTACCGACTTTCGGCCATATTGGCAACTGGAGCCCGGCAAGGTGTCATCAAATAGGGTTGCAAAGGATATTCCGCGTCCCTTGATTTAAGAAACATATATATACAACAGCAAAAATAGACATTTGATTTATAAATCATAGTTTATATAAATTACCGACCGAGTAAGCGGGAATTCTCTCCTCGCGTGACTGAATTGTTACATAATACCAAACGAGAAACGATACGACAACCCCGAGTCGTGTCGATTGTTAAACCACATGACAATCATCATTGGGGTGAATTTTTATTCAATTTAGGCATGCGACCATAAAATGCAAATAAAGGCAGTTTACTCCAGTTCGGTCTTTGAGTAGTTACCACCAGCATTTGCATCGATTACATAACACCAATAATTCCAATTATTGGCTGCTTGGTAAAAATGTATATAAAATATTTCACTATTATTTAGTTTAACTTTATTTGTATTACCCTTATTAGGTGATTCAGGGTATCCCTTAGAACCTTGATTGATTACGCCAATTAGAGCGACTTCCGAAGGAAAGTACCTTATGTAAAGGACTAGACCAGGAGCTCTTACTTGGTCTACAAATCCCTTTGTTCAATCATTTTCTCGAACTCCGCCCTTACTATCAGTAGTTTGTCCGGAGCTAAACGTCAAGTTTTGCAGGTAATTAGTTTCAAGTCGATGTGGAATGTCGGGTTTAATGCACTGGGGTACTTTAGTTTGCTGGATGACATCCGGAAATTTTGAAAATAAATTTTGAATTTCGACTGGTAGTGCTGATCTGTCGATGCTTGAAAGGAAGGAATCCTGGCTGGTTGATAAAGCACCAATTACATACAGAGAGGTTAATGGATCGATAAGCCTCCGTCTCTGTATGTCAACAAGTAACCCGGATTCTTTGAGGAAATCAGCAACTATAAATTTCCAATTAAATTATCGTCTTAGGCCAATATCTAAATTTAAAAATTTAGTGCCCAATGTTTTAACAGACGTACCATTTGCCGCTAAGAGACTAAAAGTCCAAATTTTAGCGAATTTTTGGGGGATAATGAAAATGTCGATACCAGTATCAATTAAAAATTTAATACGCGAATTTATTTCCTAGAACAATAGACGGCTGGAAGAGTGACCATCAATGCTGCCGTCTCCTGTTGATTAGTTTAAAGTTTTTGGGCCGTCTATAAAATTTTCGAAAACAGGACAGTCAGTGACATTTCAAAGTCTAATTTCCAAATCGTCAGCATTTCCTAGAAGCTTTATCAATCGAATTTTGACGAGCAGGACTTTTCAAGTTTTTACGCGAATTATTTCGAGATGAGTTTTTTGCGTTGGATCGAGAAGAGCTTCTGGATTTATGTCGGAAATTTGCATGATTTTCAACTAGTGTCGATACTTCCATTATAAATTATCAACGAAAATTTTCAAATATTTTTTCCAAATCAATTGAACTAGTAACAACTGAGACCTTACCATGTATCATGGTCTCAAAAACATTGGCAGCTCGCTCCGCCAACACGGTCAAGGAAATATCACTTTCGAAAGGTGTTAGCACCATTTGAACCTGTGTTGGGAGTCGTTCTAACCAAAGCCATTTAATTGTATTTTCGTTGAAATCAACCGCATTTAGTCGAAATGCTGCTAACAGTTGGGATGGCTTTTTGTTTCGGAATGACCCAGAATTTTAATAATTTCGTTTTAAAAACCGTGTATGGGTTGGGTCCTTTATCTCGTAGTATTAGGTCCGCGAATTGGTTGTGAAGTCTAGCGTCTAATACACTAACAGCATGACTATACATTGTCTCTCTTATTATATTAAAACTGCAAACTGCTGCTCAAGTATGACAAACCACACAGCTGGCTTCTGAGTGAATAGTGGCTATGGTGGTTTGAAGGCTACATGAGCTTGTGACAATGGAACTTGAGAAATATTATCCACTGATGGGTTAATGTTGAGGACATTTCCGGATCCTCCAACGGCTCATTCCATTAGAGATCTCCAGAAAAACTCAACTCTCTCCTCCATCACAACTCTTACATTTTCTTGAGTGAACGTACTCAGACCAGCCCCACACCAGCCTGTGACGTTTGCCTATCATCAACCAGGGTGGAAGTATTCGGGGTAGGTGTATTGAATGACATCATAATTTTTGAAATTTCAAACTAATAATTTTTTAAAAACTGAATTTTGATGTTGTGTGAACTAAAAGAAGTACTTAGGGTTCACTCCCACTTCCTACGGTTTAATTTTGACTTCTGAATTGGGTTCATTGCTACCCCTTACTCTTTAAATTTGTGGCTTCTTCTAGTTAAAATTATTCCAGGTATTATATTAATATAATGTTTTCGTCGGGTCCCCTATTCGTCGGGGTCCCCTATTTAAAGATTGTTCATATTGTTATTATTTATTTTTAATACATATTTTTGTTTATATTTATTATATTCTATAATTATGACACAGCATTTTTATCCGTATTTAAATCTCAACTAGATATTTTGACAGCAGAAATATTAGTATAACTACTGTGGTAGGCACATTCTCTAAATTTTATAACAGGAGATATTCCGGTTAAATTTATGTTGCATTTAACTCAAAGTTCAGGCACGATTAGAACATGATTATATTTAAATTTTAATTATTACAAATTTCTTATAATAAGAACGCACAGTTAAAGCCGTTTTTTAATTTGTTCAGTGATTGACTTCAATGAAAAAACAATTATTTTGTAATTTCACATTATTCAGTTAATTTTGTGACTTGCAAATTACAACAGACTTTACAGGTATCACAAAATCAAAATACATTGTCAGAGCCACAAATTAACTCAAATATACCACAAATATAGTACAATAAGGAATTTATGTCAAATTTTTTTTTTTATTTAAAAATATTTACAGCAAGAAAAAAAAGACGTTTGATCGACTTGGCTTACTTGTTACTATTTTTTGTTTTTCAATAATATGATTCAATGTTTCTTTTTTACTATGTATAGTGTAAGCATTTGTATGAGTTTGATGTGGATACATCTGACCTTTTAGCAAATGGAGCTTTAATTTTTGTGAGACAGATTAAATTACATTTTGATTACGGAAAGTAAAAAAAGAGGTATTGTGTTTACCTGCACCTAGTTTTAAAACTATTCCTGTTCTATTTTAAAAACAAATCATTCTAGGGACAAATTAGAAAACAGTAGTTTGGGTTTTTTGATATTCACGAAACTAGTTTAAAATTAAAAAACTTTAAAATAAAATTAGTAGACAGCATAAATTACATTTTTATGTTATTACATAATACATATACCAACCCATTATGCAGTATTAAATTATATAATATCTAGTTATAATTCATTATCATTTAAATAACATTTTATCGTCTGCATCAAACTACAAAGTAAGTTTTCATTATGTTGATGTCACAAATACAAAAAAGTAGTTTGTAACCAAATAATGTGACTTTTAAGAAAAAAACAAAAAATTAATATTAATTTGCATAAATTGTAAAAGTCATACCACATACAAGAGGGGGCAAAACAAAAAAGGGTTGCTTCATTTTCCAAAATTAATTTTCTAATCTAAAAATTTACTTCAAACCATAATTAAATGATGATTGAAAATTATAGAAAAGACCAACAAGTTTGAAATACAATAGATAATTTGATTACGAAACTTTTAGAATTTAAATTAATTTTGTATAACG
Organism: Tipula confusa; assembly: GCA_963556175.1. Classification (NCBI taxonomy): domain Eukaryota; kingdom Metazoa; phylum Arthropoda; class Insecta; order Diptera; family Tipulidae; genus Tipula; species Tipula confusa. The sequence continues at coordinate 126,743,798 of OY744475.1, forward strand.
ATTTTGGGTAAGAAAATTTGTCAGTCACGTTTTAATTAATGAAGAAATTTTTTTCGATTTTTGCAAAATTTTTTTGTCATCAATTAACAAACACAACAAAAAAAATATCAAAATCAATTGTATTTGCAGTTAGAGAGAGTGGTTTGCAGGGTCAATACAAATATATAATCTGTGTGTCAAACAAAGTGGGCCACTTACAAATTTTTTCTTGTAGTCGCGGTATACAAAATCGATAAATTGTTGTACTGCCGTTCTCTATTTTGTTGTATTCTTCAACACTATCTTCTTTAAAAATTTATAGAGCGACATTATTAGTTTAGTGTGTATCCGAGCTGAAACGTATTTCTAAATAGCATTTATCTGCTGGATATTCTGTTGTGCCATTTTTGCACTTCAACACACCATCATTATTATCGGAATACCCACATCACAGTAATGATGTTGCTCACTTTACTTTTCCCTCGTAGATTATCAATGTAGCCTTTGCAAATTTACGAATTTGATTTTATATTCAAGTGACGTAACAGTGGCCAGATTGTGATGCATATTACCTTAATCAATTAGAAGTAGAAATGGAGCCATCAAGAAAACGTCCGACATCAAATCATAATCAAAATTCTCCAGGTCAGATTTTTAATCTAAAAAAAAATAATTAGATGTTTAAATGACGAAATTAAAATCTTGAACAAACAATTGGATACAAAGCCTAGTACAAGTAATAAAAATTTTTCGATTCAACCAAATTTTTAAACAGTAAATAAATGTAGGCCTCTTATCGATGAACTAGATGAAACCGTCATTTGTTTCAAATAAATACGACAGTAAATAATAGTGAAAATGCGGATGGCAGCTTTGAGATTGCCAAATTGTTATTTGAAATAAGATGAATAAATTTAAATAAACATAATTAATAACGAACGAATTGCACAATTCTAATAAACTTAAAACGGTTTTTGACGAAGTTGTAACAGTTTAAGAAAACTGTTAACAGAATTCACTAGCTGAGAGGTTTTGGTGCGGTCATATAGAACCGGCTAAAGCTCAGGGTAGGTCGTGGGGCTTACCAAAACATCAGCAAGTCTTGTTAGACCGCAGGTAAGACAAAAATGAAAAACAACGATGAGTAAAAGAAGGTAAGAAACGGGAAATGAAACAACTTACCATGTCAGCTGAGATGTCACACTTCTTACAATACTCTCACGTTAATTGTTTAACTTTAATTCATTATAAAAAAATTTAAAAAAAATGTACGCATCTTTTCAATTAAATAATCAATCCGTATAAAAATAATCATTTAAAAGTTACAAAGGAAAAAAATGATATTCAACCTGTAACGATCGCCTATTGGCAATCGTCCACAGAAATTACCCGGTCAGCGGTGCAACACGGTCATTTTTAGCCAGCTATGACTCAACGGATTTGGGGTGGGGGTTGTTGCACATAACCGAGTCTTGTAAGACCGTTAAATTACCACACTATCATATTCTGTCACTTACCTACTCTCCATTTTCCTGCGTGTTATAGTTTTTATCTCATTTTAAAGAAAGAGAAAAAAAATCAAATATACCGAATACTTAAGTAGGAACAATGTACATATTATATTTTAAATTTTTATCAATATATATATTTAATACTATGAATAAAATAAAAAAAATGAAAAGAAAAAAATCACCTTATTACCCTTAATTATAACATGTGATGATGACGATGTTGATGATGATAAGTGTGTGTAGATGATGAAGATAATGATGACGTCATCAAAAGTATATGATGATGAATGTATATCATTAATGTAAACGATAAATTTCGGGATGAATTTATATTATTATTATTATTATTAATTAACTATTAAAATTATTATGGTTATGGTATATATTTTTTTTATTTTATTGAAAGTTTCTGAAGTCTTATTATTATTTCTATAACTAGGTTTATAAATCAGTTTTTCTTTTTATTGTTTTGTTTGTTTTTTTATCATTTATAAAAATTTCACCAAGGAAAACAAAATGTCGCCCACAATTATATTGTTTGTAATTTTTTTTCGAGTAACAGTTTTTTTTTATATAAAAAACAATTTTTATATTCACGTGTTTCTTTTCTTTAATATTTTTATATTATATTTTGTAATAATAATTCAAGTTTTAATTAAGGATATGATCACTTCTACATATTATGAAAATACAGTCGTTTCCTTTTTTTAATGACTTAATCACAATAATTTATAATAAAACTTAATTCAAAACACAAATGTTCAATAATTGATCAAAATGATCAAGCACATAATTTTGTTAATTTATTTATTTTGTTCCAACTCAATATATTGGTCTATCCAATACAAAAACATTCTTTCAATTTTTTTTTGTATTTTTTTTTTTGTTTTAAATTTATAATTCTTGACTTCTTCACAGTCCAAAAACAACTGACTATCCTCTACCGCGTTTAAAAATATCTCGTTTTATTTAAATTTTTTTCCTAACGGTTGAATCCCGTGATATGGCGTTACCGATAATACATAAAAAATAATAATCCATTGTAGCAGTATCAGATTCATCATCAATTTAGTTAGTACATTTGTGCATAAATCTGACAACGCTACAAACTTTTAAGTATATAAAAACTTAACAACATATAAATATATAACTTAGATTTTATAACATAATCAACACTTATTATTACCCGACACCAACATAAGCCTTGAAATTAAATACATATGTACAAACAAAATAATTGGATGTTGGTGTCTTTGATGATGCTGTTGTGGATGGGGCCGTCCTGAATGATATTGTTTGTATCACTTATTATATTTTTTCTTCTTTCTACTTGAAATTACTGCAACATCATTTTTTTTTGTTGTGAACTATGTGAATGTATTTAGAATAAAGTGACCATTCGTCCCACATTGCGTAGGACCACAAAATGAAAATCGTCCCATAAAATGTACCACCAAACCAAAATTGTCTCACGGTGTACCACGGATTTGAATTTTGCATAATTTTTAATGTTTGTAGAGATTTTAAGAATTTTTTAATCAAAGACATCGAGTGTACAAATAGTATCTATAAATTACTTTAAAAGTTAAAAATATTTAGAACTCTGGACAGTATAATTTAAGGATACCATGTGTTTAATTGGATTCTTCCATCAAATTAGTGAAAATAAATTGTTTAAGTATAACAGAAATCAAAATAAAAACGTGGCAAATATTATTGCCTGCTGATTTAAGATGGGTGGAGACTTGTACATTTAAAAAAGCAGAATATTCCTTATCATAATTCGAAAAAATTTGTTGAATATTCACTTTGTATACCAGGAACGAACGCATCAATGGAAAGAATTTTTTCAATTGTTTACAACATTTGGACTCAATAGAAATCACAGCTTTCTTTATAAACAATTGTTCATGATGTCAAAAAGAAACAAAAGAAAGCGCGCGACTATTGCGACTATTATTAAATGTGTATGAGATTTATTAGATGTTCATGTGACAGATGGCGCGCGACTATGTAAAGTTTAAATGTTTCAATTTTATTTACGCGCACGCTCTAGTCTAATGATTGTACTTTATTAGCCACGGCCCACCCCAATTCAAACAAAATAATTTTAAGCGAATAAATAAAATTACATTTTGTTAAATTTATTAAATTTTTTTTACATATTTAAAATAAAGCGAATAAAAAATAGAATCATTTTTTTATTTTTTATTAAGTTAAGAAAAATTCATGGTTCTTCGAGCCGGATAGTGTCGGCAAAGTTTATAATCCAAAAAAAAGTGATTGTTTAAAAAGCTATAACATTGAGACAGTTAAAAATAAATAAATTTAGTGAATTTTATAACAACTGTTTGTTATATATAAACAATTAAGTTTGAGTGTAATAAAGAAATAATTAGTAATGGCTGATACACAGTTAAAAATCTTCTGTTTAAATGCAATAGAAGCCATGTATTAAATTTTATACAATACAATATTCTATTATAATTTAATGGTGTAATTGCTAAAAAACGGGGTATTCGTTCGAATTCAGTTGTTTAATTATTTTATTAAAATTCGATTTCTAGTGTTTTTGGTTTTAAAGTGGATATAAATAGGATTTTAATGCAAGTACATTGTGTAATTGCTAAAAAACGGTGGATTTGATCGAATTCAGTTGTTTAATTATTTTAATAAATTTCAATTTGTAGTGTTTTTGGTTTTAAAGTAAATGTAAAGTGGATTTTGATGCAAGTACTTTGTGTAATTGCTTTTATGTATATATATATATATATATATATATTTATGTATTCATATATTTATATATTTATGTATTTAGGTATTTATATATTTATATTACATTAATATATTATTATTATGAGGCAATTTAATATATTTGTATTTTCAGGGAAAACTAATCCAGTTTATTACAGTCTACGGCTTGCAGAAATTATATTATGATATTATTAGTTTATTATATTTCAAATTAATTAATTTATCATTTCAGATGAAAACTAATTCATTACAGCCTATGGCTAAGAGCGGTTATTTCATTAATAGATTTTGCTTTTAGGAAACGTTTGCTGATACATTTGAATGGAGGCACACTGCAGTTGATGAAATAATGCAGAGCAGCTCGTCAAAATTGTGATTGTCTTGTGCTAACATTAGTTGAATATTGGCTTCCGGAAAACCGGGTCAAATCTGTCATTACTAACATGCCCTTCCTTTCCTTACACCACAAAAAAAACACTAACTATCGATCGCTTAGGTGTCTGCAACCGGGTCGAGTCTGTCATAACTAACAAATTCCATCCACTCCTTCGGTTTTGTTATATGTAACACGAGTGTACGGTGGTGCCCGGCATTCCGGGAGTTCCTGGTTCGTCCTTGGCCATACATTCTAATCAATCAAATACAATATTTTATTATAATTTAATGCAAACCACTGCTAAATTGTTTAATGCAATACCATTAAAAAGTAATATTATTATATTTAACATTTGTGATAAAAATGACTGCGGCGGTAAATCTATTATTTTCGCTTAATTTTACTCTCATCGAAAGTTTTTATATTACATACAATCATTAAAAATTATAATACATATACAATCGATTCTGGATCGGTAATTTTTATACTCTCGACTTATCCTGAATATTTTATTTCTATTTGTGTATCGTTAAGTGCGGATCGATTTTAAAATAATATGCGATTTTTAATTTTTTTCAAGAAAAAAGTAATAAGATAGTAATTAGATTTGTGATAAAATTTTTATAAAATATAATTGGTTTTATTTAATCATAATTTTTTGTTTTGTAAATAATTTTTTTTGGTGATTTAAATAATGCAGAATGTGTGTTTGTTAAAATAAAACGTAACATCAGTGTCAGCAACTTTGGATATGAAACCTACGTAATTTCTGGTAAGTTGCACGTTATTTGTAGGTTATATAATTTTTAATATGTAATAGTAGAAGTATTAATTTTTAATATATATTAATGTCATATGACAGTTTTCTAGTGATTTTAATAAAATTTGTATTACAAATTTAATAATAATCAGCTTTCCACAATGAAACATTTGTGAAACCAGAAGGAGAAAAAAAATCCTAAATTACATTAGAGAAACAAAGACAACTATTTTTGTTTTTCTTTTTTGTTGTAATAAAAAATACAAAATAGAACAAAAAACCAAAAACGATTATCTTTGTCACTCTAATTAGTTTAGATTTTTTTTCTCTTCTGGTTTCATAGTGAAAAATACTGACAGTAAATGTGTCATTGAAGTGTCATAGACGACTTTAATATTTGTCATTAGTTCTAACTAAACTCACTAATTTAAGTTTCTTCCTTAATATTTTAGCTGCAAATGATTTGGTTATATCTGTTTATGACATTTCATTATGAGGACTCCAAAGGAACACTTTTTATTAATTATTTATTATTTATTAGCTCATATGTTTATTAATTAAGTTATTATGTAAAAACGATATAAGCTGAATTTTTTTAATCATATTGCTTGTGTATAATTATAAGTTTTAACCAAATATGTATACCAACTAAATATCTGTAATATAAGTATTGGAATAAAAAATGTTTGATAAACAATTATGTCTTTTGTTTTATTTGTTGTGTTATTATTATTTTATAAAATATATTAGTGATCATATATATAAAGACCGAACTTAATGGTGGGCGAATTCTAATGTAGCCTCTTTTTTAAAGAAATAATGAAATGTGCTAAATTAAAAAGAGTCAATTTTTTTGGTATTGCTTTTTAAAAAAACTGGTTTTAGTTTTAAAAAACCCACTATTTAAATGTAATCATTTGACTTAAAGTCAAAATCTGTTAAAGTAAATAAAATTTAATAGATTTTGACTTTAAGTCAAAATGCATAATGATTACATTTAAATAGTGGAAACTAAAAAACAGTTTTATTAAAATGCAATACCAAAAAAATTGGCTTTTTTAATGCACATTCCATTATTACTTTTAAATAGAGACTACATTAGACTATAATGGTTGATCTATTATATTAATAAAATGGTGGCACTATTGAAAATTAATAGAAACAAAAAACATAAATTTTACGCGTGCGCTATAACGAAAAGTAAACCGAATTAAGCAAATAGAGGCTTATGCTTTGTATAATCTGACAAAAAAAACTATTGAACGCATCCAAGAGAATATAAAGCTCCTAAGTGAATAATGGGAAGATTATAACTCATACAGCGATATACATTTTACATCTACAAATCATTTATTTTTTGACAACTAGATTTACAAGGTTTTGTAACATTCAAGACGATCCTGCAAATCATCTTGGACGTTTTAACACGGAGAAATCCAAAGGCCATAATGTAAGGCATGCGGCTCAGAAGTTCCTCAAAATAACATAAAATATGTATTTATATTACGCTTATCAATTATTATATGTATATGTGAAATATATAGGAAATCGGTTTTAAGATCCACTAGTTTAATTGTTCCACTAACGATTAAAATGCAGCATCCCAAAACTAGCTTACGTATAATGGTATTCTATCGACTTATAAAGTGCGTTTTTTGACCCACTGAACGAGTTCCAACAATAACTGAAATTGCATCTAAATCCAGTTCACTAATGACGGTCTTCTATCGACTTATATTGTGCATTTTTAGACCCACTGAATAGGTTCTATTACTAACTGAAATGGTGGTTAAATCCAGTTTACTTATGACCGTCTTATACCGATGCGATACCCACCTAAATTTTGGGTCGAGTCGAAGACTGGAAGTATCCACGTTTTCTGACGGTCTTATATCGGTCTACAAACAGACTTACATTCCCGACCGACATCAAGTTTAGTTCCTATACTCAGTCGTAAAATGTACTTTGTTTCACGGGTATATAATTCACAAATGAATTAATTTTAAATTGTTCATTAAAAATGGTAACTACCAAATGTAAATCACTAATTACAATTTTTCAAGAATTTTTGAAGGTTCCACTTAAATAAAAACGACATTGCTATTAAAAATTTGTTTACTATAGTCACTATTGCAAATTGAACAAGTCGACAAAGTAGTGTCTCCTAGACAATCAACAAAATTTTTTAATCCTAAACTATCCAATTTCAAAAAATTTATTGGAATATAATTCAATAATGTTTCATTACAAGTAACATATTTTAAAATTGATTGTGCGCTTTAATTATTTAAGAACAAACGTTGATACTTTAGTAATATTGTTTGTACAGTCTCTTTCGATGCCGAAGATTTAGGTTAAAATCGAGAAACGTAATTGCTCTGCTTCTCCCCTACTATCTTCTTTCAAATATCTAATTAAATTAATGAAATCAATTTCAGGGGTGAAATGATCTAATTTTGGCAGATTCAAAACACATGTAGTAAAGGAATCGAAACACATGTGTTGAAATAGTTCTCCGCTGTAATAGAACCATTTCTTAAATATGTTAGATAAAGGCTTTGGATTTTACATTTTTTAGCTCTAAATTTCTCAGGGCTACAGTTAAGTTTTTTATTGACAGTTAATACCCGAATAAAGAAACTTTTTGTCTTGTTCCGTAGAACAAGACCGCAATCATGTAAATATTTGGTTGGCGATATACAAAAACAGTTACAAAAAGCATTTATCTGCTGTTTGAAACCATTTCAAATAATTCACGTAACTCTGTGTTGGTTTGGCGTTTTCGTGCCATCTATAACCATAAAAAAAAAGAAAGTAAAACCCGTTAACATTCAACTCAAAAAAGCAATAATAAAAATGTACTTACCGTTCACACGTAATACGAGTAATGTATAAAAATAACACTCAACAAAAAACAAACAAAACGTCAATTACCGTTTATTTTCATATCCATATGTTGGTGCGTTCAGAAGTTTTCTTCTATTTATTATTATTATGAAATGTGTATCAATTTTTGTTTGAAAACTGATTTCTAAATAGAAAATGCATTAAATTTCATACGGGGTCAAAATGACCTCACTACACGGTTATCGACCTTATTTTATTTATTTGATGTAAAATAACCTAAAATTAACCGATTTTGATGCGTTTTTTCTAAATCTATTCAATTAATGTCTGTTTAGGTATATTTAAAAGGGATTTTCTAAATATTTGATAAATAATTTTTTATTCAGCTTCAAATAGCTCTGAGGTCAGTTAAACCCTACTAATTTTTTCCAAATTTTATGAATTTTTTTATTAAAATTTTTTCTTCAGAACTTTTTAGTATTATATAATTATTTCAATATCTTTCTGATTAAGTTAAGTTTATACAAACACATTGTACATATTTTAAGTTAACTAACGTTTATGAGTGCACATATTCCGGACAGCGGGTGTCTTATACCTTAATCAAAAGCCATTAGTGTACATAATGCTACAAAATATATGTACATTTTAACAAATAATTTGTATGCAAAAAAATCAGCAAAGGGGTTAGTTAGCCTTTGAAGATGTAGATGTGTTTTTGCATTCTGGACCTAGCCATTTCCATTTACGCACACCCACTTTTTGATTATGTCCTGTTATTTTTCAACCATGTTATATTTTAAATGCTACCACGCTGAGCAACTACCAATTATTACAAAGCACTCAACGCCAATTTTTGAAAAAATACTGTATAACATATCTAAATGAAATTCAAAGTTTTACAACTTTTTTTTTAATTTGGTGGCACATCTGACTAAAGTAAATAATAGTTTTATAATAATAAGAAAATTTTGTTTTTGGTATTTAAATTGCTAGATAACTATTGTACTTTCAACAAAAACTATTTGCAATTTTATAAACTTTTTATAGTTTTTGTACAGCAAAACACTGCTCTTAAATTTTGTTGTCATCTAAGCTCGAATTATGTTTAGAGCATAACAATAGCCCGAACAATGCACCTTAATAAAAAAAAAAAAAACGTCGCTATATTTCGATGAAAATGTGAATTTTTCTGCAGTAGAAGATATACCACAAGATAATAACTGTTAAAATTTAAATAAATTATATGCTTGCGGTTTGTCACATGTAAACGAAAATTAAATTAATCCAGCTTATATATGTACATACATACATAAATGAACTTAATCACACTGCTAGACGGAAACTATAGATTTGTGTGCTTTCATTATAATTGCCACTATCTTTAACTGTTATCTACAGTTTTTATTATTTTCTGTTCGTTCATGCAATTAAATGAAATTTATATTTTCAACTGTGGTGAAGACGATTAGTAAGCATCTCTATTTGTACCATACATAATTTGTGGGAAGTGATAGGTTGTTATGTTTTGCTACGTCTGGAACTATTGGTACGAATACTATTATGCTCCAAAGAACTCAATAATGAAGCATGGTACCATACATTACATTCCCCTAGTCTTCTTGGAATCACACCTGTTAAGAAGGATCCAACCACTCAGTACAGTGGTGTTAAAATAAAAAAATATGGAAGTTTGTGGTTTTTGGCTCACATCAGTACTTTTTTTTTTTTTTGTTTCTTAACTCTGCAATCTATTCTGGGGCCGAAGCTCTCCTAACTCTTTCGCAGTTAATTTTTAACGTCCTACCTTACGCCGTCACCAGCCAAATTGAGGACGCACGAATACAGGTTCGATTTTAAATCCATCTGCACATTGCATTGCTCCAGCCAGCCTGCACTGACATGGACGATGGTTCGGTCCATGGATTCTGCACTCCAACAGGGGGTCATAGTTGTGTTCACAGTCTTTATTATCTGCGAAATAAAAGAGATTTTCGATTTTAAAAGTTTCACATCCAGATCAGTTTTAAATTAAAAGTTGGTAAATCATGGGTAGAAATAAAAGATATAGCCCCCATAATAGAGAATGACGGTCCAGCCTAGTAAATGTCCTATGACCTTAAATTGGAGGTAAAATTGACGTACAGGTGGAGATGAAATTTCAACTTGTATTTGCCCTATTTTACCCCTTGTCTTTTACCTTGCAAAAGAATCAGCAGCATTACAGGCCAAAGTTTCCCCTTTACTGACCATATTTTACCAATTGGTGATCGTTAAGGGTGGTCAGACAAACGAACGATGTTACACACAATTGGTCACGGCCTTATGGTCAGCGGCTGGGATCGAACTCATTGGAAAAAAATTCATAATTTCGAATTCCTTCACAAAATTCATTGAATTGAAATATTACCTCAAATCAGAATTTTCCAACACTGACGCGGTATTATATGTATAGTTGAACATCTCTTCATATCCCTTTTTTGACTGTTTTGTTAGCTTTTCAATGAATTTCTATTTTTAAAAATTTGTTCGAACAATTTAGTCGAATAAAATTATGGGTCGAATAATTTGTGAGAGATATAAATCAAGTACCAACTCACCGCTATATAAATCAATTCTTTTCAAATTTTATATAGACCAAGTGTCATCGACCATTATACAGTATAGTTCGGAAAATGATTGAATAGGCAAATTATATAATAGTTTTTCTAGAACAACATCAACGATACTCATAGCATGATATACTTCAAACTTTTCGTAATCAAATAATTTTGTTGTTCTTCTATTTACAGTATGATCTGTGCAACATACAAAAATTGGAATTGGTGGGGCTTTATTAGTTAAGTTCTTCAAAAATATGGTCAATCTACATTGCAAACAAGTTAAAACCAAAGCCGTGGGCCGCATGTATGAACCCTCTTTTCCAATAATGCAGTAAAATGTTCCTAGGCGAAATAAACATCAATTATTAACCATATCAAAATAATCGATTTTACTACCATTTTAGCGAAACGAAATTGGTTCAATTTGCGTCTTTGCTTTCTAAATAATTCGTGGTTTAATGTGGTTCACAATTCGTCAAGAAATACAGCTCTTATTTCATGTTTTGATCAAAGTCAACGCTTAATGAATTCTACAGAATTTATTTCCTTGTGTGTTTTATTAGAGTAATACCGTTGTCAAAACCTGTAGAGTTTATGTGAATTAAACTTTTCATTTCCTGGCAAAAACATTTTAAATTGACCAGGTCAAAGATAATACCAAAAACAAAACAGTAATCAGATGTGCAAACCAAAAATAAAAACCAATTTCGTTGTATTTTATTTTCTTGAATTCGATTTCTATCGGAAATAATTGTAAACCCTTATTTAAAACGCAAACCAGTATAGATCATCGGGCGACTCTACTAAAAGTAATTTGAAAAATAATAAAACGAAAAAGTAAAACAAAACGAAAATTGAATTTAATTTTTATTTAAATTTTGGTAAAATTTTTCTTTGTGTTTTAGACATATTTTTAAAGAGTAGAATTGGTAGTATACAAACGATGAAGATTTGTTTAACTACATATTCCGTATTAGAGTTGATATTAAAATTTTCATTTTAATACTGATTATTAGGCTTATGATTTTTATGTCCTAAAAAATCATAAGTATGTGCTTAAAAAGCACAAATATGCAAATAAAATAACAAAATATGTGGAAAAAAGCAAAAATGTTTAAAAAAAAAAAAATTTCCGGTTAGGACGTAACACATTTTTGTACATGGAAAATGACCTTTCTACGTCAAAAGATATTGATGCATATTGTAATCCTGATATTTCAGATGATGTAAATTGTTCGACCTCATTCGAATTTCTGGAATCATCAAAAGTAGTTTTAATGGCTTTTAAACCATCAAGCCAGTATTTTTGGGCTCCACACTTTTTATTTTATGTTTTATTAGTTCTCTGACAACTCCACTTATTGCATCAATTTTCTTAGTTCCAGAAATAAGTCAAGTTTGTTCCACTAAACCTTTATTTGAGGACTCTAGGCTTTCTATTGCCTTGTCTTGGCTATAATGGCTAGTAATGTAAACGAGAATATTTTTCATTGTACTTTTAGTAAATATTGTCGTGGTAGTTTTAATATAAGGGGAATCTGCCAGAATCAGCAGTTTTAATATAAGAGGAATATAAGAATACGAAGCCTACTGATGATACATTTTTTTTAATTTGTTCTATGAAAAGCGAGGTTTTTTAATTTGGAATGTAAATTAAAGATAAGTATTGAGAAATTTCCTTTATATGCGTAGTTTTAATAAATTTTCGGTCATATAGATTTCTCTATATGACCGAAAATTTATTAAAACATAAATAAAATGTTTATTATAAATAAATATTATGTTTATTATGTTAATAAACATAATATTTACTTAACCTTAATACTGTTGCTTAATAACTGTTACTTAATACTATCACAAACCAGGTTTTGTTTGCAGTAGTCGTTTTTATACCGAAAAATATTTTTTATTCTAATTTCTTTCAACTCTTTCACTAAGTAATTACATAGTGAAATTGACCGGCCATTTTTACAGTATGTAGAGATCATCATACCAGGCTAATATATATGATGATATACATATCATCATACCAGTGCTAACTTGCTGTATCTTTACTAAACCAAACATGCTCTTTACAAATTTTCAATCCATTTTGATGCATCTCCTTTAGTTCCAGAGATATTCAGTAGTTAATTTAGTTTAACCGCCAGTATCACCGCTTCTTACAAATCAGTTTTAGTGTAACTAACACTAATACACATTTTTGTATGTAATTGAACTAAATGTTGTTCAATAATGTTTATTTGTTCAATCTCAACCGTTTGTTTAGTGTAACTCCTAAAATATTAAGTTTTTAATAATATGTTTTTGGTGCATCTCCAGATTTTGACCAATCTAATTACAGGATTTTGGTCACATGGTAAAAAACTATTCTTTTTTTAATTTTAATAAAACGAAATAAGGAAACCTTGTTTTAATAAAAACAAAGAATTCAATACTTCTAGTTTTATATATAAAAATTAAAACTTATTTACAGCAAAGAAGTAAAACTTTCTTTAATGTGATAATAAAAAATTTTATATTATTTTCTATCTAAATTCTTTCTAAAAAGAAAAAAATTTTCTAAAAAATTTTTATAATACAATTATTCTTTTTATTTTTAACGGGATTAATTTCGAGGATTACTATCTTCTTCATCAGCCTGTACTACTTTGAACCCAAATTTACCTTACCCATGTTCTTATATACCTTTTTCAGGTATGATTTTGGCTCCGCCCCCTTGTGCTATTTTCATTTTCCATTATTTTTTTGAACAGGTGGTTGATTTTAGTCTGTACCTGAATATTTATTATGTCCTTATTATGTCTGTTTTTGTAAATTTCGTAATCTTCCAGTGTTGTCATCATGCTACCTTTTTTACATTTATGCAACACTTTCAGATTTTCGTTAATGCCTGTGTATTTATGGTTATTGTCAGTCATGTGTTGTGCGCAATTTGAGTCTATTTTGGGTTTGCCGATTTCTTTCACATGTTGGTTAAACCGAGTTGCGAAAGATTTACCGGTTTGGCCTATATAGAACCCATCACAGTCGTCAAATGATAGTCTATAAACTCCCGTATCTTGAGAAGACACTCTTGGTGGGTTCAGTCTTTGTCCTATTTTGTTGCTAGTTTTAAATGCTGCCTGTATACCATGATTTTTCAGTATAGTAAAAAACTATACATGAAGGAAGTAAAATACAAAATTATTTTATTTAATTAATAAAAATAATGATCTATTGAAGTGTTAAGCGGAATAATAGGTAAATCGTGGAATTACATTACTTCAGCTTTAGTCAAAATATTAGAAAATGTCGTGATAGACAATCCTACAGTTACAAGGTTGGTTCTTTGGACTGATTCTTGCGCACCGCAAAATACAAGTTGCGGTTTTTTAGCGCATTTTTTTAAGGGAAACTCTAAATTTCCCATTACCATCAGTTCGGACACATAATAATTGGTGTGTTTTAAACAAATGCAGCTTGGTTTTAATATCTAATTACTTAAACAAATTGCATCTAAAATAACAGATATGCCAGATATTTCAAAACAGCATGTTTTAATATTTGATGAAATGAAAATAAGGACAGATTTGAAATATAGTCAACCACTTGACGAGGTAGTTGGTTTAGTAGATTTTGGCGATAATCCCAAAAAAGCATATTTGCCTATTTATGTCTAGCGGATTATTTACTAAAAATGCATTTATTTTAAGTTATGTTGCTAACGAAAATCCTATTCCAGGAAAAAAATTAAAGGGATTGATTAAGCAAAACATCCAAAAACTAAATACAACAAACGGTAGTAACAGTCTGGGCTGTAGTTAGGGATCAAGCTACAAATAATCGAAACACCTTTAACGAATTGGGAATTGGTTCACAACAACAATTTTTTAATATAAATAAGGAACCTGTATATGCGTTTTATGATATTCCACATGTTATCAAATCGATACGGAATACAATCCTAGCTTACGATATTTCAACACCAGATGGGTTAGTTTGTTGGGATGTGTTGGAAGAATTATAAAGTTTGGATTGACAATCAGTGATACGAGTCGGCCCTAAACTAACTGAAACCCACATACATCCAACCACGTTCCAACGCATGCGGGTCAGTTTAGCCATCCAAATTTTAAGTAAAAGCTGTGCCGTGCCGAGGGAATCGGAACGTTTCACAGGCTAAAAAAAATTAAAAATCCAAAGGCTAAACAATGCAATATCAACAGCAGCGTGTTAAAAAAAAATAATGGGTTCGACGCTCTTAATAGCAAAAGCCAATTTTGCAAAAACCCTGCCAATTCAGGACTATCATTGCGTGAAGATAATATTCCAAAAAATATTTTAGTAAATTTATTAACATATTTGGAGAAAATAGAAATAATAATAAAAAATAAAATACACTGTGTTGAAGGTTTCATTCATACGATAAAAACTATTTTATGCAGTTTAATTTTGCAGCAATAAATTTATGTTGTACAAAGGTTCTGTATGTCATATAAATAAATAAATTATGTTGTTAAATAGTGTACTTAACTGTTTTTATTTGTGTAACCAATGATCTGTACTATACATTATTTTAGTCAGCACCGATCGCAACCATGTGATGAACATTCCCATTTTACAAAATCCGAAAATTAATTATTATTTTCATCAATATTTTAAATAAATAATTTCCCAGAAAAAGTAAAAAGTAGTTTCGTTACGTAAACATTTTAAAAATCTTCTCGAAGTGGAACAACAAAGAAAAATATTCTACCAAAACAATATATATATTTTCCTAAGTGACACTGCGCCTATATTATAATAATCACTCTAAAATACCGAGATAGCCAAGTTAACAAAACTTGACAATTTACTTTGTAATATATTAAATTTTAACAGTAGCATAGACAAGTACAGGAGTCTAAATATAATAATAGATAATGTAAAATATACATGTATTGTAAAATAAAACCATAAAATACAATAGTTTATTGCACGGCTTACTTCCCACAAAACTACAGAACAATTTCAGATGTTGCACGCAACATCGCAAAAAAAAAACAGAAGCGGAAATGTTGTTTGATTTAATAAAATTATTTACAAGGTTGGATTAAACGGGCTATTATTCTAGTATGCATAAACAATGTAATAATAAATTCTAAAATACCATATCAATAAACTATGACCAGGGGTGCTATTCTTGAACCATCGAAATAACGATGGTAACGCTGTTTTCGCAATCGTAATGGCGAAATCATAAATTAGTATTCTAGAAACCATAGCGAAAATAAAAAAAAGTGGTGAATAAAAATAATGACATTTCGTAATGAGGTGATTAAATATGTCAAACTATTTGAGATATGTAAGACAAGCGGATGCCATTTTTCCAATTAAATTTAAATTATATGAATAAATAAGCTGTTTATTGCTAAATATATATTGTTAAATAAACTTTTTGTATACAATATAAACAACTTTTGTAAAACTTTTTAGTAATTAAAATTTTATAATGGTGGATAGTGATTGTTTACGAAAATAAAATTTCCTTCAAACGTCGAAGATTTAAACGGTATTCGGCAAAAGTAAGTATAGAAACAGTTAATAAGTCATACCTAAGATTTTTAAGAAACAGACAGTATATTTAAATGTTTTCTATAATTAGATTTTTCAACATTTACCAATTTCCTGTCATTGTTGGATCAGTAGATTGTACGAAGTACATTGTGTAATTGCTTAAAAACGGTGGATTCGATCGAATTCAATTGTTTAATTATTTTAATAAAATTCGATTTGTAGTGTTTTTGGTTTTAAAGTAAATATAAATAGGATTTTAATGCAAGTGCATTGTGTAATTGCTAAAAAAACGGTGGATTCGATCGAATTCAGCGGTTTAATTGTTTTAATAAAATTCGATTTGTAGTGTTTTTAGTTTTAAAGTAAATATAAATAGGATTTTAATGCATGTACATTGTGTAATTGCTTAAAAACGGTGGATTCGATCGAATTCAATTGTTTAATTATTTTAATAAAATTCGATTTGTAGTGTTTTTGGTTTTAAAGTAAATATAAATAGGATTTTAACGCAAGTACATTGTGTAATTGCTAAAAAAACGGTGGATTCGATCGAATTCAGCGGTTTAATTGTTTTAATAAAATTCGATTTGTAGTGTTTTTAGTTTTAAAGTAAATATAAATAGGATTTTAATGCATGTACATTGTGTAATTGCTTAAAAACGGTGGATTCGATCGAATTCAATTGTTTAATTATTTTAATAAAATTCGATTTGTAGTGTTTTTGGTTTTAAAGTAAATATAAATAGGATTTTAACGCAAGTACATTGTGTAATTGCTAAAAAAACGGTGGATTCGATCGAATTCAGCGGTTTAATTGTTTTAATAAAATTCGATTTGTAGTGTTTTTAGTTTTAAAGTAAATATAAATAGGATTTTAATGCATGTACATTGTGTAATTGCTTAAAAACGGTGGATTCGATCGAATTCAATTGTTTAATTATTTTAATAAAATTCGATTTGTAGTGTTTTTGGTTTTAAAGTAAATATAAATAGGATTTTAACGCAAGTACATTGTGTAATTGCTAAAAAACGGTAGATTCGATCGAATTCAATTGTTTATTTATTTTAATAAAATTCGATTTGTAGTGTTTTTGGTTTTAAAGTAAATATAAATAGGATTTTAATGCAGGTACATTTTTTAATTGCTAAAAAAACGGTGGATTTGATCAAGTTCAATAGTTTCATTATTTTAATAAAATTCTATTTGTAGAATTTTTGGGCAGTGCAACAAATAAATTAGGAAAATGTAGTTTGCAAACATTTTTCTAATCTATATACAAATAAATAAAATATATTAAATAAATAAAATATTTACTCTAAATTTATTAGTTTTTAAGCTAAAATTTGTAATTCTTAGGTTCTTTTAGTTTTGTTGGAGTGTAGAGTGGTTTTGTCTGTGCGTAATATTTGGGTGGTCTTTTTTAGGGTTTAAATTAAAATTTATATGTTGAAAGATCAATTTTATTTAATCAAATGAAGTCATATAAATTATATCTGTACCAGAAAAGCTCCGAAGATTTTGTGTTAAACCCAAAAGAATATCCGTATGCTCAAATACGTGACGTTGTTGAAAGCTATCATCCCGAAGATGATGGATGCCGGCTTCTCCTACAAATTACATGTTTTAACGAAGATCATAAGGACCGTAAAATAATAAGTGACGAATCAAGTATCGCTGCTGCATTTAATTTCGTACAAATGCCGATGTTATTTAATTAATTTCGATATCTTTATATTTTATATTTTTATATTTTGTATATTCTTATGTTTCAGATTTGAATTTTGGTGTTTATATTGTTATATTATTGTATGTTATATTATTTCATATCTTTGTACTGTTAAATTATGATTTATATTATTTACTATAGTACGGTACTAAATTAACACCTAATTTTTAGCAACAACGTAACGGAACGAATTTCAAGGGAAACTAATCCAATTTATTACAGCATTATTATAATTTTATAATATTATAATTAAATAAATTATAATTTCAGATTGAAAGTAATTCTATTTCTTACAGCCTATGGCTAAGAGCAATTAGTTCATTAATAGATTTTGTTTTCAGGAAGAAAACTGCAGATTACAGATGAATGGTGGCACACTGGAGTTGCTGATAAGAGATGGCAGAATGCAGAGCAGTACAACAAAAATGTGATCGTCTTACACTAACAGTAGTTTGAATATTGGATACCGGACCAATTAAGTCATAACTAACATACTTTTCCTTTCCCTAACCCACAAAAATTTACTAACTATTGGCCGCCAAGGTGTCTGTAACCGGGTCGATCTCAATAATTTAACTAGTATCCTTCCATATCCTTCCAAGTATATGTAAAAACGGGTGTACTGTGGGCCCGGCGCTTTCCGGGATATCCTGCTTAATGCTTGGCAGTACATTCAAAATCAATCAATCAATCAATTGTTGGATCAGTAGATTGTACGCATGTGGCTATCGTGGCCCCTTCAGAAAATGATCCCGTATATCCTGAACACATTTATGTTAATCGTAAAGGTTATCATTCAATCAATGTTCAGTTGGTAAGTGAAAGTTAAATTTTCTACTTACGTATTTTTTGTAATTATGTATGTATAATTTAATAGATCTCAGACGCAAACTTAAATATGTTGCATGTAAATGCGAAATTCCCAGGATCAACGCACGACAGCTATATCTGGAATAATTCTAACACACTTCCAGCTATTCAACAAATACATCGGATGTATCCCGGCATGTACTATTTTGTTGGTAAGTAAAAAATAAAAATAATATGTATGTATATACATATTATTATGTATATATATATAAATATATATATATATATATATATATGTATATATATATATATATATATATATATATATATATATATATATATATATATATAAATATATATATATATATATATATATATATATATATATATATATATATATATATATATATATATATATATATATATATATATATATATATATATATATATATATATATATATATATATATATATATATATATATATATATGTATATATATATATATATATATATATATATATATATATATATATATATATATATATATATACATGTATTTATTATTTATACATATTACACATACACATATTTATATAATAATACCAAAATACATTTTTAGGTGATTCTGGTTATGCATTGCGCCCATGGATGCTAACACCAATTTTAAATGCCTCTGCAAATAGCCCAGAAAGCAGGTACAATGACCATCAAATGGCTGCACGTAGCACCGTAGAGTGTTTAAATGGAGTATTAAAAATGCGCTTTAGATGCCTGTTAAAACATAGAGTACAGTCCAACAGTGGGCACTACAGTCCAACAGTGGCATCAAAAATTATTAATACATGCTGTACTTTGCACAACATGTGTGTATCCTCAAATTTAGAAGAACCAGACAATACGGAGGATATGTTGGGTGACGAAATATTTAACAGCGGCTCAGAGGATGGTAATCCAAATTAGCGGCTCAAACACACTGCTAACACAAGGACGGGCACTACAAAACAGAATAGTTAGATCTTACTTTAGTTCCAATTAAATAAAGAAAAAAAAATTTGGTTTAATTTAATTCATAATTTCCTATCAGTCTTATAATTACATAATTGTATTTCATATTATCACAATATTATTCCATAAAAAAAAAAGAAACTTAATAGTTTTATAAACATATAAAATAAACACAAAATTAACACAATCCATCTTATTTAATTAGTAGTATTATTGCCTCCTGCTAGAAGTAACGTGATAGTCATAGCAGTCTCGGCAATATCACCAATGGCTTTGGCCATGTCTTCTTTTGCTTTGGCCATCCTTTCTATCACCTTAATTTTACTTTTGTAATAAGTCTGCCTTGAGGTCAATTTCTTTTTGACATTTGCTTTCGTAGGCCTTAGTGGCTGATAAAGTGTACTCCAACGTTGTTTCCACTCTTCGCTTTCTTTTTCTTGATGGAAGATTAGATGGTTGAACTGGCGGCGATACAACTGTTGGAATTGTCGTTGCTTGGGACGATGAAACTGGTGGAATCGGTCCGACGACTTCGAGTAAGCTCTCATCATCTTCGTTTGATACTCTAGGTACTGAAGTGACTTCACTATTTGTCTGGGAATGATCCTAAAACGAAAAAAATCAAAATTTAAACGAATTGTACGTACCTCAACATGAAATTATAGAAAATAAAATGTTTGACTTTCATGATGTTTTGAATTATGTGTTTTGACGTTATTATTATAAAATGGCCCACTTTGATTATATATAAATCTTATATTGAGAAGTAAAACATTACAGCAAAAATTATGAGTACTAACTAAACACTTCCAAGTAATAGTCATAGTATGGTTTGTTTATGCATCAAATAATTTTAACGTCAAAACAAATAAATTATTTATTTTACTAAATTTATTTAGGTTTCGATGATGTTATCGTCACCAGTCAAGGATGTTGGACCGACCAAAGATAAAACCCTCTGTTCTATCGGTGTTATTTGGAGGTTAAGACGATGACCTCCACCAGTTCCACCTTGGTGCTTGCGAATGTCGGAACTTTTTGAATTAACAGCAGCTTTCATATCATACCAAGCCTAAAAAATATAGAAATCGTAATTAGTTTTATTTGGCTTAATATTTACAATAAAACTATTGATGTATCACGTAATGTAAATAATATTTGTGATAAAGCTAAATATTTAATGCATACCTTTCTCCAGCCTTTCCAGTCCTTACAAGCGCCTGGCACTGAGTTTAATTTGCCAGTTAAGGTTTGCCATAGAGCAGTTGCGTCCTTAAAAGTGAAATTATTTTCAAATTTACCACTGTTTAATTTCGGGTGGCTTTCTAAAAAATCGATCAAGATTTCTTTTTGGCCAGGCGTTATATGACTACACCACCTCGTCTTACACTATCCATTATGATATATTTTAAATTTTATTTTTCACTGCGTAGGAGCTCAACGACAACCAAATTCCTTTAAAACAAAACACTAACGAAGTTGTCAGTTTAAATTATTATAACTATCTCTCTCTAATTCAAGGAAAATTTAAAACATACAATTTGTTTCATGTAAATTTATGTAATACTTTGACAGTAACTCGGTACCGAAAATTTTCGTAATGGTTCAAGAATAGCACCCCAGATCAATAAACCATCTTACAACTATACAAAATAAAATCACCGATAAAGTTTTGTTTGTGATAAAATATATATTTTCGCGAATCAGAAAATATCTACTTTCGAATTTTTCTTTCAAATTTTACGGTTTTTTACAATTTGACATAAAAAAAAACTAAGATGTGATTTTAAATGGTCACATCACAAACTATTCAATAAATTAAAATTTATTCATTACAGTTTTTTGATTTTTTAGAATTTACACAATCCCTATACATAAATGATAGCACAAACAAAACAGTATTGTTTTGTTTATATATTGAATGTTTTGTGTGTGGTAATACGCATACCCACCGTTGTTTATTTACTCTAACTTTATACGTTTTGTTTTATATTTGTATGAATTTACGTGTCCATTAATTACGTTTTTAATAGTTCAAACTATAATTTCTAGAGGCGCTCTATCTATATTGGTTTGTGTTTTGAATTAAGGTTTATTATTAATAATAATAGATGCGCTAAAGTCAAATTCACTATAATTGAACATTGGAACGTACATATAAATTTGTTTTGGTTTGCGTATCTGATTACTGTTTTGTTTGTGATAATACATAATTGTTTACTGTTAACTGCATTACAGATTATTCTGTGTATGAAACAGGTAGAACATCAAAACGTACCGATTTTCTAAAAATACTCAATTTATAGAAACGTAATTCTAACATACCAAAACCATTCTTTTGAAAATAGTCAATTCTACTTATTTATGTCATATTAACGAGGTTTTGCTATATAACTGTTGGTCCTCTCTTATAAACATTGTACATTTAGTTTTATTTTGCAATGTTTAGTTTTATTTTGCAATTTTAACATCACCCATTCTTAAAGCACCCCCTTCTCAGGGAAGGGGGTAATTTAAGAATGGGTGATGTTAAAATAGAATCTAGCAAGAGATATAATTTATTATCGAGGCAATTAAAGAAAAAAACATTGAAAAATAAAACGCATTTATGTACTTGAGCATTTAATCGATCCGTATCTAAGTCAATTACATAAAATACATCCATATTGGATGTTTTCAAGAAAGAAAGATTAATCTACACTTTTCGTATGATGTGCATCAATGACCAAGTGGTCAATCCCTTAACTGTTACGGTCATTAGATAACGATGATGTGGAGCTCGCTTGCACACTCATATTCGCTGTGTACCGTATTTGACCGAAAGGTCAACTTTATTCTTTAACTACACTGTTGGTTTGTTGCTCTGGGTATCCATCCTAGACCCTAAGAACTGGGCACGCTTGATTCACCGAATGCATCAATCTCTATGCAGGTTCTTCTCCTCACATTTATGCATCATTCCTACATCAATCACCATAGGGCACCCAAACCATTGGGATCCTTGTCATTTACGGGTCCTTCTCCGTTTATAGGGATACTCCTTCATCCAATATGCACATGAAGATTCGCTTATATAGGGATGCTTCCTCGTTTTCGCTGGGGACTCGTTTATGATAATGCCGCAATCGTTTTTCAAACACCCATTTACAATGAGAGCCCAAACTAATGGGAACCACTTTAATTACTTCAGAGTACCGTTTTAAAAAACATATACTCATCTAGTCACAACAAACGGAATCCACATCAATAAGGTTGGGGCAGCGCAGATAAATGGGCAATCAGTTTATCGGTTTTGCTTGGTTAATGCGTTCCTAGAGTTCCTGCTTAATCGTCGGCAGGGCAGGCTAAATCTCCAAGAAAAATCAACAAATTCAAAAATAACCGTATTTTTATAATATTAACATTACAAGTTTTTATTTACAATTTTGTTTTATATTTTTGTTTTCTTATTTTAGCAATAAAATACACTACATATTGTACATACATATTATATGCAATTTAATTCTCTAATGTGGTACGTACCAAATAAGATAAAACATATGAGATCTCTCATTTTTATGAATCGTAATTTTCGATTTCATTTTTTGGTTTTTCATTTTACACGTATGCTATGAAACTATGAAGAAAGATTAAATTATTGTAGTATGCATTATTAATTAAAATTGTCATAGCAACGAAAAAATTCAAATTTTTGTTTATATAATTTTTGAATGGTACTATTCAAATACTATTACAAAACCAAGTTTTAAATTTTACACAATGTCTATTGTTTTAGAAGGTTTTTTATTAGATTGGAAATACCAGTTGTTTTATTTTTCTTTATGATATATAGTTGTACCAGAAACCAAATAATAGAAAGAGACGTCGTAACCTTTATATAATAAAACATCCAAAATTGACGGGTTCTAATCATCGTTGCGGATGCTAAACAATTATATAAAATACAATGATACATATAAATCTACACAGTACTTCATGTATAGCATGAGTTTGCAAACAATATGGCTTGTAATGTAGATGGTTTTGACCCGCAACGACGGTTGAAACCCGATAAAAAGATTGGAACCCGGTACTAAATTTTATATATGTTTTTTTTATATATGGGTTGCGACGTCTCTTTATATTATTTGGTTTCTGGTTGTACCTTATTCAACTTATGGCATTAACGATGAAATTTTTTATTGCATTAAATAAACGCATCACCTCAATTGTTTGGTGTAAGCATCAACCAGCGAGTCAGTAAGAATACGTAAGAAAACCTTACAGGATCTGTAAGTTATACTCTTGTCAAAATCAATTTTATTACACATGAATAATTAATGCGCTATAAATTTGTGTTTCACAGTATTAAAATCGTAATAAATTATTTTCTAATTAAAATGTCTAAATTAAATATCCAGACGATTGAAGAGCTAGAGTAACTCTTTATTTTATTTAAAGGGCTAAAAGGTCTTAAAGATATGAAAAATATTAGAGACAAAGCAAAAAAGAAGCGGTCTTGTGCGGTTCGTAAAATAAATCGCACAAGAAATAGATTCGGGTATTTCAAGGTATATATTAATATACAATATTGGCTTTAACAATTGTATGTACCCAATTTACGTTAGAGGTAACATTTACAGAGATAAAAAATCATGACAAGCAACAATTTTTATACACACTCGTATGACAAATGATGCTTTTGAAATGCTGTTGGATCTAATCAAGCCTCAAATGCTAGAAAACAGCCGAAATCTTTTAAGCTATGAATTTCGTCTTGCCTTGACTTGACTGTAAGTTGTTAATATAAAGAAAATTTAAACGTTAATATTAAATATTAAATATTTCTATACAGCTACCTTTCTCAAGGTTGTTCTTTCCAAAGCTTGGCTTGGAGCTGAAAAGTTGGAAAGGAAACCGTCAGAATGGTTATTTATGAAACTTGTGATGCCTTATGGAGAGCATTAGGTGGTTTCTACGTAACAGAACCAAACAGCGCCGATACTAGTGTAATCGCTAAGGATTTTTACCAGTTATGGAATTTTCCTAACTGTATAGGCGCCATCGATGGCAAGCACATTGCCATACAATGCCCCCCTGACAATGGAAGTCAGTTTTTTAATTATAAAAGCTTCTATAGCATAGTTTTGATGACTGCATGCGATGCACGGTATGTATTTACACATATCAATGCAGGAGTTTATGGATCACAGCACGATGGAGGTAGTATTCAATAAGATTTAAATTTATTTATTTTTATAGGAGTTTTTAGTAAAACTAGTTTTAATAAACGACTGGCAAACGGTTAACTTTCGATACCAGAACCAGCAGCAATTCAAGGTATATCAGACATCATTCCACACTTTGTTGTTGCTGATGCGGTATTTCCATTGACTCCAAACATAAAGAAACCATATCCGGGTGTGGGATTGTCAAAATAAAAGGAAAACTACAACAAACGATTATCTCGAGCAAGGCGCTGTATAGAGAATGAGTTTGGCATACTAGTTTGTCGATGAAGGGTTCTCCTGACAACGCTAAAAATGCTGCCGATTACCGCAGAAAGAATTGGGGGTGCTTGTGTCGCTTTACACAACTTTTAAGGCTTACAAAGAAAGCCACCAATTTGTATGCACCTCCTAACTTTGTATTGGGAGGATGCCAATGATAATACACAGTCGGGGGTGTGGAGGAAAGAGAGTAACCATAATCTCAAATCAACCATCACGTTATTTTCGGATTTTGCGGGGGTAGTAATGCACTTAAAATCAGAGGTACTCTCTGCAAATATGTGAACAACGAGGGGCGATTAAACTGGATGGAATAATTCCAACCATTTTATTTGAATAAAACATAAATTCATTAATAAAAGAATAAATAATCAACAGTAAAAGTCAATAATCACAGTAATAATTCAGTTAACATACTCAAAAATTGAATATAATCACATTTAAATAATAAAATAAAATAATCACAATAAATCCAGTTAAACAAAATTACGTAAATTATATATATATATATATATATATATATATATATATATATATATATATATATATATATATATATATATATATATATATATATATATATATATATATTTATATATATATATATATATATATATATATATATATATATATATATATATATATATATATATAACAATAATAAATTAAAGGCCTTGGTGTTCATTTCTAAGTGTTTTCAAGTATGTTAGGACACCAATGCGGGCTTCATCTTTTAAATATTCCGGCAAATTTTTTATTAAGCCCTTTATAATTTGAGCAAAATGCTCGTCAGGATCTGGTTGGGCAGGTTCTAGAGCTGCTTTCTGATTTCTAAATGCAGCTTTGGCTCTTTGAAACTCATTGTTTCAACGAATGCACACGTTTCAACGAATGCGTCAGCTTGCGATTTTTTCGGTGTTTCACTTTCAGTGCTGAAATCACTTTGAGATTCGATCGGTGTCTCTTGCTCGAAATGGTTCGATTTTGTTCTAAAAAAAAAAATCATATAATTATTAAAATAAATAAAATATCTTATAATTACACATTAAATACTTTCTCGGTTGAATAAACTTTTTAAGGAACCCCGTACTTCCCATGTAAGGCCATTCCTCCTCGCAGGGAAGTGGAGCATTTCCGGATGCCAAGTCCAATTTTTTGAACTCTTTGTTATCTCTAAGGAAATTCCATCTTTTTTTGCAGTCTTGTTCTGTAATAAATATTAAATTATTAGCTTCGATAAATATTTCTCGGTTACTTCCGCAATTGCCTCCCAAGCAGCCTCTTTAATCACATTATTTTTGTAGTTTCTATCGGTCTTGTCATAAATATATTTATGACTTTCTACTGCATTAATTAATATGTCAAAAACCATTTTGTTTTATTTAAAATTGTTTAAACACCTATAAAGCATAAATTCAAAATTTTTGATCTTAATGTATTTAAAATAATGTTTTTAAAATTATAATTTTCGGTCTAAAGAATGTAAAGTGACAAGTCTAATTGAACAAAACTGAACAAAAAGTTCTTAATGTTTCGCTGGTCAGTAACATGCATATTCCTATGGTCGCATTCTTACTTAAGTTTGTTAAAGACTCGCTCGCTGGTTGATGCTAAAGTCATAATTAATTTAAAAAAATACACACATGTTATTTTATACCTAAATATAAATTTTTTTTATACAATAAAAAGTGAAGAAATATCTATAATTAAATATAAATTTAATAATAAACAAATCTAGAAAGTGGTATTAGTGGTTAGAAAGTATTCGATTTATAAAGTAATAAATAATCCCCAAATAATGGGAAAAACTTGTGAAAATGGAAAAAGAATTATTAGGTCACCAAATAGATTAAACAGAAAAGTGCGAGATATAATCATACACAAACAAAAGAATTCCATATTCCAATATATTACGAAAAGACGACAACAAAGTACTACTATTATAATAATAATAATAATATTGAAACTGAAATGTCAATAACCAAGAACACGTTGGCTGTCCTCTCTCTATTTCTCAAGAAAAACAAAATGACTCATCTGTATTTGAAGCCAATTTACATAAAATTGTCGATCCAAAAAGTGAAAAACTGTTTCAGTGGACAATGTAAACATGTTTCAAGATCCTGCTAAATGGCCCAATATAGTAACAAATAAAGTAAAAAAATTCTTGTCACAAAAGGACCGTTTCAAATTGACAACTTTTCATTTCCTATAAATGAAGGTCACCGCCGTTTCAGTGCTAACTATTATCATAAAAAAATCCCAAAAAGGTGCATTGCTTTTGGATGGTTTATTTTACTAAACGTAACAGTGATATTGCTTCTGTTGCAACGTTTTTTAAATTGCAATTAGTTCAAACAGAAATCAACTTGTGTCAAATGAAGGTTACAGTTTATGGCAAAAACTTGTGCATAACACTCTCTGATTATGAGATATCAGGAAACCAGGTACAAAATTTTAAAAAATAGCTTGAATTGCGTAACTCAATTATTAAGAAACCCACATTAAAATGCGGTATCGAACTAATATATGAAGCCGAAAGACTACGTTGTCGTTCTATATTAAAACGAATTAACTAAATTATAAAATATTTGCCTCGTCAATGTTTGGCACTAAGAGGGACAACTGACAATTTATATGAAACAAATAATGGCTAGTTTTTAAAATTGGTCGAATTAATAGCAAAATTTGATTCGACTATTTTAGATCATATTAATAAAATCGTATATTCTCGATACATTCTAGAAAGCAAATTGGCAACTTGTGAGCTGATAATGAAAATAGTGCACTCTCGATCGTTTTTGCAATACCTTAGCAAGCAAAAAATTAAAATTATTTAGACCTACATTTTAAGCTTGCAAAAAAAGACAAAAAGTATAAAAACACATTTAGAATGACATATTTTGATAAACGATGTTATGTATCGATTTTCGACCAATTTAAATATAGAACCTTAAAACGCACATTTCTAAAACAGAGGATGAGTGTAAAGATCTCCGTGAGAGAGTTAATCACCTAGAGGCATCGAATGACATCTTATTACAGCAGAAGAACATAAATACCATAGTTATTAAAGGAATCCCGCCTAACAAATGTGGGAACAAGGAGATAGTTATGAGTGTCTTATCTAAAGTTCATTCTGAAATTATAAACGAAAATATTATTGATGTAGTGAAATTAAATAATAATACCACAACACTTCAGTTTTATATTGTAAAGCTGTCTTCGTTTGATTTGATACGTAAGAAAATGAAAAGTCTTCACTTATGCTCGGATAATTTAGGCATCAATTTTAGCAACAGTGAATCCAGTAGAATATTTGTTATGCATAAACTGACACCCTTACAGTCGAAGTTGTACAACGAAGCAAAACAAATTAAAAGACAACAGAATTTTCGATTTCTCTGGGTCAAAGACGGCGTTATTATGTTGCGGAAAACGGAATCATCTAAAGTATATTATTTACGGTCCTTTAATGACATCAGTAACATCAACAAAACACATCAATCTTAAAAATATGATCACTTACTCCAGTCACTTTATATTATGGAATTTATCTGGATGGAAAACCACAGTACAAATTAATTATAAGTATCATTTTTATTTAAACTTTTTTAATTTAGTTATTATTATTATGTTTCATGTTTATTTTGATGTCAAATTTGAGTTTGTTACTTTAAAACTTTTTTTGTTGACATTTATTGGAATGTCAAATAATCAATATGCTTTTAGTTATCCTGCCATCTGCAAAAAATTTTATGATCTAATCTTTTTTTATTTTATTGTGAAATTACGATCACTTGTTAAAATTATTTTTCCTATAAAATATTTGAATCCCCTAAATGATTATGATTGGAATTTTATAGTAAATATTTGCATCTATATAGATGCATTACATTTTTTTAGAAGTAAATTTGGTAATAGTTTTCAGTTATACATAATACGTAGTCTCATTAATGAATTTTAAGTGGCATTGTTATATTTACTTAATTATTTGATACATTACATGCTTTTAGATAAATTTGTGCAATCACGTGAACATGGTCCGTAGTCATAGTATTCGTGGAAATGATGATAATGATTCGGTTTTGATTTTTTGAATGCGAATATGGAAAACACTGCTGACTGTTTGAATATTTGTCATATTAACGCGTAGTATACCTGCTCATATTGATGAACTTGCACAGATAATGTCATCCACCAGTTTACATATTGTTGGTGTATCGGAGACATGGCTTCGTGAAGATATGCCTAAATGCTCATTTGAGATTCCTGGATTTTCATTATTCAGAAATGACCGGGAAAATACTATTACGAGAATGGGAGGCGGAGTGGCCTTTTATATTCGAGAATATCTAAAAGTGAAAATAGTAAACAAAAGTAGTGTGACTCGGTTTGAAGCCCTGTTCGTTGAGATAATGCTATCCAGTGGTAAATTGCTTGTTGGTATTTTATATAATCCTCGTGTGTGTTCCATTACACGGGCTAATGAAATTATGGCATTTATATCAAACTCGGTGAATGAATATCATCGTATTGTAATTATGGGTGATTTCAATTTAAATATGGTCGATCCAGTAGCGGCAGCTAGGCACTTTGCAGATTCAATGATTTCACTCTCTATTGAAATTTTGCCATTTTCCAATACGAGATTGTCCTCCACTTTGGATTTAATGATGGTAGCAAGCATCGATTGTGACCAAATAATTATTCTCGGACAAACTGCTTTACCTGGAATTTCTGATCATGACATGATTTTTATGTGTTATAGATGTCAATATCTACGGCCAAAGGTTAAATATCAGTTCGTCCGTGATTTCTGTAAACTAAATGAGGAATTATTTATTAAAGACAGTTTATCAGAAGATTGGTCAAGCATTTATTTATGTTCTGATGTAAACAGTAAAGTTAAATGTTTCAATAATATTTTTACAAAAATATTAAACCATCACGTCCCTATCAAGCGTAAATTGCAGTATAACAAGGTAGCTCCATGGTTCAATTCTGCTATCTTGGAGTCCATGAAAAAACGTGATGGTGCTTTACTAATGTGGCGTAAAAGTAAAAATAGAGATGACTGGTTATTTCACAAGAAATTACGTAATATGACTACCCGTCTTATTCGTGATTCTAAAAAAAAGTTTTATTTTGAAAATCTAAATCCAAACAACCACAATGGTAATATCTGGAGAGTCATAAGACGTTTGGGGATGATGCCCTCTAAAGAGAGTGGTGTTAATTTTACTGCTGAGGAGTTTAATATGCAGTTTTCAAGTGTGCCTAATAAGCCAATTGTACTACCGATGACCCAGGTGGATGATAATTTCAGCAATGAGTTGAATTTTACAACATTTAGTGAAACTGAGGTTGCGATGGCGCTTCTTCAAGCTAAATCTAATGCGACTGGGTATGATAATATAGTACCTAAACTTATAAAAATATTATTACCTGTTATTTTACCTTATTGTACGCATATTTTCAATTACATAATTACTTCGTGTATTTTTCCT
Source organism: Tipula confusa (assembly GCA_963556175.1). Classification (NCBI taxonomy): domain Eukaryota; kingdom Metazoa; phylum Arthropoda; class Insecta; order Diptera; family Tipulidae; genus Tipula; species Tipula confusa. The sequence continues at coordinate 126,774,708 of OY744475.1, forward strand.
GAGTCGTGGAAGATAGCAATTGTTATTCCCATACCTAAAGTCTCAACACCTTCACAAACATCTGATTTTCGGCCGATTAGTATTTTACCTTATTTATCTAAAGTATTTGAGATTCTTATATGTCGACAAATGAGGCATGATGAAAATAATTCACTAGATCCATTTCAGCCTGGTTATAGATGCAATCACACTACGACTACGGCTTTAAGTAAAGTGTACTACGATTTATTACATAGTATGAATCAGTCATATTTTTCTGTTTTGGTACTACTTGATTTTTCTAAAGCATTTGATTGCATTAATCACGTATTACTGGCACAGAAGCACTCTGTGCATTTGAAATTATAGAAAAAATAATTGAGTTGTTTTAATTTTTAGTAGAGTTATAATAAATAATCAATAATCCAAAAACAAAATTAGCAGGCGGCAGAGAGGATCTAACATCTTGGAACACTTGAGACCGTCCCTTGGAAATTAACACATGGCCAATTTGTGTTGATTTCAAAGTGAATGAGATGAGGATTCGTCTTATTTTCCAAAAGGATATTTTAATGAGGAAAGAATATGCCACGCTATTAGATCGTGTTGAAGCTCTAGCAAAGACTCCAATTACTTACTTTTCTAGCATCGTTCTTCGTTATCGAGTCTTTACATTTGGATTGGCTAAAATCATAGGGCACGTTGATATGTTGGCTAGTCAGTTTCACATACTAAACGTATTATTATTGCCATAATCATAATTATATAATTTTTCTATTAATTCAGGAACGATGTAATCTAAGAAATGAAAATATAAGTCATAATTGAGTTATAAGTCCAAAGACCTCAGGCATAATACTATATAAAATCATTTAATTAATAAGATCAACAAAAAAGAAATAAAATAAGAAACGTATACATAATCAAAAGATAACTGTAACACGTAAACTATATTAAAATAATAATTTAATAAGATAAAATGGTACACGAACAACAAACTAAAGATAAATGTAGCGTTTAGATTAATTTAATAATATTTGAGATGGAAAAAATTAGGAAAATGTTTTAAGCATCTCGAGTATATAAATTATTTTCGGGAATGCTGAAAAATTTATTCAATTATTTTAATTTAACTCGAGAATATTCTCATTTCATTCGTCACAAATCATTAACATTGACATTTTAATTCCATTACAGTTCGTCATAGCTGACGAATTATTGTGTACTTAACAAAATAACTGCCGTTTATGTGTATATACAGGAAAAGTTTTTTATTCTTCAAATATTAACATATTCATATTTTTCTAGAAATTAATGTTCCTCGGAGCTTAGGTTTTTTTTTTAATTTAAGTCGAGAGCCAATTGTCCGTAAATGTCGTTTTGGGTCATAAAAACTGAAGGGAAATTAAAGAAGTGTTAGAGTTTGTACAGGCGTTTCTCGTAGAAATCCCGAGTTCTTTACTCGCCATTTACTAAAAATTTATAAATATATATTAAATAATTACATCTTGTACCGGTAACCGAATTATGCGGAAACAAATGTTCATTTGGCTGACCACCTACAAAGAAACAAGATAAAGAGCTAGAAACAAACTATATTCAATGTTAGCTTGATGTCACTCTCCTCTACATTAAATTTCATCATACATGTGTGAATGCACTGACGTACAGAATTTAATAAGAACTGATAACCCCACTTGTACATTTTTCAGCATAACACTTGAAGTTATTGACCGCTGGTGAATCATCAACATTTCACTTATTTTTAAATTATAACGAGCAAAATATTCGTTATATGTATATACTCGTAGTAGATATGTTCTCATGACCCAGTTTTCGAAAACATGTTACATACAAAAAATTTCACAAAATAGAAAATTAAAACTTTTATGCAATTTCCAAATGAGAAAAATCTATTGAAGTTGAACAGAATAGTTTTTAATGGGTTTTAAAATATACTTTCATTAAAACTCAAACTAAAAAAAAAAAATCTTAGTTTTTGTGTTGTTACTTAGAAAGCTTCTGTATTATCTAAAATGTACAGATTTTATGAAGTACACCAGTACAAAATTTTCTACAGTATTTGAAAAGTGTAACGAATGCAAGTTTTTGTTTTAAAAATTTTAGTTTTTGAATCTGATTCCTATCTCTTCGCATTCCTTAAATTGAATGAAATTTTATTTATGATAAAAATTAACTAGAACCATAACAAATTATGCACACAGCATACAGATAATATAAAACATTCCATTAAATTGTTTTTGTTTTGTTTTTAGTTTTAGTATTTCTTATCAGTTGGAAATATAAGTAGTTTTTGATATTATTTTTAGTTCAATTTTAGTTTCCATTAAATATTAATATTTTGTAGGTAACTCATTTTTCTAATATCGTCATGAAATCTTCGTACAACATAACATAATCATAGAATAGAACTAATAGAAATATTGTGACTAGTAACCAACTCACCAATGATATTAGTAAGAGGGCAATAACACAAACCAATAAAAATTCGTGATCAGTGTTGATCTGGTATACAAACACAAAATATTAAAGTTGCAAAATGCTAGAATTGCTATAAACAAAGTGAAATCTGTGCTACAAATTAAATTGGTTATCCCGGAAAGAACCCTTGTTTTTAAATATATTTGCAAGGATAAGGCAGGATATTTAAATATTATTATTGAGATCGACCCGGCTATAGACACCTTGGCAGTCATTAGTTAGTATTAAGTTTTTTTGAGTATGACAGTTCAATTTTATTTTTATAAAGATGAGATTGTGATGTACGCGATTTATTTAACACATCTCAATTTCAAAGTAACTTCATTTATTTCTAACAAATTATTATTATATTTCGTTTTTCTATTTTGTAACTTTACACTTTTACACAAAATTTACTTTGATTACATTTAGATCGTCTTCTCTCCCTTCTCTTTGCAGGCAAATTCCTCTATTTACTGTTTGGGCGCCAACCTGCTGTAACGGAACCATCGCCACCGATGGTTGCCCGTTAACAAAAATGTTTAGCTGCACAGAGGTCTTAGAGCGGTTATTATGTAGCTGACTAAGCTCAGGGTAAGGGGTGGGGTTTTCAAGACATATGCAGCTCGTGGATAAACCGCAGGAGGGGAATGAGAAGGGACAAGGAAAAAAATGGAATAAAAATTTGGGACGGGATAAAGTTTGGATCAACCTACCGTTTAAGCACTGTGATGGAATTACCTTAACTCATCCTTAATTAATTAAATATTTTTAATTCATTTAGTATAATCTATCAATATGGTTTATTAAATCAAGAAACAAAAAAAAATTATAAAATAAAATAAGGAAAAAATAAAAAAAAATATAATAAAAAATCTTAACTAAGTAATCTTACTGTTTAGCCCGCCGCTACCAACATAAGCCTTAATATTAAACACGCAACAAATTATTTTCTTTTTTTAGTTGATGTTGTTGTTGTGCTTGTTGAAGATGATGACGTTGGATTTTTTTTTAATATGATTATGATTTGATTATTATTATGAGTATTTATATTATTACAGTATACTGTTATGATTATATATATTTTTTTTAATATTGACGCCGCAGACAGTATATGGTGGTAAAATTTTAATGTTCTAATTTCATTCACACTATTAACTGTAGTAATATAATTAACTTTATTATCACTATAATTATTATTATTATTATTTAATTTCAAAAAAAAAAAAATATTTAAATATTTATTATTTGTATTATTAGTATATTTTTTATTACATGCTGATTAGATTTCGTCACTTGACACTTCCTTGCTTTCTGATCACGTGCTCAACAAGCACATGCAAATGAGTCTTTCCCTTTTTTAACTTCAACTATTCTTATTCACAAATTCAACTTACAACCAATATTTATAATATAGTGCAAAAGTTTTTTCTTATTTTCTTAATTTCAACTTTCCTTACTTCTAACTTTAACAATATCATCTACACAATGTTGTATAAAATATTTAGGCAACAATATAAATATTTTCATTATTTATCATTTAATTTTCCAAAACAACTCTATAAAATTCTTCTTAAATTTATTTATTTTTTTATTTAAATGTTTCTCTCTACACGCCTTTCCTCGAACTCCTCCCTAATCTTTTTTTCCTTCAGGTTTTTTAATTTTTCAATACCAACAAAAAAACAAAAAAAAAAATGCAATACAGCGCCTCTACCCAATTTGCATTTCATGCCGCGTACTAATTATAATTTAAGGTGGGTTGTTTACATGCGTCTTGAAACGGAAAAAAAATTGCATGACGTTTCACTGCGCGCACGAGACTGACTAGCATTAGCTCGGTTGGCCGAGACCCTCGGGCTGTGTGTAACAAGGAAAGCTTTTATTCGGAACAAATTTGTTACACGCGGATTTAGCAGAAAAAAAGGAAAACAATAGGGGCACTCACTCACCTTTGGTTAGCGTGTTTCGCTCACCCTCCTTTTTCAGCAACTCGATCTGTACCCCGATTTTGTTCGTTTTTTTGTAATTCCCGTGCGTACGAATTGTTAAACCGGAAAGTATTAATATTGGTGTTTGTGTTCGTGGTATTGCGCACTGTATTTGCGCATGTTGCTCAAATTTTTTTATTAGTTTTTTTGTTACATTCATTTCTCAAAAATCATTTTTCAAAAATTCGTGCGCATCCAAAGTTTTAGATGTGGTTTTAAATACACAAATAATTATTTATATTATAAATTTAAATCGCTTTAAATTTTGCAAATTTTAAATAATTTTTCGTTTACCATTTTAACAAATAAATTTGGTTTATTTGTTTTGTTGAGAATATCAAACGATTTCTTGTTAGAATAGAGTTATGTCATAATATTGTCATAATTCATAATTTCTTGTTAGAATTATTTGTTGATGAATTATGACATTTAAAAACTTGATTTTGTTACTTGATTTTTGATTTTGAAACTTAAATTTGAGAACACTTACCATTTCGAAACAAATTTTATTCTCTGTTCAGTTTTCGATCAAAATAATATAGTTCCGTCTATAATATTTTTCTTTCAAAATTTATCGTCATATCGAAAGGTTGGGAAAAATATTCATGCGATAACCGATTTCTACCGCTTCGACATTTAGACTTTATTGAAACAACATTTAGGCGTTATTTACATAAGAATTAATCTAACACATTAAAATAAATTTGAATCACACAATAATAAATGTGTATTACACTGTATATGTATATGAAATTTTGAATTCTCTTGGGCTAGAATGAATCAAAAAACGTACAAAATCGGGATACTGGTTGGCGTCCTTTCGCTTTCCACCTTCGTCATGCACCTAACTTTCTCTATTTTTGCTAACACGCCAACCTGCTTCGACATGTTTCGTTTCTGACACACGCCCCTGACCACCGGGTGGGGTTTTTATTTTTTAACACTTTGATTCACCGATCCACGCCACGCCGCTAACTACTGTGGCGGAGTCTCTTTTATTCCAAGTTTAGGTATATCTAACCCACGGAACTAACCACCTCGACTTACGAGGTGCTCCTTTCGTTTCCGCGGGGTTTTTACCTTTTCTTCTTGAGGTTTCTTTTTTTTCCGATATCAAATACGTCTCCTCGACGTTTTTTCGTATCTTCTCTTTTTTTTTACAAAGCAAAAAAACTTCTCTCCAATAAGGCAAATCTTCGCCTTATATAAGTTTTTTTATATCCATCTGGCAACCTAAGTGATCGATATTTTCTTTTCGTTTTGCGTCTCGCGTGCCATATGGCCCATCATTATGTTGACTAAACATCGAGATAAAACGAGTGTGAACAACCCGTGCCTTCTATTAAGTTTTTTTTTGTTTGTTCATATTTGTATACGTCAGTCCGGGTTATACTCTGTTCAGTGTGCAGTGTCAGTATTTTGATTTTGTTTTGTATTTTTGTTTTGTGCATTTTGTGTTATTATTTTTGTGTTACGTAAAAGTGTGCAAATCTGAGTTTATATTAAGTGTGCGTTTGTTTTGTCATTTGTGTTACTTTTTAAATGTTTTTACTAAGTGTATGTAAATATATGTTAAACTATATATATATTTGTATGATGGAGTTTTGATTTATATTGTCATCCTTCTGTTGTTTCTAAATTTTTGTTTTGACGTTTACATTGTGGTCACCAGGCGGGCACCACCGCGGGATAGGAGTGAGTTTAAGGATCCTAAAGTTCCCACCAACGAATCTACAGGTAATCAATTAATTTTTTAATAATAATATTTTTACCTCTGACGTCCACCACGTCACAAGATGCTGATGAGATTTTTATAAAGATAAGGCTGCAACCATTGATCTATAATCAATGCAACCATTGATCTATTAATGGACTAGTTTCGGCTGTAATAAATTTAATTAGTTTTACTTTGAAAATAACAAATTAGTTAAATCATCCCATTGTTGCTAAAAATAGACTGTTAATTCTAATAATAATATAATATTACCAATAAAAATAAAACAATTCAATATATAATTTTATTAAAATAATATTACATATTTATTAATTGTATGGTTATTATTATTATCCATGCGCTGTAACAATTTTCTACCGTGATTTTTCTCCGGAAAATAATGTTTCAGATGTTACTCTGACAGTAGCCGCAAAAACAATGGGCAAATCGTTTATTGATGAGCTATAATCATATTCTACTAAACCGGAAATACAAATTTTTGATTGCTCCAAGAATATTGACAACCAAAGTTTTTAGTAGTCATGTATTTGTTTTTCCCTGGTATGACTGTACAATTTTATTCGACGAAATTACTGAAATGTTCGTTGTACTAGTTTTATTGTTCAAAGCTTGCAGAGTGTTCCTCGACTTTAATTGGTAGTGCATTAATTCTAAATAAAGTGTGGTGGCGCCTGTGACATTTTAACCAAATGTTTTGGAAATGTTTGTTGGCCCTGCAACTGGATACAGTGTGAAAATCACAAAAAACTAACGTCGAGAATAAGTTTTTGTCATGTTGTGACATGCATCGATGTAGCTTGTATTGCATAAAGCGCAATACTTGAACAAACGGCGAGGCTACGAACGTTCGTGGTGGTTTCGGTGTTGGGTGATTCTGATTCAATGCATCATAACGTCTTTTTTAAAGTCATTGATTGAATGGCAGGCCGGAAAGTCAATGTCGGTAGCCCCATTTGCCAAAACCCATCAAATTTGTCCAACACTAAATAAATGAGCCGGGAATCATGACTTTCTGATGCATTTCCTAGTGCACTAATACCATGTATCACTGCATTGTAGGTACTACATATTTTCCCAAGAGGTTTTGTTGATGCGTTTTATAATATTGGTTAGTCCACGTAAGTTTTTATGTATAAGTTTATGGTAAGTTTTTTCTTACTGTACCGCTTTACTAGTTTTTGATAGGTTTCGATTTTTGTTATTCACTGGCCTCTCCTTTTAGTAATCCTTTGAGATACTGAAATTTATGTACACCTGTTAAATTGTCGTTAAACGTCACCAAAAACAAAGCTTCCGAACTTAATAACCTCCGAAGTGTTTTCCATGTTGTTGATCAACCTAAACTAGTACTGGAAAATCAGTTTTTCCAGCATTGGTCTAATTCCAACAGCATTACTTTTATGTATGATTTAATGTTTTAAACTTATTTTAAATCCTTAGTGAAAACATTTTTTTAAATTTAAATGATAAGTATGTTAAAAAACTCCAATATGGGTAGAATCATACGATTTTCAGGTTCCATTGGTCTGAGCTCATTACCGTCCCACCTAAATGTTGCAGTCGTTGATGGAAAGTCGCTGCACATTGGTACAGGACATGTCCCGCTAATTTAACTTTCATATTACAGAAGCGACAAGCATTCATCGCGCTTAGACCCATATTCTTTAGATGGTATCTTAGAGGAACATGGCCTGTGAGGAAGCCTCAACTCCGGTATTCCAAGTACGAGGAGTTCTTTAATTCAGTTTGACGCAGGTGAAATAAATTTCTTCACTTCTCATAGACCTGGAATTCTTCGCCAAAAAGAGGACCTTTCAATGTCTTCCCAGCGTTTCGTCGCTGTTCTAAGGTGTGTCTTAGTGACACTGCAGAAGGACTCTGAGCCAATAAATGGATACATAGAACCCACCCCGGTAAGTCCAGCTGCAGGATCGTTTCCATCGATTCCAGTATATCCTGGCATCCACACAAGTGTTACCTTATTTGTGGTAGCCAGTTTTTTTTAACTGTGTTAAGACAATCCCACACCAGTTTTAATTCAATGGTGTGGGACCTAAGAGCCTTTAAGGCTGCTTGACTATCCGATACAATAAAGACCTTAGTGCTATATAGGCCTCTATATAACTATCCCAGCACAAAGTTCTATGGCGTGCATTTCTGCTTGCAAAACAGTAGCATTGGATCTCAAGGGCATTTCCCAAGGACATCGAAAGAGCATTTCCTCTCCTAAATTTTCCTATTCTTGCTCCGTCTTCTGTTTTTGAATCGTTTGTGAACCTTACCATAGACCCTCTCGTTGCCCTTGTTATCTAAAATATTAGAACACAGTGTACCCCAGAATTTTGTAATTTTTAAAATGTTTTCTTTTTCAGTAAGGATATCAAAAAGGGTACTGCGTTTGGTTGACCATGACTTGCTTTTAATCAAACTTAACTCTGTTGGTATACGTGGAATGTCAAATAAGTGGCGCTATTGGTATTAACTGTGGAGTACCGCAAGGATCAGTTTTGGAACCTTTCTTATTTTAATTTATATAAGAATACGTCTAGCAGGCTTGCGGTACGAAGAACGGCGCAACGAGCTCATGGAAGGGAGCAGGCAGTAACAAAATCCATTTGCACAAGTGCGTTTACGATTGGAAGATGTCACGAACAACTATGTGATCTATAAAGGAAACCAAATCGTATCAGAGTCTGAGGACGAATCGGATGCAGCTGTAAATCGAAAATCTGTATTGCCGGAACTCAAACGAATTTGTTGAGTAAATCAGTTGCATCCAAATTACGGCTTCCACTGGAACGTGTATCTATCAAAATTGGGGGAATTGCGTCATCATCCATACAATCTTCCTCCAGCGGATGCATCAAGCAAAGATCTTGAGGTATTGATTATACCTATAATCACGAACGTTGCTCCATCCGTACCGATCAATACAAATGGCTGGTCCAGAAAATCTACGATTGGCGGATCCATCTTTTTCAAGAGCTCAAAACATCGACCTATTAATTGGAGCTGAAATGTTCTTCGATTTGTTCAAAGTCGGTCAAATCAAATTAGGCGCCAATTTGCCATGTCTTCAAAATGCTATCCTAGGTTGGACTATATCAGGACGTTTTTCCAGATTCATACTTCAAACTGCTTACAAATCCTATATCGACGAATACTTGGCCCTCGAGCATATGGAGCGAGATGATGAAATCCAGCATCTAACTACTATCTTCCTCATCACTGCGTAATCAAACCAGATAGTTCAACGACAAAGTGTGCTATGTCGTTTTAGGTCACACAGATATGCATTTAGTGCAGACGTTTCGAAGATTTCTTGCTGCTCGTTATCTCTTACAATATGTAATGAACAGCCAACAGAAATTTCCTGCTGCTAGCGATGCAATTCGACACGACGTGTATGTCGACATCTATTAACCGGGGCTAACTCCTTAAAGTCAGCCAATGAAGTTAAAACGTCAACTATCAATGTGCTTTCTACGTGCGGAATGGAGCTACGAAAATGGTGTGCCAATTCGCCAGATATTATTGTTGATATTCCTTTAAACCATCGTGAAGAATTAGTGCAGCTTGATAATCACGAATACATAAAGACATTTACGATGTTCTGGCAACCGCAGAGACTTCTTTCAATTTTATGTAAAACAGATCTCGAATCAAGCTAAGGTGACAAAAGAGGTTGTCATTTCTGAAAATGCAAGTCTTTTTGATCTAATATCTCCCATCGTAGTCTTGGGTAAGATATTTATGCAGAAGTTGTGGCAGCTTAAGTTGGACTGGGACGAGTATCTGCCATACATATGGAATACCATACAATACAATACATATGCAATACCATACCTATACATATAATGCAATACCATACATATTGGCAGACATTCCGAACAAATCTATGTGATTTGAATGTTTTCGCCGATTCTCCTTTCCTCATAAAAAAAAATATGTCCGACACGTTTATGGTTTTTATTTCGAATGCAAAATTTTTCTCTTTTGTTTCTTTTTACAATTTCATACGCGCCTTCTTTGTTACAATATAAATTCAATTAATATACTAACTCTACTTTAACTTTACAAACAAATTACAATCAATTCAACTAAATGTAAATAATATCCGTTGCTATTTCTTCTTACGCTGGCCGTAACAGAATCAATTATACATTCCACGATTTCTGTTTGACGATAGTATTTCGAGTGGCGGTGTTGAAATTCATGGGTTCGCTGATGCAAGCGAAACAGCTTATGGTGCAGCAATCTATACAGGATATGCACAACCGAACGGACGGTTCTTTGTGCAACTTTTATGCTTTAAGTCTCGAGTAGCACCACTACATAAATCTACGATACCACGATTGGAGTTATCAGCGGCATTATTGTTGGCTTAACTAATGTCACAAGTTAGGGACATGGTGAATTTTCCTGTCAATGATATCATTTATTGGACGGACTCAACAATTGTCTTCCATTGGCTTAAAGCCATCGCACTTGAGTACATAAGAAGAAAGGAATCCTCAACAAAGGTATCATATAGAATCAACACAAAATTCAGCTGATTTCGTTTCTCGAGGAAAAATGGCAGCTAATTTAATACGATGCGAGTTGTGGTTTAATGGACCACAAATGTTACATTTTCTTAAGGCTTTGTGGCTGACTGCGAGGACGTCCTTTGGTGCTGACTATAAAGACGGTCACTGCTTTGGTAACTGTATCTACAAGCGAAGATAACTTCTTCTCAAGAATGAAATACATAAATAATTACAATAAATTGTTGATAACGAAGTACGTTAATAAGAAATGTAAAGTATAGCAATACATTATACGTTATATTTTTAAGCTTTACATTGATTTAAAGATGTTAACGCTATTCTGACCAAGGCTATATTTATACTTATCCTACAAGTCCCGTTTGCTAAGAAGTTCTAAATGGAATCTTTTTAGGTTAATTTCTAATCCATTTCATTATCTTTGTACAAAAAGATTTTATTTCAAAAAATTTTATTATTTTTTGTTGTAAAAAAGACTTTTCAAAATTATGTTTATTTAATTTTCAAATTTAGAATACTGAACGTAATGCAAACATTATTTTGGGATTAGATCGCCCTAATTATTTAAATACATTTTTTCTATAAGTAGCACATATACATAATAAAATGTAATACAATTTTATTGCTACAATTTTAAACAATTTGCACATATGTATGTACATAGTTATAATTTTTTATATAGTTTTGGTTTTAGTTAGGATTTTATAATTTTTTTTTTTGTGAATTACGAGTGTTAGTCCTGGGATTAGGAAAATATAATTAAATCCATTTATCGTATGTACCGAGAAAATTTATTCATTATCATATGGTTTTATTGGATTAGTATACTTTTGAAAAACTTAATTTCAAAGATAATGATTTTAATAAATTTTTTACTCGGTACCAGGTTAAAAAACGATTAACTCTAAATTAATTTGAAGATTTTACAATAAATGTTACACTTAAGTTGCCTTTTAAATAAAAATATTTCTATTCATTCGATTCAAAAATAAAGTGATAAAAATGATGCTGATGGGTCATTTTGTTGTTATTTGTTGGAAAATTCAGGTGATATCTAAATATAATATATTACAGCTTGGTGATAATAATGGCATACAATTTTAATATGTTTGATAATTAGAAAAATTTTAGATATCGACTTACATTGAAGTTTACGATGTATCGGGTTTGTTGTAATTTTGTAATTTGATGCATATAATGTTACCTCTACAATTTGAGTTTTTTTTTTTTATTTTAAATAAATTGACTTTATTCATTTTATTTTATTACAATCTAGTCTCCTGGACTAATGAGCAATTTGTTTCTGACTTAATTTACTAAGATCAGTATATCTATGACTCCACCCATTGGCGTTTTACAGTTTCTGGTAAGTTTTTGTTTAAACCACATCGTTATTGTGGATCTAAATCAGCAAGCTTCTGTTTTCAGTCTGCGTATAATATTGGTGTTGCTTAACAGCTGAATTGCCTCTATATCCACATGTTGCTGGTGTCTTCGTGTTTCCTTGCATTTTTTTAAAATTTAAATTGAAACGGGGTCCACTTTAAGGTCTCTATATAGATCACTATTCCTGACGCACCATGGTGCATCGACGATGTTCTTTAGTACCCTGTTCTGAAACCTTTGAATGATATTGACATTGCTGGGTTTTTTACAACCCCAAAGTTCAATACCATGAGTCCATATTGGTTTCAGTATTTGCTTATAAAGTAGCAGCTTATTGTATGATACCGAGCAATTGGCGCAGTGGTTAAAGCTGCGGTGTTTGGGGCGGGAGGTACCGGGTTCGAATCCCAACAGGGGAGGGTTGCAAAAGGGATTTTTCATCACTTGATTTCGATCGGTGATGACGATGAACACAACTATGACCCCCTGTTGGAGTGCAGAGTCCATGGGCCGAACCATCGTCCATGTCAGTACAGGATGGCATGGAGCAATGCAATGCGCAGATGGGATATTCAACAATCGCGAACCTGTATTCGTGCGTCCTCGATTTGGCCCTAGTAAGTTGGCGTAAGGTAAGGACGTTAAATAAACCGCGAAAGAGTAGGGTGAGCTTCGGCCCCAGAAAATTGTAGGGATTAAAATATAAAAAAAAAAAAATTATTGTATGATGATAAAGAAGAGTATCTGCCTATCAGCCAATGCATTTTTCTATATTTTAGTTTTAGTTCTTCATTTTTCTTTTTGACGTGGACCTTCCATCTAAGTTTAGCATCCAGGGTCATGCTTGGATACTTAGCTGTGTTCGCATACGGTATTATTTCTCAATTTATTGAAACAGGTATATGTTCAACTCGTTTGATGGTAAAATTTATGTGAACTGATTTAGATTCATTTAGCTTAATTCGCCATCTTTTAGTCCATTTATATACTTCGGAGATAGCTGATTGTAATTTTTGTGTTGATTCTTCGTTGCTTTTTCCAACAGCTAGGATCGCAGTGTCATCAGCAAAAGTCGCCACTGTGTTGTTTTCTAATTCAGGTAGATCATACGTGTATAGTTAATTTAAAATCGGTCCTAATACACTGCCCTGTGGTACACCTGATTTTATTTATTTTAATTCAGAATAGGTTTCAGCAAATTTAATTCTAAAGAATCTATCTGTCAGCGAATTGCATTGGTAAGAGATTTCTTAACTTATAATAAAGTCCTTCATGGCAAACCTTGTCAAAAGCTTGCGCCACGTCTAAAAATATGGTGGAGCAGACATTTTTCTCTTCAAGTACTTTCTCAATTATATTGATTATTCTGTGCACTTGTTGTATTGTTAGGTGTTGACGATGAAATCCGAACTGATGATTTGGGATTCAGTTCGATTATCGGATTTAACCTTTTATCAGTAGTTTCTCAAAGAGTTTAGACATAACTGGCAACAACGTAATTGGTCTATAAAACGGTAAACATTAAAATTTGGTGATTCCATGGGTTGATATTTTGGTGAAGAAGATACAGTGTACCAGTGCTGTGCAGTTAAATACATTAAAATTGGGTACCAGTGAAGCAAAAATAGTGGGTACAAAAATTCCTCGGACCAAAGGGGTATTTTCGCCTTTTGGTTTTTTTTTGTCTATAACCTACTGTACTCAGAGAAACTCACTTAACTGCAGCAATCACTGAGGCAACATACTCTGATAACAAGTACACAATTATAGTAGTGATGCTATACCACGTGCACAAATGTAACGCCATCATCCCCATCGCCATCATAAGATAAGTGTTTATTATCGCCTTTAAAATATTTATTTATATACCTTTTTTGTATTAAGTCACTTATTTTTATTATTTATACTTATTTAAATATCATATTATTTATATTATTTACACCATATTTATAATATTTATATATTCACTATATTTATTGATTTGGATACCTGTTTAACTTATTTATTGTAATAACATATTTATTTTTTTGTTTATTTATTATATTTATTAATTATAAAATTAAGGAAATCATGGACCGCGGATCCTAAGAATAAGATTGTATATTCATTATTATTATACTCATTATATATTGGACATATTTAAATATTTATTCGATATAGACACTTAAAAGTTTTTATACTCTTACACATATTTTTATACAATTTCTATTTCCCCAAATTCTTGTGCTAATAATTATGTTTAGAATATTTTTTGTGACGTGTCAATACCATATCACTTATGGGTGATGATCTTAGTCTGATGGAATCCCGTGAGTAGGATCAGCATATACTGCAAAAGGGGCATACCGGATTTAGGTGCAGGGTATCGCCGATAGGGAGGGTGGAGCGCACCGAAATGGATATCACTATGGGTTTACCATTAGTTTAATATAATTGGTTTGAATTTAGTCCACTCCATATTTGTTAGTTTTCTGGCCGTCAATGTGGATATACCAATGAGCAGCACTTCAAGTCTCAGTAGCTGGTGACAAGAACTACTCCCACCTTCATAACCTAGCCGGTAAACGTGCTGCATGTCACCAATATGCAGGGCTACTGGGAAATTTGTTAATGGGACGAAAATAGGTGTTCTACCTCGTTGCACTCAGTCGCAACTTAGTTAGCATTAAGTCGTTCCGTAACAGGTTATTGACTTCCTTTGATTTAAGAGTACTAACTTCGTTTTCTAGAACTTTTATTCGCTCCTGCATCCATGGAATTGTTTGATTCAGTAGCTTGTTTATATTTGTGGAATCGACCAATGCACTATTGGCTTTGCACAATTCACTGTACAATTTTTTCTCAGTTAAAGAACGATTGCAATTCGGGTTTTCCTTATTTTTCAGGACGATTTGCTCCTTTTGTTGTACTAATTTGATGTTGCTTTCCAAAAAGGGACTAGTGACTATTGTAGGAGATAGAGTTAACTTCCGACTCCTTTGGAATTGATATGAAATATCGTTTTCTCTTGTACTCAGTTGAATATTATTATTTTTCCCTAAGATATCTTGGGTAATTTTGTAATTTGATGCATATAATGTTACCTCTATAACTTGAGTAATTATAAACAACGTAAGATACCATTAATACGCGGTCGAGATGTAAAACCACTACCCCTTTTATTTTCAACTCGGTACAAAAACTATCATCATCAATCATAAAAGAACATACTTTTCTATGTACGTGTCTGTACGAACATATATGGTATGTATACGAACATATGGTATGTTTCGCGGAAGATTGGATGCAGTTTACTATGCTCTATTGAAATATGATTTTAATAGTTTTGATAAAAAAGATTAAAAATTTCCTTTTGTTTTATGTTTTTCCTAATGAAACAGGTGGAAAAGGATTTTTTATTTTGTGATGGTAGATTTAATTATAGCTATTGATTTAAAAAATGTAAAAAAATTAAATAAAAATTTGATGTTTGCAGAAGATTGCATTTTAGATAAAAACAATTGAAAAATGCAAGTGGTATTATTTTGCAGTTTGATTGTGATAAATGATATCGTAATCGATAGATCTTGACATAACTAATAAAATACTCATACAGTTACATAAAATTTTTTTTAAAATGTTGGCAAAGCTGTAACCTACAAATTTACGACTATGCAGTAGAAGTCAATAAAGCCCGTAATAGTGTTGCGATTGTGTTCACTTATATCTTATTCAAAAACTCTAGATATCACTATTACTATTAAAATGGCCAAGGCCTCGTTTTGCGTGGTAGTATGGTTATTAAAAAATTGTACGCAACATTTAAAAGATCAAATCGAAGTGGAAATAGCAGTCCATTTTATTTTTGACTCGTTTTTATGTTCTCAACTTAAATTTGCATATAGCTCTTAATAAAACGCAGTACTCACTCCGCAACATTGCCACACCTATTAGCAACAGGATCTTCGTTTTTTTAAATTTTCTAATACCTCGTCGAGTTTCAAATCTTTTACCAACTCCTTAACATTTTTCAATTTCGCAATCCGTATCCTCTGTAGTTCTGATCAAATCTTGATTGGTAAGACCGACGCCCTTATCGTAGTCCAACACCTTCACCAAATATTCTTATTCTAGAGCATGAAAATAATGTGGCGTTTTTTTTAATTATTTTAAAAACACTATTTTTATTTTATAGTACAAATAAATTTTATTTTCACAATTTATTAGTTTTATTTTAAATTTTATAATAATTTATTTATTTATTCTTTAGCACCACTAATCACCTTTTTTCATTTGCGATCGTTATAGGACTGAGAGTTAAATAATGTGCGCCAACGATTTTATTGGGAGCAAAAAGTTTGACTGTATTTGTAATATTAATAGGGTATGGCGAGCAAAGTAGTATACATTGATTTCCGGTGTATATGTAAGTTAAATTCGTGTAATATCGTCGTGATAAAATACACGAATTTTGGACATGCCGGATGGTAATAAAAAGTACATACAAAAACATCGTGGTTTTATATGTAAAATGGAAAGCAATTTGACTGGATTATTAATTTCATCCTCCGTTAAATCTCTTGTTATTGCGAGCGCGCATGACAACAAAAGAGAATGTCAATTGGTAAATTGCTTTACTAACGCCTGAATGTTGATGCAAAATAAGATTACATTATTTTGCAATTGGAGCGCGATTGAAATTTTATCTTATTTTGAAATTCAAATCGGTCGCTACAAAAACTAACAGTGTGTGCAATGTTAGTGATATCTTCTCCATCTGTATAGAAATATGAACACAATGCTTCCTCAGAATGGCTTATCTTCGATTCTTAATTTAGCAAAATTTCCTACAGCTTTGGTAATCCCAAAATTTTTCCAAAATTCTTTCATTTAAATTTTGTTTTTATCCGTTGCTTTTAGTTGTTTGAAAGTCCTACGTAGGAAGTAGAGGTACGAAATGTTCCGCAAAAATCATCCAAATAAATTTCCAGATAATTTTTAGTCAGTCTAAAATGATAGTGATGCTTTATCCCCGGTTCTGTTTAATGTCATGTTTTAATATATATTTCGGGCATAAGCAGATGACATACAGCCGGTGCGACATAATAGATAATTAAAAAAAAAACTTAATCGTAATTTTTTTTGTACAAAATCATTATTATCAAAAAATGAAACATGTTTTTTTAATTGATAATCTGTAAGGAACAAAACTTTTATTACTATATCATTTCATTATGTTCACAATTAGTTTTACAATATTTCAATTAGAATTCATTGTGTTTTTCCTGTGCAAATTAATAGGAAAAATGAAAAAAATGTTACTCAAAAATTGCTAAATCAACAAAAATAATTGGTTGGAACATAATAAATTAATATTTGGTGATATACCCTTTACTTTTGATCACCTCATTGCATCGCTGCCCAATAGAATCTTCCAGTTTTTGACATTTTGCAACTGGGATTCTTCACCAAATGTTCTGAACGTTTTCCCAACGCTATCTTTTGTTTTTTGACCTCGGCAATTTACTGAGACCACGTTTTAACTCACCCCATAGGTTTTCTATGGGGTTTAAATCAGTAGGTTGTGCTGGCTATTTCATTACATTAATATTATTTTCCACAAACCAGTCTTTTACCACCTTCACAGTGTGCTTCGGATCATTGTCTTGCTGAAACACCCAGCGAAGCGGCATGTCTTTTTCGGCATAAGGAAGCATGGTATCTCTAAGAATATCCTCCTTATAAATTTCTTTATTTAAATTTTGATGAATCCAACATATAGGTCCAACAACTCTATATGAGAAACCAGAGCATAATGTATCCTCCGCCATGTTTGACAGTTTTAACTATATAGCGCGGGTCGTATTTTTTTCCTTTGGGTCGTCGGACATACTGGTTGATACAATCTGATCCAAACAGATTAATTTTTGTTTCATCAGACCATAATATGTTTCGCCATTGTGTTATTGGCCACTTCACGTGATCTTTAGCGAATTTTTTTCTTGCTGATATATTATGGTTCGATAAAAATGGAACCTTTTTTGATATGCAAGCTTTCGTTTTCTTTTCAATAAGTCGTTTTCGGATTGTAGAGGTATCATTTTCTAGGCCTAGTTGATTTTTAATGTCATTAGAAGTAGCAAAAGGTTTTTTTTAACAAATCGGACATTACGAACATCTGTCCTTTCGCTTATTTTTCTTTTATTGCCACAATTTCTGATTTGGGTTATTAGTTTTAACGCGTTTGCTACCATATTTATGGAGCGGTCTACAAAACTGGCAAGTTCCTTTAATGTTCTGCCCAGAGCTATTAGTTTTTCAATCAAATCCCTTTGAATTTCGGAGCAATGTTTTCCGGGCCCCATTTCTTTAGTAAAAGTGGATATGTGGGAACTATAAATAATTTTTAATATTTAATTTTAGATAAAATTTAAGAGCTAAATAAAAACTATGTAATTTAAATTATGCAATTTTGTCATTAACCATTAAAACGAATAATTACCTATTATTTTACACAACGACTTTAGCGAAAATTGAATTCACACTGAATTCAAAACTCAAAGAAATAGTACAGTTTCTTTTAAAACAAAAGAAAACGAAACAAAAAATTTGTTTTAAATCCAATCACATTATCATAGCTGTTCAAATAATCACACAAACCAAAAAAAATCGTAAAAAACAGTTAATTACTTATGATACTTAATATATTTGTATTGTATTACCTATCAATACCCACGTCTGTATGTGTTATTTATTGGACTGAATGACACCGGTGCCACAGAAATACTTGATCTACTTGTACGATTTTCGGCAGCAAAAAATATGATCACAGGTTTCAAAAACCAAGACGCAACTTTTTTGGGTAGTGGTGGCACACATTTGTCTTGCCGCAGGCTAAAGTGCTTTGCATGCCCTGTGTTTACTTTTAAAGTCAAAATACCTTGCAAATTCTAAAAAACTGAAGTTGTACAAAGTGTTGATCGTACCCTTTGTCATGAATTCGTCATTACAATGGGACCCTGAGAGATGAGAATGTTTACGAACCGATGGTAAAAATTGTGTAAGTAAATAAACCTCGTGAAATAAATCTAAATAATTTATTTATTTGGCTTAAGCAAGAACTAACTTACACTTTTGTGTGGATATATAACGACGGCGGTGTCGTGTCGTTATTTTTAATTATTCAGAATTTGGATGTTGTGCAAAGCAAAGCTCAGTTTCGATCTGATGAGGAATCGTAAATAATTTTGTTAAAAATTATTTGTCATCTCATCAGGCCATAGCGACCGAGTGCTATGTGTAATAGCTACTTTACGCTCTATATATATTTATGTACAGTGTACATGTAGCGTTGGGCTTATAAAATAAATGGGCTTAAAAAATTCTATTAAAAGTGAATGCAATGTAAAAAAAAATTGGATCCAGGGACTTCATGCTAACCGAGTCCTTTACAACGATTTCGACTCTAAAACGGAAGGACTTAAAGTGTGTAATTGTCATTTGCAACCACATCGGAAACAATCCTGCTGACATCGTAGATCGATGATGATAACAGATAAAGAAATGAATATAAATTAATTGCCCAGTAGCCTAATTCTATAAAAAAAAGATAAAATGAAAAAACGAAAAAGTGATAAATTTTACACAAACCAATTTTGCTTAATATTTATCACAAAACGCTTAGTTCGTATTCTATAAAATGAAAACTAGCGGGTAAACTTTATCGTGCTGGGTAATTTATTTCGCTGCGTTTTTTTTACGTTACTATAGAATAGTTGCGCCACCATGACAAACATGCCTGTTGGTAACGAGAAGGGAAAAAAGAAGAAAAACGGACGGGTGGTATATTCTTTTTTGCTTGCGGTATTAACCCGTTGCTATATTTTTTTTTGGTATAAAAGAACCAAAACTAATCACGAAGAGGGTCAGTCAAGTTTGGCATTTATTGTAATTCAAATTAACAAACTAAAAAAAATTTAAAATAAATTTAGAATTGAAATTATATACATAGTTTGATAAAATGTATTGTAATAAAAAATAAATTTATGTGTGTGATCATTTTGAAAAAAAATTTATAAAATTTAAAACTGTTGCAATAACAAGTGCATAAAACAAGTGCATACAACTTTATGAACTAGAATGTTTTAGAAAGTATGAAAATTATCGTGTTCAAAATATAAAATTTATGTGTCGTGATCATTTTGATCAAAAATTATAACATTACAAATTATTGTAAATTATGTGATATCATAGTATATTGTAATAAAAGTATATTGCATCGTATATAGCATTAAAACATTATGGATTAGACTGTTCTAGAAAGAATAAAATTTATCAAGAGATAAATATTAAGTGAGTTGATTATTTTGGATCAAAGTTTTTGGTATAAATAAAACAAACAAAAAATTATATAAATAAAAATAACTAAGTATTCACAAATAAATAGTTACATACAAATTGTAACAACAACAACAACATATATCACCAACAACAACAACATATATAAAAAAATCATAATAATTTACCTGTTAAAATTGATGTTGGTAGTGAGTAAGTTAGAATTAAGAGTAACTTTATGTTCAAAAGATTTTTTTTGATCCTCTTTTGATTGTTTAGGTTTTTATTTTGTTATCATTAAAATAAATTTCGTATAATTTTATAGTAATAACTTACTGTTTTTCTTATTTTTCTCGTTGGGGTGGGAAAGGGGGCTTAAGTTAACTGGTCTACAAACAGCTCAAATGTCATCCTCACCTGCACGTGGTGCACCCTACTAGGCAACTAATAAGGCTCTGGCGACCGAGACACGGCGGTATAACCGACTATCGCGAACTTATTAAATGAAGTTCTCAAACCACACCCACTACCAACTCGAACTGATCAGAGTGGTAGATGCTCCATGACCAGTAAAATAAACAATGAGTACAACTAGTTCAGATAATTGTACCCCATGTGGTAACCCAGCTGGCAAATCCACCCTCTAACGAGGCTGGCTCAACGGATCCTGGGGTGAGCCAATCATTGTTTAAAAGCCCTCTTAGGCAACTCAACCCATTTAGACAAAAATCCAGGGTGGGTAGATCACCACCACCATTATCGAACACCTTGGAAAGGGATAACGCAGAACTGCGCAATAAGATTTACAAAATAGAAAAGTTAACGTTAAATCTAAACAAAGACCTCGAAAGCTTAAAGCGAGAAAACAAGGAGTTAAAAGTTGCTCTAAATGCAGTAATATCTAAAAAAAAAACCTCTAAGCTGCAGGAAAAACACGATACCAATGATCATATAAAGGTTATATAAGAAACAAACGAAGAAGAGCTGAACAGGGAAACGGGATGGATTCTGAACCGTAGCAAAAAAAAAATAAGAAACGCAAGATGAGTAAATCACCACAAGTTTCACCCGAACTGAAACAATTAATTGAGCAGCTTCCAACCGTAAGTAGGAATGTACCACAGGAGGAAAAATTTCAGGTTTCAGCGAAACAGAAACCATCAAGTAAAGAAATCTCAACCGGAAGGAAGAATATACAACTGGAGAAAAACGTGCCACGGCCACCTCCAGTTATAATATCCAATTGCGTATCAAAGTATTAGAAATATCATGAACAACAAGCGGATAGAATTTCAAGCTACAGCTCTAAATAGTGGTGATATCAAAATAAATGTCCCAGACAGTGATAGCTACAGAAAGTTAACAGGAGCTCTTAATGAAAACAAAACAACATGGTATTCATACGAAAATAAGTTGACAAGACAAACCAAAGTCATTGTTAAGAAACTACACTTTTCATGCAAACCAGAAGAGATAAAAGACTATCTTTTGGAGAAACAATATAAAATAAAAGAAGTTACACAATTGCTAAAAAGAGGTAACAAAACACCGCTTCCATTATATTTGCTATCTTTTGAAAGCACAGAAGACATTAAAAATATTTATGTAATCAGCAAAATACTCCATATGAAAGCGCAAATAGAAGCAGTCAACAAATCTACACTGATTCCCCAGTGCAAAAAATGCCAAGTCTACGGACACACGCAAAATTTTTGTAATAAGAGCCTAGATGCGTGAAGTGTATAGGAAAACACCGTACGGCTGAATGTATAAAACAAAAAGACAACCCACCAAAATGTGTCAACTGTGGGGAGGCACATCAAGCCAACTACAGAGGTTGCATTTTTATAAGAGAGCTGCAGAAAATTCGCAACAAAACAAGGGACACTTTAGTAAGTACCAGGCCAGAAATCAACTCAGCCTCAACAAGAATATCCACAAAGTTAAGGATACACGAAACATTAAACAAATTATCAAGAACTAATCCAAATGTAACATTTGCTGATGTACTCACTATTGGAAGCTCAAGAAGGCAACATAGTTCTGCTTCAGTTAATGATTGAAATAATAACCAAACTAATAAAATACTACTAAGATATTCTCAATAGAATTACTTCGCAAGAAGAAAAGCAAGAAAGAGCTCTCATATCAATCATGCAAAGGCTCACTTTAATCGAAAAAAGTCAAACAGCATCAGAGGTAGCTTCTCTTTGCTAATTAACATGTCCAATAATTTAAAAATTCTTGCATGGAACTGCAATGGTATATTGCAACGACAAAATGAAATACAACTATTTCTTGATTTAGAAAAAATAGACATATGCTTATTATCTGAAACACACCTTACTACTCAGAGTCATATAAAACTCCGTGGCTACAAAGTTCACTCAGCAGTACATCCTAATAATAATGCACGAGGGGGCAGTGCCGTGATTTTAAAAAAGGATATTAAATACGATCTACAACTTAAACTTGAAAGTGATGAAATACAAGCAATTAGCGTTAGCATTAATACCCGCAACCACTAAGTAGTGGTAGCCGCAATATATTGCCCACCTTGAAACAGCATCAAAGAGAATGTTTATAAACACTTCTTCGAGCAGCTAGGTGAAATATTCATAATCGGGGGTGACTTCAACGCTAAACACACAGACTGGGGATCAAGAATAACAACACCTAAAGGGAAAGAACTACATCAAGCAATAATTAAATACAACTGCAACTGGCATTCTACTGGGAAACCATTTTATAGGCCCAGCGATCAAAATAAAACACCTGATCTAATTGACTTTTTTATAACAAGAAAAATCTCGGTTGATTATGTACAAGTGCAGGAAGGATTTGACTCCACGTCTGACCATTCCTCTATTTTAATGATAATAAGTGATACAATAATTACAATTGATAAGGAGCCAATGTTAACAAATAAATATACGGACTGGAAAAATTTTAGGAATGAACTAAACAATAGCATCATTTTAAACACACAACTTTCATCAGAAGAAACATTAGAACAAGAGGTGGAAAAACTCGTTAAAGATACACAGCAAGCAGCTTGGAAAAGCACTAATACAACAAACATAAAAATAGCTGGCAAATGCTACCCAATGGAAATTAAATCACTAGTTTTAGAGAAAAGAAGTGCCCGAAGGGAATGGCAACGTACACGAGACCCAGTTGTCAAAAATAGATTAAATAATTTAACACAACGATTACGCAGAGAAATACGGGAATTTAAAAATAAATCAATAAATTCATACCTACAATCTCTCACCTATGATAAAGATAGTCATTATTCATTGTGGAAAGCAACCAAATATCTGAAAAGGCCAGTTATGCACATACCACCAATAAGAACAAATAATGGTCGCCTGGCTAAAACCAAAGAAGAAAAAGCAGAAAGGTTCGCGGATCATCTCGAGAGTACCTTTCACCCCAATTTAACAACACTTAATCAACAGGATATACTGATTGAAAACCATACAACCATCTTGAGACGGGAAATCCTATTAACTAATGCTAAAGAAGTGAAGCAAGAAATATAGAATCATGTATTACTTAAAAAATCACCAGGATATGACTTGATAACTGGAGAGATCATTAAACAAGTACCTAATAAAGCTATTAAAAAAATATCGGACATGATATCGGAATGCTTCCTTCAGACTCCGTTATGTCGCTGTATCTTGGAAATTTGCGGAAGTGATAATGATACCTAAACCAGTTAAGCCACCAAGTGAATTAACCTCGTACAGGCCAATATCACTTCTTCCCATCATGTCAAAACTGTTTGAAAGACTATTATTAAAACGAATTAAACCAGAAATTATAAAATCAGGAGCTGTTCCATCCCATCAGTTTGGATTTAGAGAAAAACACTCCACAATCGATCAAGTCCATAGAATAACAGATTTAATAGAAAAATACTTAGAAGTAAAAAATAATTGTTCAGCCATATTTCTGGATAAAGCATAGGCATTTGACAAAGTCTGGCTAGATAGTAAAATATTTAAATTGGAGAAAACTCTACCATTTGAGTATTGCGAACTGCTAAAGTCATACCTGAAAAGAAGATACTTTAGAGTTAAACAGGAAGGAACTTACTCCAGCATAAAAGAAGCTAAAGCACGAGTCCCGCAGGGGAGTGTTTTAGGGCCACTCCTTTTCGTACTGTTTACAAGCGACTTACCACAGACGAGCAATACAACTACCGCCACGTTTGCCGATGACACTGCAATTCTAGCTGTTGGTGACAATCGGCGAAGTCACATTCAAACTACAAATAGCCATAAATAATATACAAGATTGGCTAACTGAGTGGAGAATTAAAGTGAATGAATCTAAGTCTACTCACATTAACTTCACTAATAGGTCAATAGAACCACTAACTGTGACTTTCAATAATATCCCTGTACCACATGCAAATCAAGCAAAATACCCTGGTATGTACCTTGATGCAAAGTTAAAGTGGAAACTACATGTGAAAAAGAAAGCAGAAGAGCTTCAGTTAAAATATAGAAAAATGTACTGGTTAATTGGAAGAAACTCTCAGTTATCCATTCATAATAAACTTATGCTTTATAAACAAGTACTCAAGCCGCTCTGGACTTATGGTATCCAACTATAGGGATGCACTAAAACCAGCAATCTACAGATAGTTCAACGATTCCAAAATAAAGTTCTTAGATGAATTGTAAACGCCCCTTGGTTCACTCGTAATAGTGACCTTCATAGAGAACTCAGAACAGACACAGTCGCAAGTGATATCAAGAAATGTGCTCAAAAACACCAGGAGAGACTCCATCATCACCCTAATATTGAAGCTGTAAGACTACTTCATCAAGAGGATATTATAAGAAGACTCAAAAGACTAAAACCTTTTGAGTTACCTGAGTAGTGCGCATAATGCAAAAACAACCAAAATAACACTTTATGGAAAGATTACATAGATGTGGCTTTATTATTATATTATTAGAATCAAACTCTGTTAGTCAAAAATGACTAGTTACTTTGTAAAAAATATTTTTAAAATAAAAATAAAAAATCATAAAAAAAAAAAATTCTCGTTCTCCTGTATTGGGTATGTTTATTTCTTTCTACTTATAGTGACGTGTAAATAAAAATGAGTGGTCGAACTACTTTTGTGAATGATGGTGAGTTGAAGGTGAGTATTTCTTAGTATAAGATGATAAGTTGCATTCCTGTTCCTTACGGTAAATTAAAGATCATGCATGCCTTTGCAAACCCCACACCTCATTCCTGAGCTCGAACCGGCAAAACTCACCGCGCAAAGCTCCCTGCATGGTTATT
Source organism: Tipula confusa (assembly GCA_963556175.1). Lineage (NCBI taxonomy): Eukaryota > Metazoa > Arthropoda > Insecta > Diptera > Tipulidae > Tipula > Tipula confusa. Next base: position 126,800,453 of record OY744475.1, read on the forward strand.
CTGTTAATTGTGCTTGAATATATTCCAGTTTCGTTACAGTGGCGCCCAATCCAACATGACTATCCTACCTTTCCCGTCCTATCCTAATCCCTATAGTTTTTTTTGGATTCAAATTGTTTAGTGAGTTAAATCGTCAGTTCAATTTTAGTTTTCAACATTCAGCGTATTTTTCGATTAACGGTTGAATGAATGAGTCTATTTCCGCTATCAATGTAGATTAAAGAGTGTCCTTCAATTCTTATCATGGTATTGGGAAATGCGTTCACATGTTATCAATTCTACAATTTCATAATTTAATTTTTCCCCTTTATTAGTTGTTGTTGTGACATCCAACGGTTTCCGCGTTTAGTGTTGATGTTCCGGTCTGATTGCCACCTCAATAAATTTTACCGTATTTTAAATAATCGTCAACTTAAATATAAAAAAATGAATCCAAACGTGGTTGGTTTGACTCATAGAACATATTTTTGGGTTGTCATGTGTAAGTGATCAACATTTTAATTTATTTCCAGTAGATGCTGCTGTTGAGTTAAATTACTGATTTTTTTTGCTTCTTTTCTATTTCTGTTAATTCCGTTCCTCAGTCTTTTCCTTATATGCAACGAGTCATATTTTAGTTAATTCAACGATGCCTTCATCTCATCATCACAATTTATTAAAAATTTTGTTATATTTTTACGTATTCTGAAGGAAAATCGTATCTTATCCTTTTATCCTTACTTAAACCGGATGAAATCCAAATCGAATTTGAGCTCCGAAAGATTTTTTTTAACGATTCCCAGGGTTTAAAAACTGCAAGAACTTCTGGCAGCTGAATCCAAAGGGACTCAGGGAAAACCCACCAAAATGACATCGAAAGCTAGCAAAAAACCGGATGTTGAAATACAATGTTGTCGGGCTAAATTGGAATCACTAACAGACCAAATAGTAGATCTCGAAACACTGAATTAAAGAAAGAGATACTTTGTCTAAGATCTCATCTTCTGCATGTCCAAAGACGTTTTGAAATAGCCAAGCTTTGTACTATGTATGAGTCCACCGCTCGAAAGGCCTTACAATTTTGTAATGAGTTATTGAGCAGTTTAGATAAGTATTTAATGCAGAATGAGTTGCTTAACTCATCCATAGATAGCGCGAAATTGGTAGACATAGAAACCTTTGAGCGTTCAGAACCATAAAGTATCGAACAAATAACAACATGATCCTAAGAATCCCTGTCGACACAGAGGCAAAAAAACTGTATTAAGATCTGAAATCGCCATAAACGATTAGACTTTTACCTGAACCAGATCAGGTGAAATCTAAATCCGACAAAAACAATCAACACGGTTCCCCAAAAATGGATAATGACATTCCGCTGGATTTCTACGCTCTATACCAGGACCAAAAACATTTGACAGGACAATCGGAAATAGCACTCCAAAAAAAACTAGAAGCATCAATCGACAGGAAAAACAACATAAAAAATCAACAGCCTTACCGGCCAATGCCGACCATTCACCGAGATCACCCACAAGACCCCTAAGACGATTTCCTCACAACCGGCGATCGCTGCCGTAAGGTCAGCCCAAGACCGCGGCCATAATGTCATAATATCTCAACCATAATATAAACTTAATTAATTAATAACTGCATTATTAATTTTCAAATAATTGTCCTTTTTATCATAATATACAACACGAATACATCACCAACTTAATTTTAAACAATAAAACTTTATTTTTTGTTTACTTCAAAAGAAAGAAAAATTGTAAATGAATCAACAAATTGACAAAAATAAATATAACCTCAACATTTTTGTTTTATTTCTTTATTTGTGATGTAATAAAAATCGAAAATCAAATAATTTTGTTTGCAATGATCGCACCATAAATATCCCAACTCCAAAATTTAGTTTATAGAAAAAAACATTGCAAAGAGGTAAAAGACGAATAAATGCAACAACGTGAGCGCGAGTTATGTGGAAATGGTCCATGACTGTTTCAAATTTTTTAGGTGCGTTAAAATTAATCTACATTTGGAAATCCCCTTTTTCTAAAGAATTGATGTCTAAAACCCATCATATTTTTAGGCCAACAGACAATTTTTTGGAATAATAAGTCCATAATTGCATAGAGGGCATGGTGTATTGTCCTACATATAGAGTTGCCAGGTGGCCGGTTTTGGACCGGCCTAGCCGGTTTGAAGAAATGTTTGCCGTTCAATAAAAATTTTAATAAAATTTCATTTATTTTAAGTTAAAAACTATTTTTCTTATTATACTAACAATAAAATAACAAAAAGTTGTACGTTTCTATTACTTACATTTATCGGTTTGTTGGGTTGAGAGTAGATAAATTTGTACATTCAAACCAAATCATACTTCATTCTAAACTAATGTCAAATGGCAATTAAAATTTAAACTCAAAGTAAACTGTAAATGCCTGGGCGATTAAGGTTAGTTCTTCATAACATATATATTTCTAATTGAAATCACAAATACTATGTACTTTTTGTGATTAATTTAGTATGGATTACAATAAGTAAAACTTATGCTAATAAAAATTGTATGATGCCTTATGAAAACGAATCTAACAAAAGGAAACAAACCAGTCAGAAGTTTTGAAAAAAAACAATCAGAAAGAGAAATTAAATGGCTCGACGAATCGGACTGGAGACTTTGGCTCTCAAAAGTTGAACATTAGCGAAATGTAAATATTGCAATATGGAATTTTTAGTTAAGTTTGATGGAAGAAAAGCCAATAAACATCACATTAATTCGAAAAACCATAAAACAAAGATCGCAGCTGCTCAATAGAAAAATGTTATGTCCCAATATTTTATGCAAGAAAACTCACTGGAAGAAGACGCAGTAACGGCAACCGAGTTGTTTATAATATATCATGGCCTCAAGCACCATTATAGTTTTTTTCTATGGATTACGGTAACAAATTGCTGATCAAACAATTTCCTGATTCCGATATATGTAAGAAAATTCAATTGGGATGAATTAAAATGCAATGTTTGGTGCAAAACGTACTTGCACTCAATCGAAACTGTGATAGATATAGTTAATAATAAATCAACGGAACTTCCGTTACCTTCTGGCATTAGTAGGGACCCGTCTAATAAAGGAAACCGCAAAATGTTTCCAATTGCAATTCAATTTTTTAATGTTAACGGTCTAACAAATGCTTTATTGGACTTTTGTGAACAATCAGATGACACACCTATAGGCATCGCAGGTCTCATTCTAAAAACTTTAAACTGCTATAATTTTAATTTAAAATATTTAACAGCATTTTCGGCTGACAATGCGCCTGTTAATTTTGGTAAAAAAGCATCTATCTTTACAAAGTTGAGAGAAAGCAATCAGAAATTGAAGTCAGGTTGTAATTGCCACATCGTTCAAAATACTGCAAAAAATGCTATTTAAACTATGTCATACGATGTTGAAACTCTAATCTTTAAAGTTTTTTAAGAATTTTCATGCAGTGCTTGAAAAGTAGATAGGCTTAAATCGTGTTTTGAATTTTGCAATCAAGAGTATTAACAAATTCTTGGACATGTAACGACACGACAGCTATTTAAAGCTCTTGATCGTTTGCTTCAATGCTGGCCAACTGTAAAAACTTATTTTATTCAGCAAGGCGAAGAAGAGTGTGAGAAAGGCAAATGGAAATTTATCCATGATCAATTTGACGGTTTAGCGGAAAACTATTTTGATATTAGAGAAAAAAAAGACTGATATAATGCAACTGAATCCAATAATGGATGAACTTCGAAAAGAAATAAATTAAAGGAAAGAGGACAAATTTTATGGGTTTAAAGTGAACCAAAATTTGAAGAATTTGTCCAGTTATGATTTTCAAAAATTTGAAAAAGAAGCAAATACCGTTTATGATCAAGCATTGAACTACCTTGAAAAGTAGTTTGATTTTAATAGTAATATATTTCAACAGTTTTCTAAATTTAATTTCAAATCCGAAAACTTATTATCAATAGATGACATTATAGATGTTGCAGAGCATCAATATAGATTTCGAATTAGATAATAGTTACGGCAATTTTGCTGATAGTAAATACGTTGAATTACGTTTACTTAAAGAAGTCGTTAAATCAAAAATAATTACTGATGCTATAAGTAAAATAGAGACAAGTGATGTTTGGATACTCATTCTACAGAACAATAATTTGCCGTTTCTTCAAAACATTATAGAACATATTTGTCCGGTACCTAGTAGCAATGCTTGTGTTGAACGTTGTGTCAGCATAATGGGAAACATTTGGCGAGATGATAGAAATCGGCTTCCATCCGAAAATGGTGGCTGTGAACTATTATTATTACAAAACTTAAAAATTCCATGTAGCGAGTTTAAAGACTCAATAAAAGGCAAAAAGGATTTATTGAAGGCTGCCAGAAGCAAAACAAAATATAAATTTATTAAATAATTTAGTATAACGTACTATTAAATTTTTACAATTAATTTTGAATAAATTTTATTTTATTTGAATTAATTTTATTTATGTAATATTTAATTAGCCGTCATAATAAAATATTTATTTTTTTTTCTAAAGCCGGTCAAAACTTTTTCAAAAACTGGTAACCCTACCTACATACAGTGGCTTTAACTCCATGCATGCTTTCAACGCCATGGTCTTATATCTCAGATTTTCTGCAAAACTTTTCAAAATGTAATTACCTTGCTCGTAATTTATCCTAAATGCTTCTTAAGTCCTTATATTATTCCTATAAATTCTTACTTTGTCATTATTTTGTTTGTTGTGATTTACGTAAATTTGATTGCCTACATAATATTTGTTCTTACTTCATTGCACAGATACACAAATCTTTTGATCGATTAAAAAATAATACTTTTACCTCACAAATTTTTTGTTATTACATATTTACCATATTTACAAAACGAGAATATATAAAATCATAACATATCGATTATATTGTATATATGTTTCAATTCATTGATGCAGAAACATGATTTTCCATTAATTTTCACCATAATTGGAAAATATTTTCCCATTCAGGTGTATTAAACTTGAGAAAATCCTTTTTCAGATATTGTCCTAATTCAGTTGTATGTGACGTGTTATAATTTTAATTTATAGCACACTTAAAATTACAAATAGAATAGCGGTCAGCAAATTATATAAAAAATTATACAATTTTTAATTAATTTTGGCTACACTGCATACATATAATAAAATGTGTGTATGTATATCTCTAACGCGTTGCCATATCATTAATTACTGATTTTTATGTATTTATTACAGATCATTTAGTTTTGAAAAATTTCAAAAGATTTTCCCTTTTTACTTTAATTATTTGAAGGATGGGTTTTAAATGTTGGAAAAACATGTAATTACCAAAAATCCTTTGTTCTCTCTAAACATATAATTATACGTCATCGAATTGATATGGAAATAGTTTTAGGCCTTGTTTCATACAACAACAATAATTTTCAAACTAGTAATTCATTATTTTTTTTTAAATGTTAATGATGACAGGATATTGAATTAAGTACGAGATGGGTTTTCGTTCATTATGTAAATATATCTTCAACACAGCTTAGTTGTTCATTATACTCGTTTCCCAATTCACATAATTTATGGTAAGTCCTTTTAATTTGAAATATAAATTTTATAGCCAATATTTTATCTTTAATTTGGTTTTAGCTTGGGTAAAAAATTAATACTAAAAATTTTTGGATGCCACTTTTTATGTCGTTTAGATTATATACTGTGATAATAGTAACCAATGTGGCCACACAAATCGTTATAATCGTTAGTGAAAAAAATTGTTCGGCCGTAAGTTGGTAATGGACACATGTAAACGATATCTAGTTTCCCTACTGTATAACCAGCAGTTGATGGTCTTCTAATAAGCATATGTCTGGACATAAAAATTTCGCCAAGTTTAGTTACCTTACACTAATTTGCACAGTGTATTCAGTTCCTTATATATGTTGATTCAAATAACTCTTTCGGCAAGTTACCCATCTGTTGTTTTACTGACATCGGTTTGACTCAGGAACATCGCATACAATTACGATAAACTAGTGTTAAAATTGTCCATATTGGAGGGATAAAAATTGCAATCTGAATTAGTATATTTGCATCAATGAATTGTGATTAGACCGAATTACAAAATCCTAGCTTCATAAACCTTTATATTTACATCGGAGATACATTCACACTGAATAAAATTAAGTCATTACCAATCCGGTGTTGAAATCCTTACTTGTTAGTGGTGGCGAGATTTGGTGATTGTCTTTTTTACGGAATTTGAAACAAATCGGGAAGTGCCATTACTTTGTTCAACTTGTGATAGTTATTTATATAGTGTATACTCGCGAAGGAACTTCCATATACGTTTAGACCAATCAACACTGTAGATGTTTTATATTCGCAGTGTTGTGTGACACAGGGTGGCATCTACGGAATAAGACATGGATATTTCAAAGTTTGTAAAATTTGTAGCCCTGAGATACATATGTCGCACCTCATAAAAACAGCATTTTACTGACAGGAAAATTCACGACGGCTAGAACTAAGACAATTTCTCCGATCAAAAATCTGTAAACGGAAAGTTAATTCAGATCATTTATATTTGTCGTGAACGATTGCCGATATGGCTGGTGACTTGCTATATACGGAATTGAAAGACTTCCCGTTGAAGTTGGCAAATAATGCTTAGTGTTTTAATATACTCGTCGTTATCAATATGTATGAATTGTTCTTGATGTTATCGCGGTAATGTTGTCTGGAGAATTGGCGAACTATTTTCACAATCCCATAGAACTTTGGTAATCGAAGTCTTCAGGTGGTCGAAGCTTGCAATGAAGTCGGCTGCGGGGAGCATGTCATCGGCATATTTGTGTCATACTGGATTGCATGGCTAGTAACAGGAATATCACCTTGATTATTAATTGTACATTGTTCAGACAACGAGTAGCAAGTAATAGAGCTGCAGATATCCCGTATTTTATAGTTTTTAAGAGAAACATTTGAAGCCTCATTTATCTAATTATTCCATAGTTTTGACCATGTCTCCAACCATCAACAAGTCATTCTGGCAGTAGGCCAGCTACTGCTTGTGTTTGCTGAACCATTGAACTGTTGATTTCTTCGTTTAAGTATTTAATCTGGTTTTTACGGGTTGGATTGCACTTGTGGAATCGTTAATTTAAAATCTCCCTAGAAACTTCAAAATTTGCTTCAGAGAAGTTCAAATTATCCAGTTACCTGAGCTGCAGCAACCTTCAACGCATATTTTAGATACTGGTATTACGAGAGTATATTTAATGACGAGTTCAAATAAACCACAAAAAATTGAAGAATTCAATAAATTCTGGCAACTTTATTACATCTTCCGAAAATGTGGCCAATGCTGTTGGTGGAAGTTTCATGGACAATTTGCGTACAAGAATGTTTGCTTTGGAAGAACGTTGAAATAGTGTTCTTTTAATTGTTTTTCAAAGAATGTGGTCTCGAAATAGATAGCTTTTACGGCATTCCGAAATATTCAATATATCGTTGTGTGATGAAAGTGAAACTGCTTCTGCCGGTGATGGGAAAGCGATGTTTGGTAAAGTATTAAAGAACCAAGTGCTGTTTAAAGATGGACTTGAAAAAAGAGCTGGTAAAGCCGATTTAAATAAAAAACTGATAAAAATCAAACAAGTAATATAAAAATTTAACTTTTAGAATGGGATAAAGAATTTATGCAGCTAATGGATTTTGACGAGAACCTATTTTTCAATAAAGTACCCTGAGAAGTAATCTGCAAAAGTTAGTTGTTTTGGATTGATTGATTAATTGATTTGATTGATTGATTTTGAATGTACTGCCAAGCATTAAGCAGGATATCCCGGAAAGCGCCGGGCCCACAGTACACCCGTTTTTACATATACTTGGAAGGATATGGAAGGATACTAGTTAAATTATTGAGATCGACCCGGTTACAGACACCTTGGCGGCCAATAGTTAGTAAATTTTTGTGGGTTAGGGAAAGGAAAAGTATGTTAGTTACGACTTAATTGGTCCGGTTTCCCAGTAGCCAATATTCAAACTACTGTTAATATAAGACAATCACAATTTTATTGAACTGCTCTGCATTTTATCATCTCTTATCAGCAACTCCAGTGTGCCACCATTCATCTGTAATCTGCAAAGGTTCCCTGAAAACAGAATATATTTATAAACTAATTGCTCTTAGCCGTAGGCTGTAAGAAATAATATTAATTTTAATCTGAAATTATAATTTAATTAATTATAATATTATAAAATTATAATTCTGCAATCCATATGCTGTAATAAATTGGATTAGTTTCCCTTCAAATTCGTTCCGTTGCGTTTTTGCTAAAAAGTATTTAGTTTTACTAAATTAGGTGTTAATTTAGTACCGTACAATAGTGGTAATATAAATCATAATATAACAGTACCAAGATATGAAATAATATAACATACAATAATATAACAATATAAACACCAAAATTCAAATCTGAAACATAAGAATATACAAAATATAAAAATATAAAATATAAAGATATCGAAATTAATTAAATAACTTCGGCATTTGTACGCAAATTAAATGCAGCAGCGATACTTGATTCGACACTAATTATTTTACGGCCCTTAAGATCTTCGTTAAAACATGGAATTTGTAGGAGAAGCCGGCATTCATCATCTTCGGGATGATAGCTTTCAACAACGTCACGTATTTGAGCATACGGATATTCTTTTGAGTTTAACACAAAATCTTCAGAGATTTTCTGGTACAGAAATAATTTATATAACTTCATTTTATTAAATAAAATTGATCTTTTAACATATAAATTTTAATTTAAACCCTAAAAGAGACCACCCAAATATTACGCACAGGCAAAACCACCCTACACTCCAACAAAACTAAAAGAACCTAAGAATTACAAATTTTAGCTTAAAAACTAATAAATTTAGAGTAAATATTTTATCTATTTAATATATTTTATTTATTTGTATATAGATTCGAAAAAGGTTTGCAAACTACATTTTCCTAATTTATTTGTTGCACTGCCCAAAAATTCTACAAATAGAATTTTATTAAAATAATTAAAAAATTGAATTCGATCGAATCCACCGTTTTATAGCAATTACACCTAATAAAACCAATTCCACGATAAAGAAAAAGTAAAAAATCAAGCATTTGTGGAAAAAATAAACCGGAGACGGATTTTTTTTAAGTGAACACGTGTTTAAATTATTTCCATGGGTATATTACTCGTTAAAGAGCTAGAAAATCAATAAAAATGTACAAGGAAACCAACTAGTAATATTGATAGACGTAAACGATCTTGGTAGGCGAACGTGGGAAACGGTGGACTGACAGAAATTTCGAGTAGATAACAAATGTGGGACAGCACGCAGTATAGAGTGGAGGATCATACCTTTATCAAAAATAAAAATAAAAAAATAACCCCCCGATTCTGACGGTAAGACTCGTAAGACTGTCTTACCAAAGACGTTCCTACTATAAGTTTTTTATTATAAAGGCATTAACACAGCTATTTTCGCGCGATGCGAGTTTCATTTTATTTTCTATTTTTTAGCTAATAAAAAAGGTTTTATATAAAAAAAGCATGCAGCAAATCCTTAATTTATTTATAATCTTTATCATATAATATTATTTTTATTAATTATGATAATTATTATTGAAAAATAATTAAAAATAAATTGTAACGTATGAAGATTGCGAATTCGTGTTTGGATAAAAGTATTTTTTCATGTTTGGAGACTTTCCACACATAAACGAATTTATTTATCGCGCATACCTCGCTTCTTTTGACATTTGAAAATAATTGGTAGCCGTTTATAAAAATTTATATTAGCACAAACTATCGAGAAAAAATTTATTTTTTTAAAATAAATAAATTGAAAAATGGTAATAAAATTTAAAATTAAAATTATGTATTGTTCTTATTAATTGAATTTATTATTTTTAGGACCAGTTTAAATTAAAATTAATATTAGAAGCCTATATGATAAAACTTTAAAAGAATATCACAACCGGGATAAAGTTTTATTATTTAATGTTATATTATTATTTAATGTTATATTATTATTAAATGTTACATTATTATTTAAGTGCACATTCTGATTGCGTAATTATAAAAATGACAATGGCGTTATTGTTTAGTTATCACTTTTTATGTACTACTTTTTTAAATAACTATATCAATCGAATATGCTTCCTTTAAAGCAAATTATAAGTTATGGTATTCGAGTTTTAATTAGAATTGAAATTTTAATTACTTTAATTACAGAAATTATTATATGCACTGATCATGTGCCGTAGTAAGTCAGAAATATATTTTAATAAACGGTGTGAAATTAAAAATGAAACTGCAATGCATCGATTATACTAAAACTTTATAATTACAATAAGGTAAGATGTACTTTATTAAACTATAATCACTGTTCGGAGGAAGAAATTCCAGGCTTAATTTATTTTTAATTATGTTTTTGCATATTTTTATTTATTGTTATATAGTAATGAAATACTAGTTTGCTTAATGGAAAAAATAATTAAACTCACAAAATACTATATGGGCCATAACAAAACACATGTAACATATTTTGGCGTTACAATAAACTAAATATACCTTTTACGCTTTAAAAAAGGTCTTTAGCATATCAATGTTAAAATGACCCGAAATAGCCACAATGCTGGATTTTCTTAGTGGGTTCGATTAATACCGATTTATTTTAAAATCAAAACAATTTAAATATTTTATTTTTAACTAGAAATATGCTGTCTAATTTAAGCAAAAATTTATTATTTTTGAACATTTTTAGTGATGACTGATCAACTCAGTATTTTATACACTCAATGTATTTTTAATTACTGTCGTGTCCACATGATACAACTTCAAGAATACAATCAGAAACTAAATAATATAAAGAGACTTTGCAACCCACATATAAAAAAAACATTCAAAATTTACGGGTTCCAATTGTTGTTGCGGGTGCTAAACAATTATATCAAATACCATGATACATAAGTGGTATTCTATTTGCCATGGAATTAAATACCAAATTGGAATTCAATTCCTGGTCAAATAAAATGACCAACCAATTCCCGAGTTTCAAAAGTTAGTTGTTTTGGAGCAATTAAAATCTAACGAGGTTGCAAATTGAAAAAGAAAACATTTTGCTAAAATGGAAAATTGAAAATGATACCGGTACTACACCTGAGATACAGACATGTAAAAATATAGAAGGAGAATTAAGACAATTTTTTTAATTTGTAGAGTTATACAATATATTTTATTACTTTCTTTTATAATAAAACGAATTATTTTACTTTTAGTTATTGGTGTTTAAAAGAATCACAATTTCAGTTCTTTTCTGTTGGCCTCACATTTGCAGGTGTCGATCTCATCGAGTATATCTTCGTCTACTCCATCATAGTCATCCTTGTTACTGCTTTTGTCGCCTACATCCTCCTCCATTGCACATATATCATTTAACTGCTCTACAAATAACAATTTTTGGAAGTTTCCGACACAAATTCAATTGCCCAAAATTTTTTTTATTTTTTATTTATTATTATTACAACTGACTTATTAAATAAGTCATCTAGCATTTTTCTATCTTAATTTAATTCAAATTTAATGAAGCCCAATGACTTGTCCCAAAGATAAATATAAATATTTATTTAAATAAATATTTGCTATAATATAGTATTATTTTAGTTTGTAATCACTAGATCCATTGGTTTGGTTCTTTGTAAGCGTCGTATTGCTATCGGACAGATCAGCATACGACGTATTTCGATATTCTCATGTTGTTGAAGGCGTGAATCATGTTTGGCAGCATAAACTGTAATTACTTCATTGATGTCTTCCACCTTTAAGTCACGGTGCAGGTCTTAATTTCGAATGTACCACGGGGCATTTACAATATCCCGAAGTACTTTATTTTGGAACGTCTGAATTTTCTTAACGTTCGTTTTCTTAGTACAGCCCAAAGCTGTACTCCGTAAGTTCACACAGGTTTAAGAGTTTGCCGATATAGGAGCAATTTATTATGTATAGATAGTTCAGAGTCTCTAATTGGTTCTTTTTCTTGTTGACATGTTCTTTCCATTTAAGTTTGGCATCTAGCGTCATCCATTGATATGCTGCTGTATTTGCATAAGGAACTTGTTTAGAGTTTATTACGATTGGTATACTGACATAGTTTGGTTTATTAGTAAAATTCACATGAACCGATTTTCTTTAATTGAGCTTCTCCATTTCTTCATCTAGTTACTAACTGTATTAATCGATGTTTGTAATTTTTCTGTAGCTTGCGCTACATTACTCCCAACTGCCAAAATTGCTGTGTCAACAGCAAATGCATCTACGGTTGTTTCTTTCATTAGTGGTATGTCTCGTGTATACAGGAGGTATGATGGGGCCCAAAACCTTTCCTTACGGCACCCCTGCTGAAATTTTCTTTAGATTCGAATATTCATCTTCATATTTTACACGGAAATGCCTGTCGGTTATGTAAGATTTTAGGATTTTATAATACTGTTTGGGAAGATCTCGATGTAACTTGTACTCTAATCCTTTGTGCCATACACGACCAAATGCTTGCGCTACATCCAAGAAGAGGCTTGAAGATGTCTTCAAATTTAGATGTCTAAATGACTTTTTATCGTTAATGTTTTTGTTCGGCTTTAAAATCATGATCACTTCTGCTACCTTCCACTGCCTTGGAACGTATCTTAATCTAAACACAGCATTGATTGTGTGCAGAAGTTTATGTATTGCTTTGTCTGGTAGTTCTTTTATAATTTGCCCAGTTATTAAATAATATCCAGGAGCTTTTTTCGGATTTACGCTTTTTATTTCTTCTTTTAACTCACGGAGAGTTACAGTTTGTATTTCAAGCTCATTTGATCTGTGTACAAAATTAACATTTTCATTCGCAGATTGTCTGGGTAGTGGTTGAAAAGTTTCTTCGAGGTGTCTCGCAAACAGATCCGCTTTTTGCTTACTACTACGAGCCCACGTACCATTATCATTTCTAATAGGTGCTGTTGAATTTTTTGGTCTCTTGATCGATTTTGTTGCTTTCCATAAGGAGTATTCAGTGTCTTTTTGACCAGTAAGTGAAGATAAATATGATTCTATTGTTTCCTTTTTTACTTTCCTGATAATAGATTTCAGTTTTTTACATTAAGCTCGGTTTTATTAGCTGCAGTTCGATTTATTTGCCAGAACTTACGTGCTTTACGTTTTTTAGCCACCAGTTTTCTTACTTCGAGTGGATAATTTGTGCCTCTAATGTTATATGCAGGTTCGAGTGGAGTGCTCTACCACGCTGCTTGCTGTATATTTTCAATTAGTCTGTCAACTTCTTCCTCAATGTGCATAAATCTTCTTATTGGCACTTGCAGTTTGATATTTTCAATTAACAATTCACGAAAAGGTTCCAATTGGTATTTCTGTTGTAAAATCTTGGTGATATTTCTTTTTGAATAAGTTTCGCTGAATGTCATGATAACAGGAGAGTGATCTGATGTAAGGTCTTCATTATTTTCAATTCGTATGTAGTTGTCAGATATTCCTTTTGTTACATAGAAATCTATAAGATCAGGAGTTTTGTTTAGATCTGTTGCCAGTAAGTAAGTGCGCCACCAGATTGGAAGTCGCATTTCAATTTTTTGGCTGCTTTAAACAGTTCTCTTCTTTTTGGTGTTGTAATTCTGGAGCCCCAAAAAGTGTTTTTTGTGTTGAAGTCACCGCCAATAATAAAACATCGTCCCAAAGAGTGAAAAAGTTCTTCGTATTCTTCTTTTTTTAAGTTATAGCGTGGTAGACAGTATAAAGCTGAGATACTTACATCTTTGTTCTTAGTTTGAATTGTGATTGTTGTCACTTGCATGGACTCAGTTTCAACCTTCATTTCTTCATGGTGTTTTATATTATTTTTAATGAAAATGGCAGATCCCCCTCTTGCCCTTTCTGCTGGATGAATAGCATGGTAGAAACTGTACCCACGTATTTTGCAATATGAAGATCTATTAAAATGGCTTTCAGAAATTAAACATATGTCAATTTTTTGCATGTTTAGAAATATTTCTAGCTCAGGTATATGATGGATTACCCCATTTGCATTCCATATTATTATTCTCAGAGTTTGTAAATTAATTTTTATTTTTATTCACGTTGGAATACTACGATGATAGAGTTTTCAATTGGTCAAATATAAGTTTATTTATTTCAGCTTGCTCGTCAAGTTTTTTACTCAAAACTTCTACGGTTTTGATGAAATCTATTTGAACTTGGCCAGTATTATTTACTTTTGAGGTTGATTCTTGATTTTTAGCAACTTCTGCATATGATGCGTTACCTATAAATTGTATAATCCCTTATTATTCGGTTGGTTTGTTGTACCAGGGTTTCTTTGATTGTGCTCAAAATTTCTTGTACGGTTTTCAATTTTTTCCAATTCCTTAGCTACTTCACAACCACGTTAGTTCGCGGGGTGTTGTCCTTTATAATTTGACATTTTCTGCATTGGACTATCTTTGAAGTATTCTTCTTCATTGGCTCTATTCTAATTTTTATGTTTTGAATTGCCCTAATATTATATATCTTTTGGATGTTTTCTTTATTGCCAAACGCAAGCATAAAGAGCGGTAGTCCCCTTCTTACCAGTTCGCGGTTTCTTTTATCGTTTTCAGTTCTGTCTTTTTTGATCATATTGACAGCATCCTGTATATCTAACCCTTTATTCTGTAACTCAGCTATTATATCTTTAATTTCACAGGTATGGTGTAGCCCTCTAGCCATAACCTTAATTGGTCTAGTTTGCTTATCTTTATGAGTATACCACTGAAATTTGTCAGCGTTAAGGTTCATGGTAAGTGTACGGTATGTTTCTGAGTCTGGTACATTTACCTTCTAGACATCGTTGTTTAATGCTATTAGCTTGCAATCTTTATCCGTGATATTTTTCATCAAGGCATTGCTAGTAGAGTAGTCTTCGACACCAACTATATTAATAGGTGGTGGCTGAATTATTTTCTCTGGTTTAGGATTTTTATTGCTCTGAGTAGTTGCATTTCCCGATACAGATGTCCGGGTTACTTGCTCAATATTTTCTGGTTGCTTTTGGTTTCCTTTCTGTTGAGTTTTATCATTACTCGTGTTGGGTGCAGCTTGTCCAATATATTCTGGCGATGATTCTGGTTTACTTTTCTTTGTGGGCTTGCTTTTTTCAATGCTCAAGCAGTTTCTCTTGGTGGCTCGTCTTCGTCAGTAACTTCCATATTTATTGTTACTCTTTTTTTAGGTTTTTTTGTCACGAGTGTCCACTGAGAATCACTTTCAGATTTCTTATTCGGATGAATTTTTCGCTCGAGTTTTTCTTCATCTGTGTGGTATTCGATGGTATCCTTATTGTTTGAATGTCCACTCGCTTGAATGATGCGTTTTAGGTCTTCATTTTCTTTTTTTCGTAAAATAACTTCGTTATTTAACTTTGACACCATTTCTTCTAGACTCTTAAGATTTGCATAGAGATTCCGGTTTTCACTCTCTATGTTTGAGGCAGTTTTATCTTCACTCTCTTTTCTTGATTGATATGGATTATTCTTTCTAATATCTCCTATTGAATTAGCTTTTTTAATTGTTGGAGATCTCAAGATTTTGTTACCTCTCAGAAATAAGTTCTCGTTTTCCCTTGAAAAATTTACTGTTACTGCAGCGAAGTTTGCCACGGCAGTAGCAGTGCTTGTTGTATTATCAGTTTCAGCTGCCAATTGCACCACTGCTGAAACTTTGCGGTCATTGGATAACGACGACTTAGAAACCCGCTTGCGCACTCCCTCCAGTCGCCGGCACTGGGTTCCCTGCACCGTACGTTTCCTCCTTATCTGTTTTCTCCATGATGGATTTTTTTGTTCTGGGTTTCCCACCCATATACTGATGACAAAAGTAAATTTGCCCATGCATTCAGTCATGCACTGATCATTTCCAGTTACGACGCCTGGGTTATTCCGTTTGAAATTAAACAATCAGGGCCTACCCTGCCGATCAACGGTTATACTTTTGGCGTTACCCAGGATGCAGCGCGAGGAGCTTGTACAACCGTCACTTATAGCCCCTAAATTAGTTAAAATTTCAATTCGGCCAGCAATAGAATTCGAATGCCGATTGGCTATTATTTTAAGGTATGTCATATTAAAGTTATGTTATAAATATCTAAAATATATACAATTGTATTTTTTTTAAACTATTTATCACAAGCCCATCCCACCAGAGCTTATTGTGCTGTTTTAAAGTTAGTAAATCAACGGTTAGAGAGATAATATATGAAATGTTAAACATCATTTGGGAGACGCTTAGCCCTATTTACGTACAACCTCCAACAGTTGAAGAATTTCAAAATATATCTAAAGATTTTGCTGACCTTTGGGATTTACCCCACTGTATAGGTGCTATCGATGGGAAGCATATTGCGATTATTCAGTCCAAAGATTCCGGTTCGGTGTACTATAATTATAAAAAATACTATAGTATCGTACTCTTAGCAGCTTGCGACGCACGCCACCGTTTTACTATGGTAGATGTGGGTGCCTTTGGAAGCCAAAGCGATGGAGGTAATATGAAATATTTTAACGTTTTTTCTTAATTTTTAGTTTTAAATATTTTGTAGGCATTTTCACTGCATCTCATTTCGGGAATTTGTTAGAACGGGGACAAGTGCCTTTGCCGCCACCAAAATTATTGCCATATTCAAATATAGAATTTCAACACTTTTAAGATGGGGATGCAGAATTCCAGCTTAAACAATATTTAATATTTAATGAGCCCTTTTCCAGGATTACATCTTACACCTGAAAAAAGGGGTCTTTAATTATCGTTTATTACGAGCTAGAATGATAATTGAAAACGCTTTCGGGTTACTTTCGTCCCGTTTTAGAATTTTACTAACCACTATTAACGCTTGTCCAAGAAATGTTGAGAGAATTGTATTAGGATACATAGCACTTCATAATTTTATTATAACAAAAGATAGAAATTTATATTGCTCAACAAATTACACCGACTGGGAGGATGAAAGATACGTGTGAAGTTTTTCCTAACTTTTACTAAAACTACAAAAACAACATTATGTATGCACTAGTATTAGTAAATATTAGTAAAAAAGATCACATTTAGGCGAAATTTAATTTTAAATTAAAACAAAAATTTTACGAAAAATAAAAGTAGAACTAAAGTTAATAATTACTTCATTAATTGCACATAAAATTAATCATAAAAATTAAAAATACAAATGTAAGAACATTGGCTTCGATGTGTTAATAATAAACTTATCCCCATACTAAACATTTAAATTAAATTTGAATTTTAAACTAGCTCAATGTATTGACCTAAGATAGATTCCCAGGCTTTGCTAACTACCTCGTAGATGTTTAGCACCATATTCACTAGTATTGCTAGATTGGTAATGGTTCATGGAACATCTTGGCCAGGTTTCATTAATTTTTCATTATAATTGTTCGTGAATTGATAAAACAAAAATGAAACTAATATTCTGTTTTTCGCAATAATTTACTTTTTAAATAAAAAATAGTAATACAAAAACGATCAAAAATGAAAAATGAAATTTTTTGTTATTTAAGTATATAAGGTAAAAAAATTTTTATAAAATTTTAATACTCGATCTTGTGCTATTCACATTGTTTTATTTTTGATAATTTATTGTGTTTTTTATGTATTATAAAAAGTTTTTTTCAAAACTACAAATTGACTCCCGCTATTCTTTGGACTTTCTAATATATCCGAATTGGCTTTTATATTGATTTTTGATCTCGGTACTCCTTTTGACACTCTTTTTTTAACGATTCTAGTTTGATTTTTGTTTGGTTGTAATAATTGAGTTAATTAACCAGTTTTGCACATTTTGTTTTCCGTTTTGTTCATTGTTTGGTAAGTTTAACAAAATGGATGTTACTTATAAGACAATTGAAAAACGCAAAAAAATAAGACCGCAGTCTTACAAAAATTTGTGTAAACTAAATGAATACACCTTATTTGATGCCCTTAATATCATGTATCAAGGTAGCATAATTGGAATTCTACAATTCGAATTCTACGATGTAAGGGACATATACACAAAAATCTGTGTTCAATTTTAAAAATTAAATATTCAGATGCCAACAATCGAAAAATTTACAATTTATGGTATTCAAAAATTAGAAACAGAGAAAAGTTTTTCACGAATATAAAAGAATGCTCTACTGAACAAATTAACAGTCCTAGTTATTATGATAGCGATTTGAATCAAGACCAAACGAGTAGTACAGAACTTGAAAAAAAAGTTGTAGATATAACTGACCTAAATAAATCTGATCAATGCTTTAATGTCAACCAACTACCTCTATTAATTATGGAACCAGCTGAAAATGAGTGGGTATATAGAGGTACAACTAAACTTCCAATAACCATTACATCTTAATGGAATAAAGAAAAATTGCGTATTTGCATACGAAATGCCTTAACTTTATCTGGGAATCCATGCGTGTTATCGTTTAGAACAGTAAACATTAATAGACAAGGCACAAAACTACAGCAGCATGCAATTTGCAAGTACGTCCATCATCAGCAAAAATACAAATTTATTATATTTCCAAATGAAACAATGAGCATATTCACTTTAGGGAAAGATCTGATGGATCACGGAAGCTTAAAGATGTTTTCTCAATTAAGAGGATCAGAAAGGACAATAGAGTAAACTAAACTGTACCACACAAAACCAAATGCCCTTTACTTGGAAAACTTAACGTCAGTTGATGCAAATTTGTTGAAAATAGGAAATACTCAAAGCATTGTGAAGCCAGCGAATTTAAGAAAAGCTAGATCTGAGTACCTTCAAACAAATGATATTGTTAAGGATTGTGAAGTTATTGATGCGATTTGTAGAATTTTCCCAGAGACGAATGAAAACAGATATGTTTTCACAGTTTCTGTTCCATTATTTATAGTAATGATAAGAAAACAAAGTATACAAATGCTATCTGAAAAAGACTCAGAAGTAGTTCACGTTGATGCCACTGGCGGACTTATTAGAAAACCAAAATGTTGCGATGGTCATAGTATATCAAAACTTTTTTATTATGCTTGTATTTTTGATTTTAGATACATCAATAGTTGTATAGTGCCGATTGCAGAGCTCATATCCTCACAACATGATTCTGTTGCAATTACAAAATTGTTTGTTGAGTTCCAAGGGGTGATTGACACCACTAAGCCTAAACTTAGTAATCCAAAATATTTTGTGACCGATTGGTCATGGGTTTTCATTAACTGTTTGTTAAAAGTTTTTAATATTATGAGCACTTCACGCTATTTAAAAATGACATATAATATAATTACAGTTAACTCCAAAATAACAAATATTAGAGGTGTTTTTATATGTTACTGTCACTTTGCTGCAATATTAATTCGACAAATTAAATCAAAAATTACGAACTGTCGAAAACCACTAAAACAGTTTATAATGGTTATGTTTTTAATGATTTTAGACGCAAAATATTTATGTGAAGTGGACGAACTATTTGAAGTTTTATGTGCTGTTTGTTGTTCAAGATACAAAACTGAAATATTTATGGAAAGCTACAACAAATATCTTAAGATATTGGAGAAGAAATCCCACTTTCTTGAAAATTCAAAACAGTTGGAAACTGGAAATGAGTATGAAATTGAAGATGATAACGATTTAACTGATGATTTTGGCAAATCACCTTATTTCAAAAAGTATTTTACAATATTAAGTAACATGCAGGACAAAATTCACCGACGTAAGGAAAGTAGTCAGGTAAAAAATTAATATTTTGCAGATCATTTTATTGTATTTTGTACTCGTCGATACATGACATATTTGCTTTTATGGGGAACTGTTTTTTTGCATTATTTTAAACCTAATGGAAGAGTGTCAAATGCAAATATAGAAAATTTCTTTAATATTATTAAAAATAATTTAATCAAAGATAGAAACCTTAAAGTGGGACGATTTATTGACATTATCAAAGAAAAAAATTTTCAATTGCATAACGCAGCAAATCTAGCTCCTCTATTGTTATCGGCAAAAAAATACTAAATTTCCCAAAATAAAAACAAAAACTCCTTTATCTACTCCAAAAAGTTCGAAAGGTCATGATGAAATGCATCATTTAGAACCAAATTTAGAAGAAAACTGGAGAAAAAAGGAAAGCCAGATATTCAGGAAGAAATATATTTAAGGAAATACTTAATGATACAAAAGCTAAGTTCCAAGAATGGAAAATTAACAGCTATGCAGATAAAATTACAGCAAAAAGTTTTTGCATAAAATTATTTAAATTCAATTTTCCTGGATTAAGGAAAATTAATATAGACAACCAAAGCTTTTGTTCATTGAATGAAAAACAATATGTCACTGATGATATTTTACATGTTGCTGGCACTTTGTTAATTAAAGAAGCTCCCCATGTATTTTCGGATATATTTGTTTCCTTAAAAATTTTCAATTCTAAGCAAATCTATCGCGCTAAATCAAATAAATCACAACCAGAACTATCATTGTGCCGCGGAAAGGATGTAATCTATTTGCCATATTGTCAAAATAATAACCATTGGATTTTGATTATAATTAATGTGGCTAAAGGCATAATAACAACATATGACCCTTTAAACCACGAAAAAATTCTAAAGGATGTAGCAAAACATGCAGCGTTATTTGTTTCAGAACTACAAAAATTTCAAGTAGTTCCAGATAAAAACTTCAAGATTGAACCCACATGCATGTTTCCTCTACAAAGAGATGGATATAATTGTGGCCCATTAATTTTATACGCGATGGACAAATATTCGAATCTAAAGCATATACCGGATATTCACTCGTCAAACGATAATGAATATTTTAATATCAAAATCTTCTAATTTTTGATTTTCAATGTCATGGTACACTACGAGGTCCCCATTAGAAATTAATGAAACCTGGCCAAGATGTTCCATGAACCATAACCAATCTAGCAATACTAGTGAATATGGTGCTAAACACCTACGAGGTAGTTAGCAAAGCCTGGGAATCTATCTTAGGTCAATACATTGAGCTAGTTTAAAATTCAAATTTAATTTAAATGTTTAGTATGGGGATAAGTTTATTATTAACACATCGAAGCCAATGTTCTTACATTTGTATTTTTAATTTTTATGATTAATTTTATGTGCAATTAATGAAGTAATTATTAACTTTAGTTCTACTTTTATTTTTCGTAAAATTTTTGTTTTAATTTAAAATTAAATTTCGCCTAAATGTGATCTTTTTTACTAATACTTACTAATACTAGTTCATATATAATGTTGTTTTTGTAGTTTTAGTAAAAGTTAGGAAAAACTTCACACGCATGATGAATGTGGTGTAGTTCATCAAGGTGAATGGAGGATAGACGCACCTAACAATTCAATGTCAGGTTTAGGAGGTGGAAATCGCTGTTCGCGAGACGCATTTAATTCGAGAAATATTTTATCGAACTATTTATGTAATGAAGGAGCAATCCCTCGCCAAAATGAATTCTTCAATAGTACAAGATATTAAAAACAATTCTATGTAAATCATTTTTGATTTTATTTCATTATAATTAATTAAATATACGTTTTTAAAATATTATTTGATCACAATTATTTTATCACAATTTGTATTATTTATCACATTAATTCTATTATAACTATTGGCAATTAAATTATATTTGGTTCGCCTGCATCTTTATAAAACTCCAATTTTGTAATGTACTCAAATATTTTAATTTTCCCCATTGCCTTAGTATATGGCGGTAGTTTTTTTAATTTTGCTGATAATGTCAGGCAAAATAAATCATCTTCATCATGTTGCTGGCCTGTTGTTTTAGTAATCGAATCTGTACATGGTTTTATTATTTCAACACATTCAGTAAATTGCCTCTGCATCATGTGTAACTTCGGGTAACTAGATTTTCTCTTTTTTGTAATTTTGCATGGAGAAGTTTCTACAACCACAACATCATCATCCGAAACTGTGGGTGATGTTGAATACATATTTTCTGTGTTAATTGTTAACGAGTCCTCGCTTTGCCCGTAGTTACTTATTGTGCTAATAAGTAAATTGATAAAATAGAAATATCGGAAATAAATGTATTAAGATTACAAAATATTTGAAACTTACATGTTCGGCATAATATGATCTTTCAAAAAATTAAGACTCTGATAATATGGGCATTGAATTATAATTGGAGCACCGCTTCCAGAAGGCAATTTGTCTTTTATTATTTTCCGTCTATAACGGTCCCTTAAACTCCTCCATCGCTGAGCACATTCGTGCTCTAGAGTGAAATAAAATAAATTTTAAATATATATTTAAAAATAAGACATATTAATTCAAACATTAATTTAGTAATACACACCATTTCTTCCTAAGGCTTGGGATATTGCTGTCCATGCTTCCAATTTGCTTTTTCGATTTTTATAGGATTGTAATTTTTTATTATAAATATTAAAAAATTTTTTTGCTAGCTCTATTAATTCGTTAAAAGTATCCTGGAAAAAGGAAATTTTATTATTGTAATTTTATTGCTTTTATCTTATTTATTGCTACAAAATTATTACTTCATCGAGATCAAAAGAGCTCTGAATTTCCTATAAAACCCAAAATAAATGATTTAATTAAAATACTAAAAATATAAAATGACAAAAAAATTTGTTTTAAATTAGAAAGAAAATAGATTTTCTTACCGTTTGACTTGTTTTACCCGTTATCTTAATTAAAGTGTCACATAACACCGTGAAAGCGACTTAAGTGCAAACAAATAGCCGTTCTATTTGTTTGCACTTAAGTCGCTTTCACAGAAAAATTCTGCAGTAATATTTCTTCGGCAAAACATGACGGAATTAAATATTGTTTATCTTTTTTAGTAAATTCCGAAAGTGTATACCAACTTAAAAATAATTATATTTGCTTGTCATTATTTTATGTTGTTGCTCAATATTTTTGTTGACGTTTAAATTTTGAGTTGTTAACACGAGCTTTCAAAAAATAATTTTTTCGTTGTGATTAAAATCAATCTCTTTCAATTTAGTTTTCCATTAATTATTAATAATTCAATTAACAGTTGCATTCTTTATTTTACTTTGTGTTTTTCTTTTTTTTTGTTAATTTCAATTTGAAATAATTCTAGTTATAATAATAATTTTTTGTTCATTTTATTTAAATTTAAAATAATTTTGTATGCTAGTGTTAACTATTTAAAATAATTTGGCGTGTTTCATAAATACAAAACATATATCAAAACAATATGTCAAGCGAACAGTCTTAACAGTGTTTATCAAGACTCCAATATCTGTCTTTATTAAGAAGACAAAATCTTTCTTTATCAAGACAAATAATGTTATCAATATTAAACATTGATATAAGTGCGGCACAAGCATTAATCACTGTTTTGTTAACAACACAAATAAGTGTTCCAAGAAGAGTGCGTCGTTTTGGTGTTAATCCATTAAATCGCAACAGAACACAAGGGTTTCACCATAACCTCGTGAATGAAATGCGATTAAAAGATGAAAGTTATTTTTATAATTTTCATCGTATGTCCCGAGAAGTGTTTGATGAATTGTTGGCAATTGTTGGTCCTTTTATCCAGCCCACTATGGTAGGCGATAGAATCATATCGGCTAGTGAACGGCTATCACTAACACTCAGGTAAAATATATATTCATAATTTTTAATATTAAAATATTTATTTATATTTTAATTTCTAGATATTTAGCTAGTGGAGATAGCATGATATCGGTTGGCCGACATGGATTCAGGATTGGACTATCAACCACATCTTAAATCATTCGCCAGACTACATCCATCTTGTGGGAAAAATTAAAATAAATTTCTTTCCCTGAGCCATCCACTGAACTATGGCTATCAGTCGCTGCGGAATTCAACAGTAAATGGATTTTCCCAAATTGCTTAGGAGCAATGGATGGAAAACATGTGATTATTCAGGTAATTTTTATAATTTCTAATTTTCGTTTTTTGATAATTTATTATTAATTTATTTACAGGCATTTGGCAATTCTGGATCACAATACCGGAATTACAAGCATAGCCATAGTGTAGTGTTATTTGCAGTTTGTGATGCAAATTACAAATTTTTAATGGTGGATATCGGAGCAAGTGGACATAAGGGAGATAGCACGATTTTCCGTACGAGTAATATACATGTTAATTAAAAAAGAAGAATTAAATATTAATATTTTTATTTTTTGTCTTTGGTCTTGTAAATTTTTCCGAAAATTATTTAATAATTCAAACTGGTCTTCTTCAGACCAGTTTATAATTTCGTCTTCAATCCCCATGACATAATTTAAAATAGGGCTTATTTTTACTACGGGCTAATTTGATAGTTCTATTAACTCTTTTGACGCCTCGTAGTGCTTGTCCATTTTTTCAAAAAAAATTTCTATAGCTGCCGTTGGATTGAATTCAATTTTTTTTTTAAGTTCGCTTACCTCAACGACAATACTGTCCACATCTGGGTCTGACTGGTCTGCAGCTGTCGTATCAAAAAGTTGTTGATATGAACTTGGGCCTGCAGTTGATGATGGGCCAGGCTCATGCTGCGTGGACGATGGCGCCGTAAAACTAACCACTCTTGTCCTAAGAAATATCAATTTAATTTAAATCAAATCATTTCTTTCAATTAAATTCCAATTGATTTTTTTAACACATACATATATGTATGCATTAAAAACGATAATCAATATTTTGAAATTATATTAGAAAAATTAAAATAGATCAAAATATAATAAATAAACATAACTATAAAAACTTTACAAAACTTGTTATAAAAAATATAATTATATAAATATATTTACTCATCATCGCTATCAGCTTCAATAAAACTCATTTCTCTTAAAAATATTTTTTGGTGTTCGCTGATAGCTCTGTACGCACTGCCACTTCTGGGATTCTGTTTAGCTTTAATTTTTCCATGCATTACCTTTAATCTTTTCCAAATTATCGTGCATTGATTTGAGGTAATCCCTAACTTTTTACCAATTTCGGTCCACATTATCCTTCTCAAACTGTTATTTTTATAATTGACATGTTGTATTTGCCACAAAACCTCTCTTCCCTTCTTCTTCAATTCGGAGATTAAATTTAAATCTTGATCTGTTATATTATTCATGCTAAATATAACAAAAAAAATTACAAAATGTTAAACAAAAAATTACAGTTAAGTACGTACATAAATCAACAGCATTATAGGCCAGAGTTGACCCTTACTAAGATCTTTTACAAGCTTTTGATGAACATATTTTTACAATTGGGTGATCGCTGTAGGAGGTCAGCCCAACGAACAGTTTTTTACACAATTGGTCACGGCGTTGAGGTCAATGGCAGGATCAAGACCTCGGTGTCTTTAAGCCAACTCATTGACCATCACTAAACGGTTCCCACAAGAATTTATAGCGTCAACAACTGGATTGCTTGGTCGTACATTCTAAATCAATCAAAATCAATCAATTAAGCTCGGACATTTTCTTTCGTTCAATTTTGATTTCATTCAGTTCTGGTTTACATGTTAAACTGAAAAATAAAACTGACTCAACCAACTTAATGTTAACCGATTGACTCGGTCGCCATTTCAGTCACAGTTTCAGTTGGATTGCAGTTTACATGTTAGAGTTTTTGGTCAGTTTCAGTCGGTCATGTTTCGGTTTAAAATGTAAATTCAATATATCAATATTAAAATTGTGAAAAACAATTGTATGTATGACTAAAAACAAAAGCAGCCTACTATGAAAAGAGCAAGGATTAATTAGCATAAGTTTCCCTGAAAAATGTTACTGTTGCACATTCCATTCTATAAATTATATCTTCTATGAAATATTTTTCCGAAGTCAGGAGTAGATTATGCATAAAAGCCGAGAATTTTTTTTTTCATTTAATTTTTCGCCATTTTGTTTGGTCCGACAGTTTCTTATCTATTATACAAATCAATTTTTTATCTATTTTGTCAAATCGACAAAAAACTGAGAAACTATGTATCTAGCTGTGAAAGGGTAATTTTATGTTTAAAATTGATTGACAATTTGCATTGTAAATAGAGTTATTGTGATTATTAAAGAAATTTTGTTTTGCGTTGCGAATAAATTAAAATAATATTTTAAATTAGTTTATTTATTTGTATATATATATATATATATATATATATAAATATATATTGGCCAAATATGGCACAAAGAAAACGTAGCGACATGTGGCTGCATTTTACCGCAATTAACGACGAAAAAGCTAAGTGCGACCTTTGCAAAAGCGAATTTTCGTTTAAAGGTGGTGGCACAACTAACTTAAGACGGCATTTGAGTTTTCGACATCCCACCGTTTTGCAAAAACGACCAACTGCAAGTATTAATACGTCAGCTTCTCCTCAAACCAATTTAACTTTAGCCTCGGTTGAAAATATAACCTCGGCTGAACCATTTCGCAGGGCTACTACAGAAGCCTCGCTAACCGATCCACTTCTCAACCCTGGGTCATCTCGTTCTAATATATCTATTACAACGGCTCATTTACAATAGGGCATTATAACGAGTTACATAAAACGACCAGTATCAATTTCAAAACAGAGGCGCTTGAATTATGCGGTATTCAAGTTCATAATCAAGGACTTTCAACCATTTGCTGTGGTAAATGATGAAGGTTTTCGTGAGTTAATCAAAGAAATTGATCCGACTTATACCTTGCCTTCAAGGTCAATGTTGACCAAATCATTATTGCCACAGCATTATGAAGAGTGTGTAAATAATGTAAAAGAATGCATCGACAAAATAGCAAGTATCGCAATTACAACAGATACGTGGACCTCAAGCAGTTCGGGGAGTTACATGGCAATCACAGATCACATTGTGAAAAGTGAATGGGCAATGCAAAGTGTCTTGTTAGATTGCATCGATGTATCATCTCCCAACCACACTGCCGAATTTCTTAAAGATACACTGCTACAATGCTTCGTTAAGTATAAAATAGAAAAGAAAATATCGGCTATTGTTACTGATAATGTATCAAACATATCAGCAGCAATAAGATTGTCAAAATTTGAACATATAAGATGTGTTGCTCACACATTAAATCTTATTGCTCAAGACGGACTTAAAGAAATCTCAGAGATTAAAAAGAAAGTCAAGGCAATAGTAGAATACTTCCATAGAAGTACATTAGGGAATGATAAATTAAAGCAGTTATAGACACAAATTAGCGGAACATTAGTTCCACTTAAAGTTATAAATGATGTCGTAACTCGATGGAACTCGACATTTTTTATGTTTGAAAGGTAAGACTACTTTAATTCATATTTTAATTTAATGAAAATTCAGTTGTACTGACTACTGAATCGTTGTTATTTTGTAAAGTGCCGGGCTACTGTCGAACAATCTTACTGTCAACGAAGCAAACAACTTAGATATTAAAGTGATTTTTGATTTAAATCTTTGGTTGAATGTCTTAATCATGAGCATGATATCAAATCTGTGTGTTGCGTGCATCAGTTGATCTACGCTCACTATAAAAACTGATTGAGGCAGATCGAGATTCAAGACAAAAAAGCGTTAGTATTTAAATTTAAAAAAAATTTGATTACAGATTTTGCCAGTTACGGGAACCAATTGAAGCGGCATCAGCTTTGCTTCATGTCAAAGTATTAGAAATGCTAACAAAATCGGAAATGGAAGCATTAATAGAAATATGCAAAGTATTAAAACCGTTTAACGGAATTACCGCTGAACTAAGTGCCGAAAATAATGTAACGAAGTCCTTGTTGTAATTGAAGGAGTGAAAAATTATTTAAGCAAATTATCGATTACGTCTCCTTTAGCAGCCTCATTTAAGCGCGTAATTATAGAAAACACTTTAGAACGTTTGCTGATCGAAATTACATTTTTTCAATTGGCGTTGTATATAGATCCACGATTTAAAAAAATTATTATTTCTGAAACAGCCTTCAAACAAACTCAAGATAGAGTCACACGGTTAGTGACGGATATCATTAAAAGCGAGAGCAGTGCTGTTGAAATCCCAGAGGAAGTTGTTTCTGTTGAAACAGAAGAATCTTATTGGGATTACTATAACTCCAAAACTCCAGCTAAATCGTCCACTTCAACTTCGCCTACTGCGCTGGCAATAATGGAATTAAGGCGATACTCGGAAGAGGACAACATTACGAAGGTTAACAACCCATTGAAATGGTGGGAAAGTCGGAGTAATATTTACCCTCACTTGTTCGTACTGGCAAAAAGAATTTTATCGATCCCAGCATCTTCAGTCCCATCGGAAAGGGTTTTCTCAAAAACCGGTTTGATCCTTTCAGAGCGTAGAAACCGAATCAAACCAAAAAATTTGGAAAAGATGGTTTTCCTGAATGCGAACTGGAAGTTTTGGGGTTACAAAATGTGAAAACTTAAAATATTTAATTTAAATTAAACATTATATGTATATGTATTTTGAATTTATATATATATATTTATATAAGCTTTATTATTTATAATTTATATTTGATAGTGAATTTATTAAATTTATTGTTTTTTTGAATTTTGAAATGTGCAGAGCTTTATTATTTATAATTTAAATTTATTACTTGTTTTAATAAAATAATATGAATTTAATCTGTATTTTTAATATGTGTTCCTTGCTTCGGTGAATGATCAGTTCCAAAAGTTATGATAATTATAAATTCCTGTAAGTCGAATTTATTACAAACTGGCCAGTGGCAATCAATGTTTTTCACGTGTTAAATAAATTAGAAGTGTCCTGAGGAAGTGTCGAGTTACCGCTTATTGACCCAAATGAGGACTAGAAAAACCAAATATCGATTTAATTTTTGTTCAATTCGATTTTATCACCAACCTAAAAAGTAAAAATTATTGGTATTTAAATCCCAATTAAAGAACAATTTTGTGCAAATCTTACCTTACCTTAATGTGTTGTATATCACCTAACTATAACTAATAAGTTAATAACTATTAAGTATTAACTAAATCAGATTAAAACTAAATTTGTTCAATGTTCAGTGTTCACATGTACTCGTATTATGTCAGCAACAAATCGGTTTAATAAGAATAAATTCTAAATTGACATTTTTGAGTAGTCGGTGTTTTTACTTTTTATCCGAATTACATTTAAATACTTCATTACTTTTATATTATATGTAATACAACAAGTAATATAGTGAATTTATAATTTAAATAACATATATACTACATATCTCATTAAATTTGTTTCTGTATTATTTTATATTTCACCTCAACTTAATTTATAATATAATGTTTTGTTATTGTCATATTATAAAAAAATTTAAATTTATTAAGTGGATAATTCATGGTCAAATTGTTCAATATTTTAATATAATACATATATATTTTTGTCATTATTTTGGAGTTCAATTACATATAAATTTATATAAACAATAATACACATATTTATTAACCAAAAAAAAAGTAAACATCATAAAAAAGAGATACGTCTTTTAAAATTTGAGTATTTGACATTGTAGAATGTAGGTAGTAGTAACTGAAGGTATTATTGTACTCATCGGTTAAAAGTATCGGGTTAAAAGTATCCGGTTAATGAGTCAAAAGTACCTACTCATACCGATACCCAAAAGTATCGAAACAGCCCATCACTATAAAATATAAACAATGGATAAATTGCCAATTGCGGTGATTTTTGATAGAACAGATATTTTAAGGATTAGTTGGTGTCGTCTTAGGGATAAATTAAACTGTTTTGAAATTGACGATACATGGTAGGTGTTTAGTAATAATATTAGTGTATAGTGTACACATACGATATTTATATATTTAATTGAGGTAATATTGAATCCAAAAAAATCCAGGAACTTTATCGTCTTCCGAAAGGTTCATTAATTAATAATATAGAAAAATATTTTTCAACCACTATATACCATATGGCAATACTCTGCCATCTAGAAGTAATAGTGACAGTAAATTACTTTGCCATCGGAGATATCAAAAGCAGGTAATTCATTTTATAGGGAATTTGGCAACCAAAGTTTCAGTACACACACGTACATAGTTTCCGGTTACAGAAGTAAATATGTTACAATTTAAACAAAGGTAATATAAGTGTTATAAGGAATTTTGTTTAACCATTATACGACCCTCAAAATTGTACACTAGTGATCCTTAGGTGAAATTTCACCCACATGTTTATTTAAGAACAAAAATAAGTATTTATTTAATAGTATCAGGTTATATATTTATTTCTTTATTGAGTTACATTTTATGGCAGCTCGGGCAGTTGTAAACAGCAGTTTGTGTTCTGCAAATCGATTTTTGGCAGGAATTACAAATGGAATAAGTTTTTCTGTCTTTTTTGGAACAAAATTCTCAATGAGAACCCGTGGTTTTTGCACCTTCTTCTGTTACTTTGGATCCGTTAGCACCAGACGATTTCATTGCATTAAATGTCCCTAGTATAATTATTAGATGCAGAGATGTAGAAGTTGGCCGCAAATCTTTGAGAAGTTTGATAGAAGTGTTTTCTCTTGGTAATGTTGGTCTTCTTATTATTTTTTAGCTGACAAGGCCGGCTCCAAGTTGTTCCAAAACAAACGTCGTTTAAATAGTTTGTTTTTATTCCAGTCCGGGTCAACTTCTAACCACTAAACGTAAGCATTAACACTTCATACATCTATCATATTACAAAATAAGGCAAAAGGCCAGCGATTTGTTTTTCATTTTGTTGTGTAGGTCCCAACCATTTAGTCTAAGGTTTCGACACCCGACATGGTTTTATTGTAATATTATATCATTTCAGGCAATTTTTTGTCACCGGTAGAAGTAAATGTTGTATGAAGAAAAGAGCTTATAACTGTGACATGTTTGTATTTTTTTGGGACGTACTGCACCAACTAAATAAAAATTACAGGACGATGGCGTAATTCCAGTTTCGTAAAAGTTGGTAAAAAAGTTTTATTAGCGCGTACTGTGCCAACCATCGTATTTTGATTTTTCAGTAATTACTTTGCTAAGTTAAGCGTTGTAAAAAATCGCATGTAATATTGCGACCTTTCAAGTTTTTTACTAGGTCACCACCCTTTGACCCTGGTTTTTTAGCTGCAGCATTTGGTTGTTTTCCTGTATACATCTCATATTTCAAGAAAATTTCGAAGCACTATCACATAGAGCCCATATTTTTATGCCATATTTAGCTGGTTTAGATGGTATGTACTGTTTGAAAGGACAACGCCCACAAAAAGCCACCAACTGCTCGTCAATAGTCAAGTTTTCATAAGGAACATAAAGTAGTGGCTTATTTGTGACCCACTTAATCCATAGGTTACAAATAGGTGCCAACTTATTGAGAGCTCTGCGTTTCTGCCGTCGCTCGTTTTACCAAACCAATTGACGCGAAAAACCAATTTGAACGTTTCTTTTTTTAAATGACAGCTCGAAAAATTGGTCTTCCCATTTTATCATTCCACAAATTATCTATAGTTTCCCCATGAGACTTATAAACGCCTGCAAAAATTAAAATTCCTATATATGTCAGAATCGCGATGTCGTCGTTATTCCAATTCTCACCAAACGTTCGCCGCCCCTCTAAATTTGTATGATCCACAATTACTTTTATCATTGATTTTGTGAACATGTGTCAAATGAGTCTTTTTAGTATCAACTAAAATGTTTTATACCTATGTCTTTGTTTCGAGTACAGAGATAAATTCGCATTTCCTAAGTATTTGGTCGCCAGAAAATAATATAAGATCAAATACTACTGACAATAACAATAACTTAATCGACGGACCTTCATGTTCCAATGAAGTCGTCAATAATCCCGAACAGGATACATCTGATGAAGATTTATTTAGCAATGATTTGCACATAAGCAGCAGTGATCCAGACGATTCTGATATTGACGGACATTACGAGCCTTTTAATGACGAAAGTTCTGAATCAGAAAATTAGGTAATTCAAGACAACCCTAGAGATCACGTTTTGGATGGTAATGTTCAAAGGAATGTAGCGATAAGAAAAGTAACAAATAAATCAAAAACCAAACAACAAGGCACTAAACGTGAAATTCTAGTGAATGGTTATGTTACAAACGTAAAGCGAACTATACCGCAGGAAAAGCATACATAAATAAAAAAGGTAAACAAGTACAAGCTATATATATAAAACCACTATGGTCCTGCAGAATGAAATGCAAAGAAAAAATATCTGAGAACGGTTGGAGATTTCTAATGCATATTGGAATATTAAAACCAATAATGATCTAAAAAGGCAATTTATTCGTACATGTTTGTAAATGAAACATACTGCTCGTTCCTGGAGCAGAGATTTCATTAGACAAAAGCAAAACTCATTAGTATATAAACTTATTGTTAATAAAAAAGTATTAATAGTATGCAAAGTGATGTTTCTAAATACACTTTGTATTTCCAACACGATAGTTGTAAATACTAAGAAAAAGGAAAGATTAGGAGTTAATTAAACAAGATAACAGAGGAAGACATACACCAAGCAACAAAACCCCAACTATGGTGATTGACAATGCCATAAGTCATATTGCTTTTCCAGCGTATCAAAGCCATTATAGCAGAGAAAAAAGTGCAAACAAATTTTTGGGACCAGATCTGAATATTGCCTAAAATGTATTCTTTAGATTTACAATTCTGTTCTGAACATTCTGTTGAATCTCAAAACATAGCAAAAAATGGGTCTATACAGATATCTTCAAAAAAAGTGTAAGTTATCTTTTTAACCACCAGGTATAGTGACACACATGTGACACATGCGAAATATTTAAATATTTCGTGCAACTGCAGGATAATTTAAACCATCCGGAAAAACACAACATTAAAAATAATTACGATACACATCTCTAGGAATCAAAAACTAGGTATGATCTAAAAAACAGAGACACGACATTGTCAAAAGAAAAGCCAAAACATTAATTTTTGACAGTTGATCTTCAAAAATGTCTACCCACTCCACTTTTGACTAATTGCTTATGTTTTTATAAACAGAAGCTTTGGATTTTAAACTATACTATTTATGATTCTTCAAATATCTTTGAACATTGTATGATGTACGATGAATTTAAAGGTGGCCGTGGAGGAAATGAAATGGCTTCAGCTATATTGAAATTGGCTAACTGTAACATTCTAACCTCACAAGTAGAAGAAATAACTGTATGGGCTGATAACTGTTATGGTCAAAATAAAAACATGTTA
The DNA here is from genome assembly GCA_963556175.1 of Tipula confusa. Classification (NCBI taxonomy): domain Eukaryota; kingdom Metazoa; phylum Arthropoda; class Insecta; order Diptera; family Tipulidae; genus Tipula; species Tipula confusa. The sequence goes on from OY744475.1 coordinate 126,833,754, forward strand.
ATGATTTTGTGGTTTTATTGGATTCTGTTCATGTATCCTTAAATTAAAATTATCAAAAATTTTTGTTCAAGGGGCACATCCATATGGAAGCGGATACTGTACATGCTCTAATTGAAAAGAATAGAAAAAAAAGTAAAGCGTTGACTGTCTTAACACCTTGGGGCTGGCAGGAATTGGTACGCCAATGTTCTAACAGGTACAGTGTATACAACATAACTACCGTATTTTAAAAACTTCAAATCACTTTATAATATATCCTATACATCACCACTTTTATTTAGAAAGGTAGACACGCATAAACAACCAATATTGCTTTCCAAGTGTGTTCATCTGCAAGTACGACAAGAAAATAATGTTACTTTGTACTTTAAGACATCATTTTATGGAAACTGTGACTTTAGAGAAGTTTGTCTTAAAAGAAATGTCAGAAGAGCGGTGGTTGATTTCACAGAAACTTTGGAAATATTAAACCAATCAACTAAACCAATTTCCACCAAGAAATATAAAGATTTAATTTCACTTCTTCCTTTTTTACCAAGTGATTGCCATGCTTTTTACAAAAGCCTAAGCCATGCAAATGTTATTCTAGATTACCCATGTGATGATGATATAGAGGGATATTGAATTGGTTTTTAATCGCTAATGTCATAAAGTTAATTTTATAAAAATAAAAAAATGTTTGGGAGTAATATTTTATAACAATCTGATGGGCAACACTAATTATTGTTAGTTTATATTATTATTTCCATTTAATTGTTTATTGTATTATTATAACATAAAAATATAATTGATCGTAATAAACCAAATTAGTCTCATTGTAGGTTTTAGCAATCACATGGTGCTGTTAAAAAATGATTTAATTTAAGGGGTAAAAAACACTATGTCCATTTTAAAATTATAAACATAATTTTGATTTGATTTTTAAACATACACCTATATCTTATTCGAATCACTATATTTATTTAAAAGCAAGTTGTGAAATAACATTAATGTGAACTATACATTGGCAAAAGATTGACTAAAAAAAAACTAAAATAACGAATTACAACGAATTTTATATTTGTGACATAGTGTCGTATGCCTCCGAGGTACAGAAATATGTACATATAAAAAATTAAATTGTTTTTTAAATTTCAGTAGTTATTTTTTCAATTGTAATCATGTTTTTGTACCCACTTTTTTTATTGTAAAATTGTCTTTGAAGGCCCGATTTTATTTAATTATTATTGAGTCTTGTCCCAAATGTTTTGGATCAATTGTGTCGCTTTTGCCAACTGGATCTACTGTTAAATACAAAATATTGATCTACTACATTTATCAGTATTTTTTATGTTGTTTGGTAATCCGTTCTTTTTTCATATAAAAATAATATGAACACTTGATTGTGTATACTAGAAAACAATTTTGTTTTATTGTCTTTTGTTTAATTTTTTATTTTAAAATCAAATTATTTTGTGTACATTTAGTATACTTATAACGAAATTTATTTAGATAAATCAAAGCATTCTGCATATCTGAATATGTACCTACAGAAACACGATTCATGTCGACAAAACAATAAACAATGCATATTATAAGTACTTCTAAGCTAACCATCATTATTTATAAATAAAAATATTCTGTACCAATTAAAACATAAAAACATTATTACCACATACCGGGAAGTCAACATATGTAAAAGAACCGCACACACAAAGTCGCACATACGATAAAAATCGCTAGTCAATTTATACATGTGTGGTATCATAAATATTATCATATTACAGTATCAAGTGATATTTAATAACATAAAATATGTTGCTACATATTTTCATATACATAACCCCATGTACATATGTGAAAAAAATATTTTCCTTTTTTATTTTTTCATTAATTTGATTTATATTTTCAAGTAGATATGTTCGAAACACAGCATGATTATTATGTATTAGGCAAAAATACAACATAACCTCAACCACCATCGCTTTTCACATAATAATATTTTATACAAAGGATTTCGAGTCACGCAATTTTTTTTTTTTAATTTATGATTTCGAAAAATAGTTAAAGCCATCACATATTTCACATACTATAAGTTCTTAACATAAAATACTGTGTTGACGACTAGACGAGGTAAATAAAATTCCTTCTACTCGAAAATTCATTCAGTTAATTTGATAATTTAACAATGCTCGTAGATCGTTTGTACGATTAATGTCCATATTGTCGCTTGGTTTACGTTTATGGAAAATGTGTCCAACCAAAAAAAATGGTTTTCGTGAAAATAACTCATTAACTTTTACGGTATGTCTTGTTTTGACTTTAACCCTAAGATAACATTCTTATAGGTATAGCACACGGGCACAGCCAAACATGCACACACACAACTACTTAATCATTGACGAACTTAAATTTAAAGTTTGTTTATAGTGTTATCGTTCTTATTTACCATTCTCTTATACATTTTCCAATTACTGAATAATGATGGTAATAAATTACCGGTTTAATTATAATACATTAAATATAGCAATATGTCGCTTTAAACATGAACACGTTTAACCATGTTAAATTGTAATAATTAATTAAATTAAAATTATCTAATTCTGAGATTACTGTTTTTATTTGGAAATTAAAGTGAAGTTTTATTATCCAACCATCAAATTTAAGTTACACCATCAAATTTAAGGACTACCAAAAAACAATTGTACAATAGAAAACCAAATGGTAGATGGCGATGTCATGAACAACGATTAAAAATCGTTTTTATTTATCAGACACCATTTAAACATTAAATTCATTACCATTTAATGAATTACAGTTTCCATCGATGCATTTTTTTTTCTTAGAAGATGCTGGTGTCTAATAATCAGAGTCGAATCAACTTTTAGGGAGAATGATTTTGTATTTTTTTTAACAATCACATGAACAATGCGAAAATTGCACTAGTCAATTATATATCTTTTAATGACTTGTCTGCCATCTGTGTAGTAGACCCTTAACTACATTTCAATCAATTATAACTCAATGTGGTTTATATTAATTTAACAGATCACCACCATTTAAGTTGCTATACTTTGTTAAACGCTCCAATTTAATCAGTTTTACAGTTTTTCAAGTGTTCAAATAAATCTTACCAATTATAATGAGTTCAAATTAATATTTATTTGACACTCAAATGTCCGTATACGCTATTCCCCCGACGGGAATTGGCTTTTTGGCGCTATAGTTCATCAATTTGACATCGTATACCCAAATTGTCCCCCTTATTCTTAACGATTATATTCCTACTCTCCTCGATTCCATACATCATTCTAACTTTTACCAATCCTCCGAATTATCCTAGACCCAACTTCCGCAGAAGTATGGTTTATTTAATTTATTATAAATATCAGGAAATTTACAACATATGAATTAAAATCCAGGTATTTGTCCGCCCTTCAAGAAGATGGTTATTGATGGTTAATATTGTTCCAGAGAGCGGTAAATATTCTAATCTAATTAACCTTCAATATAATGGCTCTCACTATAATAGTTTCGTATCCTATTTACCCCGTTCTTTTCCGCCTACGTCCTTTGCTCAACTTTCGAATAATTCTAGCATTGTTCCATATTTCGCTAACCCTGTTCATCGTGACCTTCATATATTCCATAATACCTACACCCTCTTTGATACTTCACCAGCCACTCCTATCCCTTTTCCATTAGCACTTACTTCCCAATGTGTTGGCACATGTAATGTACGTGGAATCAATGATTCAAAAAAACGCAACGAGCTCGATGATATTTTACAAGCTAACAATATTGCCCTCCGCAGTATTCAGGAAACCAATATGTCTTCCGATGTCTGTTCCACTTCGGACTATACATGGTATCTTACTCAAGCCGCTTTCACAGAAAAATTCTGCAGAATTCTTCAGTAATATTTCTTCGGCAAAACATGACGGAATTAAATATTGTTTATCTTTTTTAGTAAATTCCGAAAGTGTATACCAACTTAAAAATAATTATATTTGCTTGTCATTATTTTATGTTGTTGCTCAATATTTTTGTTGACGTTCAAATTTTGGGTTGATAACACGAGCTTTCAAAAAATAATTTTTTCGTTGTGATTAAAATCAATCTCTTTCAATTTAGTTTTCCATTAATTATTAATAATTCAACTAACAGTTGCATTCTTTATTTTACTTTGTGTGTTTATTTTTTCAAGTTAATTTTAAAAATAGTTTTTTCGTTACAATAATTTTGTGTGTTTTTCTTTTTTTTTTTTTTTGTTAATTTCAATTTAAAATAATTCTAGTTATAATAATTTTTTGTTCATTTTATTTAAATTTAAAATAATATTTTGTGCTAGTGTTAACTATTTAAAATAATTTGGCGTGTTTTATAAATACAAAACATAATATGTCAAGCGAACAGTCGCAACAGTCTTTATCAAGACTCCAATATCTGTCTTTATTAAGAAGACAAAATCTGTCTTTATCAAGACAAAAAATGTTAACAATATTAAACAGTGATATTAGTGCGGCACAAGCATTAATCGCTGTTTTGTTAACAACACAAATAAGTGCTCCAAGAAGAGTGCGTCGTTTTGGTGTTAATCCATTAAATCGCAACAGAACACAACAAGGGTTTCACCATAACCTTGTGAATGAAATGCGATTAAAAGATGAAAGTTATTTTAATAATTTTCATCGTATGTCCCGAGAAGTGTTTGATGAATTGTTGACAATTGTTGGTCCTTTTATCCAGCCCAATATTGTAGGCAATAGAATCATATCGGCTAGTGAACGGCTATCACTAACACTCAGGTAAAATATATATTCATAATTTTTAATATTAAAATATTTATATTATATTTTAATTTCTAGATATTTAGCTAGTGGAGATAGCATGATATCAGTTGGCCGATATGGATTCAGGATTGGACTATCAACCACATCCCAAATCATTCGCCAGACTACATCCATCTTGTGGAAAAAATTAAAGGAAATTTCTTTCCCTGAGCCATCCACTGAACTATGGCTATCAGTCGCTGCGGAATTCAACAATAAATGGAATTTCCCAAATTGCTTAGGAGCAATGGATGGAAAACATGTGATTATTCAGGTAATTTTTATAATTTCTAATTTTCTTTTTTTGATAATTTATTATTAATTTATTTACAGGCATTTGGTAATTCTGGATCACAATACCGGAATTACAAGCATAGCCATAGTGTAGTGTTATTTGCAGTTTGTGATGCAAATTAATGGTGGACATCGGAGCAAGTGGACATAAGGGAGATAGCACGATTTTCCGTACGAGTAATATACATGTTAATTAAAAAAGAATTAAATATTAATAATATTATTTTTTATTTTTTGTCTTTGGTTTTGTAAATTTTTTCGAAAATTATTTAATAATTCAAAATGGTCTTCTTCAGACCAGTTTATAATTTCGTCTTCAATCCCCATTACAAAATTTAAAATAGGACTTATTTTTACTACGGGCTGATTTGATAGTTCTATCAACTCTTTTGACGCCTCGTAGTGCTTGTCCATTTTTTTAAAAAAAATTTCTATTGCTGCCGTTGGATTGAATTCTATTTTTTTTTTTTTTTTGCGGTTCGCTTACCTCAACGACAATACTGTTCACATCTGCGTCTGAAAGGTCTGCAGCTGTCGTATCAAAAAGCTGTTGATACGAACTTGGGCCTGTAGTTGATGAGGGGCCAGGCTCATGCTGCGTGGATGATGACTCCGTAAAACTAACCACTCTTGTTCTAAGAAATATCAATTTAATTTATTTAAAAATCAAATCATTTCTTTCAATTAAATTCCAATTGATTTTTTTAACACATACATATATGTATGTATTTAAAAACTATAATCAATATTTTGAAATTATATTGGAAAAATGAAAATAGATCAAAATATCATAAATAAACTAAACATAACTATAATAACTATACAAAACTTGTTATAAAAAATATAATTATATAAATATATTTACTCATCATTGCTAGCAGCTTCAATAAAACTCATTTCTCTTAAAAATATTTTTTGTTGTTCGCTGATAGCTCTGTACGCAGTGCCGCTTCTGGGATTCTGTTTAGCTTTAATTTTTACATGCATTAACTTTAATCTTTTCCAAATTGTCATGCATTGATTTGAGGTAATCCCTAACTTTTTCCCAATTTCGGTCCACATTATCCTTCTCAAACTGTTATTTTTATAATTGACATGTTGGATTTGCCACAAAAACTCACTTCCCTTCTTCTTTAATTCGGAGATTAAATTTAAATCTTGATCTGTTATATTATTCATGCTAAATATAACAAAAAAATTTACAAAATGTTAAACAAAAAATTACAGTTAAGTATGTACATAAATCAACAGCATTATAGGCCAGAGTTGACCCTTACTAAGATCTTTTACAAGCTCTTTATGAACATATTTTTACAATTGGGTGATCGCTGTAGGTGGTCAGCCCAACGAACGGTTTTTCACACAATTAGTCACGGCGTTGAGGTCAACGGCAGGATCAAGAACTCATGACCTCGGTGTCTTTAAGCCAACACATTGCCCATCACTAAACGACCGGTGACATATGTAGTATGTACATATATATATATATATATATGTTCATATGTATATGTACATTTATATATGTACATATATAAAATATTTTAAAAAATGTTTATCATTATTATTTAAACATATCGATAATTTTTGAATGTTTTCACAATATTGATTTACAAAAATTTTCACATATTTAAAAATAATTTCACTATTAAATGTAATATACAAAATATAATATACAAAAATACTACACAAATTATCACAAAAAATAATAAATGTATATATTTATAAATAATAATATAATTAATAATAAAAATATATCCTTACATGACTTCAAAAAATATAATTAGCAAATTTTTTTGAATATACAGCTACTTTTTAGCTATATATACAACACACAAAATTATTTTCTTTTCTTTATAAAATAACACAAACAATTATTTTATTAATCGAACAGAAACACGCCAAATTATTTTAAATAGTTAACACTAGCACAAAAAATTATTTTAAATTTAAATAAAATGAACAAAAAATTATTATAACTAAAAATTAAATTAAATTGAAATGAACAAAAAAAAGAAAAACACACAAAATTATTGTAACGAAAAAACTATTTTTAAAATTAGCTTGAAAAAATAAACACACAAAGTAAAATAAAGAATGCAACTGTTAATTGAATTATTAATAATTAATTGAAAACTAAATGGAAACAGATTGATTTTAAGCACAACGAAAAAATTATTTTTTGAAAGCTCGTGTTAACAACTCAAAATTTGAACGTCAACAAAAATATTGAGCAACAACATAAAATAATGACAAGCAAATATAATTATTTTTAAGTTGGTGTACACTTTCGGAATTTACTAAAAAAGATAAACAATATTTAATTCCGTCATGTTTTGCCGAAGAAATATTACTGAAGAATTCTGCAGAATTTTTCTGTGAAAGCGGCTTCAAGACTGACTACTCACCGCAGAGGAGTGGGATTGCTTCTTCATAAAAGTTCTATCATAATAGCGAATTAAATATTATTTCGGGAGTATAATCTCTCTGCATAGTCATAATCGTAACAATGGGGAAGTCCTTTTTATTGTCGTGTATATCCCAAAATTCATGAAATTAAAACTTTCACCAATTCTCATTGTGCCTCAACTACTCCCTCTAAACCCTCTATCACTCCTTCTATCTACAACCTCAGGACCTTAAATCTTGCCTTATTACAAGACAAAAGTAACAATACCAATCAACATTGATAGAGGTTTTACAGAATCAGCTCTCAGAGAATCAATATAGTTCACTGTGGAGACCAATTCTCAACAGTCGTAAAATTTCATCTCAGCTGGTTCTTACTGTAACGACGCCATTAACTCCTAAACGGAGAGAGGCCTTAGCTAAACCAAATTATCTGCTGATGAATCAAACCAAAACAATAAACACATAGAAACAAATAACAAGTCTAATAACTTTGAAATTATTAAAATCGTTAGTCAAATTCAACAGACACTTGGTCACTTAGCAGAAAGGGTGGCAAAACTGGAAAGTAATTTCTTTCCACCAAGCAAAAAAGTCAGCATATACACAAATGATTAACTCTTTCATACGAATTGTAACCTGGAACGCCAATTGGCTATACCAACGAGCACAAGAACTGGAAGTATTTCTCCATAGATATTGATACTTATTTCAGAAACGCACCTCTTCAACAAATGCTTTATTAGAATAAAGGGATCTAATTCCTACTGGACAACCCATCCTAGTGAAAGAGCCAGAGGTAGGTCAGCTGTACTAATTAAAAATAATATCGAACATAATCAACAAGAGGATATTCGTGAAAGCTACATGCAAGCAACTGTTATCTAAATCTAATATAATGGCCCAGATCAAAATATTGCGGCAGCATACTGTCCTTCACGGCAAACACCAATGAAGTTGCAATTTAATAACGTCTTCAATAGACTCGGTCCAAGATTTATTATTGGATGGGACTATAATATAAAACAAACAGCTTGGGGTTCTAGGCTAATTTCTCCTGGGAAAAGAAATGCTTTGTTCAATGCCATTCATGAAAACAAATGCGATTACCTGATTCCAGGGGGCCAACAGATGCAGGAAAAATACCAATTCTACTTGATTTTTCATTATAAAAAGTATTTCATCCAGTTACACATTCCTGTACTGTTGTCAGTTAGCGATATAGTCATCAAGAAAAAGCCTTACTAACAACTCCATGGATTGCGATCTCTTCAGCGAAAAATTGGAAGATCAAGTTGGATTAAAAGTAAGTATTAAAAGTAATGAATAATTGGAACAACAAACAATTTCATTGAATACACTCGTATGGAATACACTTGTCAGGAATTGAATTTCTTTGTACCATCGCTTGTCTTAAGGCCGGGTTATTATTAGGATTTGCCAAGAATTCTACTGTGACACGTATATTTTCAGATGATGTTTAAATCAGAGAGTTTTACGTTTAAATAATAAATCATGACGAGAAATTATAAATACCTGCATTTTCATTTTATATTGAGTTTTTATTAATTTTATTATTATTATTAGTTTATTTTTATAATTTTCGTCACAAATCATTTGACAACCGAAACGAAAAATGTGAAAGCGAAACGAAAAAAAGTGATGCTCAAAAATGTTATAACATGCTCATTTGTTGAAAATATCGATAACACATCGACTATTTTGCAACATGCCACCACAGAGCTAATTTAACTCGTCATACACATAAATTTTACCCTAAATGTCATTTATGACAGATGTCACTATATTTGATTATCTGGCACGGTATGTCAGGTAAATTTGTTCTTAAATTGCAATTTACTACACTAAACTATTCATCGGATTATTGGCCCACAGCCTGTGGTTTAATCATAGTTCTATTCAAAAACCATATAAGAAAAATTTGAATTTTTTTTTGTCCTATGACAATTTCAATCAATTATGCACACAAGTATAATTGATATTTTTAATCATAATTTTTATATTTCACATATTGTAAATTATTATATGTATATTCATTGAATCAATTTGGCTTTTATTATAGGCTAAGTACCGGTAGTCGGTCGCCCCTCCTACCTTAAAAGGAACGGCACTGGCCTTTCCTGATAAGGCAAGATTCCTGGGCATAATTTTGGGCAGTAGGCTAAATTGGAAGCCCAATAGTTTAGAGAGAGTAAAGAAGTCGACCATGGCTCTGTACTCATGAAGGAACGCCGTCGGTAGGAGATTAAGTCTAAAACCAGAGCTGATAAACTGACTCTTCACCGTTGTAGTCAGACCGATTCTGATGTATGGGGTTGTGTGGTGCCCAGCCTTTACGTGCTTTGGAGGCTATGTTCTACCTTCTTCCTGTCGAAATCTTTGGTAAGCAGAGAGCGGCAACTACGGCTGCACGACTCTCTGCCGTGTTTGAGTGGAAATGTCTACAGACGGGCCACTCGACGATTGGCAGTTCGCTTAAGGAGGACTTGGGGAATAGTGACTACACAATACCGATTGTATGCTTTGAAAAAGGCTTCCGGACCCTTACCCGCTTAAGAGAATCCTGGGGGAACAGGTCAACAGCGGAAACTGGAAGTATACAATTCTACACTGACGGCTCAAAACTAGACGGCAAAGTCGGAGCTTGAGTCTATTGTGACAAATTAAATGTGAATATATCCGTGCGTCCTCCTGTTCACTGCAGTGTGAATCAGGCAGAGGTGGAAGCGATTGAGAAAGCGCTGACTTGGTTGATGCATAATGTAATTGCCACAAGGGATATAACAATATATGTGGACAGTCAGGCGGCAATCAAGTCGCTGGAATAAATTTCTCTGACATCCGAGGTGGCATTGAAATGCCGCTCATCTCTCGACGAGATGAGTAAGCATCTCAACATCCAGATAGTCTGGGTCCCCGGTCACTCGGACGTTCTGGGATGATGAAGTGGCAAGGAAAGGTACAACTCTCCAATTGAAACCGGAAAGGGCAAATCTGAAGAGGCCTTTAGCAGCGCTTTTTCTGGCGCTTAAAAATGAGACGATAGCCTCGGCACAGAAGAGGTGGAATAACACCATAACATGCAATGTAGCGCGGCAAGTCTGGCCAAGCGCCCTCCAAAAATAAGCGATTTCACATGTTTGATAAATGGCCGCCGCTCGACAAATAGGTCTTACTTTGGTGAGTCAAATATTTAGCTACAGAATTGCCTGTAAGAGTAAATATTTAACTAAAAATATTAAAGGACTATTTTCATATAGCGTAATCTATAAGCCAATTGTATTTGAATTAGTTAGATAGTAGTCTCAATTTAAAATTTAACTATTTTTAATATTTATAGTTGAATGGACGAGATACTCCATATAAGTACAATCTTCTCTTTCGTGATCTCTGTTTTGGCCTTATCTTCCATGGTATATTAGTTCCAGAAACTTTTAAAAAACCCGCGAAAAAGTTCATCAATTTTGATATCATAGAATGCTTTTTGTCATTTTATTCCAGTAGGTAAATGATTTTTGAATAATCGTAGCTAAACTTAATTGAAATAATATTTTTTTCACCAATAAAACTTCTTTAAATCGAAATTAAATAAATTATGGGTGAATTCAGTTTCTGATAAAAAAATTACTAATGAATATTAAAAATAAATGGACACAATTAGTTAAAATTGCTATTTTTATCACTATTTTTAAAAAAGTAGTAAATCGTACCGGTAATAAAATCGAACCAGATCTGGAATGCTTTTCTCTTTTTCAATTTCATATTCTTATATTATTGGTTCATTTACTGTGTCTATTTTAAAATTATTGGTTTTAAGATTAATGATAAAATTAATGATGATGTCGCCTTACTACCACCTGGGTCCGAAAAAAATTGGACAATAAAGGCAAATCTTCCTGAAAACAACGATTACTCTGCTTTTGCACAGAATATACTTTTGCAATATTTATACCAAGTTTCATATATGACGTTAAAACTACCGCGATTCAATTACCCTTAATAAATATTTTACAAATTCGATTCCTGAGAAATACACATAGTCTAGATGTAAGGTACAAAGCAATCCATTTAATTGGAATAAATCGGACTCGAATCAATTTCTGTAGAAGGATCGTGTGATTCAGTCGATTGAAAGCTTTCGAATAGTGCATAGACCACATGAACTCTTCCTCAAAAACCCATAGTCTTGAAGACATGTCTCTAAAAAAAACGTCAAATAAGTGTTTGTAGATTTGCCCTGAGTAAAGCAACACTGATGCAAACTTATACTAATTTCTATAAAACTATTTAATCCACAATTTATTAAAGATTCAGAATAAAAGTACAAAAACGCACCTCTGTTGCACTTAACATCGCTCTTTCTACCAGATTTGAATATCGTGACAGTAAAATAATTTTTCCAAAATCACAAAATCCTCTAAATAGAACTCAAAGACGCAAATTGAAACAATTTCAGTTTTGGATCGCAAATGATGAACTAAAATTGTTCTGCTATTAAAATAGATAGCAGTGAAATAATCAAATATCGAACTTATTCAAAACCAAAATAAAACAACTAATTTACTAGTGTTGCTTAAACATCGATAGTAGCAAATTACGGTAGGATCGATATTTTTATTTAAAGCTATCGATAGCATATCGTTAGTTTTTAAAATGTATTCATAAATAACTCAAAACTAAAAAAAAAACAAAAATGTATTTAAAAACAATAATACCACTATTACTTCAAAAATATGAATTTATTTAAAAAAAATCATAATATTCATGCACATTTATTACATAAACATTTATTTCATTTTTCAAATAATAAACATTGATAGGTTTTGTTTCAAATTTGAGCCTTTTATTCGGTTGCGTTTTACAGTCATACCGTCGCCTGATTTAGAAAATATTCTCTCCGAAAGGACTGACGTAGCTGGAACACAAATATTTTTTGGCCAGTTCCTTCAGTATATTTGTTGATCTGGCCCACTATTCTGACACATTTCTCTGTTTGTCTATTGGATGTTTTTCGATGAGTATCAATAATTGAATCGCTGACTGAAATGATGACCAAACGTGGCTAATAATTTGACAAAAAAAAGTAGTTCATCCAATTTGGAGTTTACTTCAGTAGATGAAGACGGTTGTGGTAAAACAATATCGGTTTCTATGTTTGTAACTTGTAATAAAAGAAGAATACTCCTTTTGTAAAAGTTGAACTGCATTATTAGCATCTTGAGGAGTATAAAAACCATTTTTTTTAATCTAGGATCTAAGATGGTACAAAGAATTGAAAGGTTGTTTACACAAAAGAGTGTCAGCCTCTCCCTAACGGAATTTATAAGTGATGGTACACTTTTTTTTATTCTATGGTAATTACTTTATCTTTAAAGCTTCCAAGTTTTGGCGGAACCCCTCTAATAAGTGATATAACCATAGATGAAGTGACATACTTTTCTGCGGAAATATTAGTTGTTACCACTTCAAAGGGATCAAGGACACTAATTATTTCTTCAATTGCACTAAAATTTTCCGCAGTGAGAAGAGATGGAGCTTTTGGCCATTCGTTCATTGCAATTGAAAATTCCCTCCGTAACTCAAAGATTCTTCTTAAGATATAGTATGAGCTATTCTAGCGAGATGCTACTTCCTGCACTAATTTCAATTTCGTTTTGTTAGACCGTTTTTTATTACTACATAATGTGTCACTGGCTAGTTTTGTACCTAGATAAAATTTCCGCAAACATGTTAACTTTAAAACTATCTTGCACCGTGAGGATAAGGCAATGTGCAAAACAAGAGAAATGAAAAATGTTTAACATTTCAGTAGTCTTCTCCATCTTGCTGCGTTGTCTGTGACTAAAGCGACGATTTTATTGCGTATATTATAATTCACCTGGTTAATAGACTAAAAATAAAATTAAGAATTCATATAAGATGCAAACAACATGAACAATAACTGGTATGCTTTTTATTTAACAATGCACTTGCACCACTATACAACAATAAGTCTAGTTTATCTGTGACATTACTTCAGTTATGTGATGATCGTCAATTTTTAAAACTTTTAAAAGCGGTGATATAATTTTTTTACTTGAATAAAGTGACATGTGACTGCTAGAATTCCTTCGTTAGAACTACTTGTCTACATATCAGCTGTTAAACTCATATGCTCACATTTCGATAAATATATTTTTAATTTATTTTGAATGTCGTCATAACAAGCTGGAATAAGATTATTTCTGAGACAAATTCAAAAACTATCCAGCACTTCATATTTTGCATCTAGATAATCCACACAGAAATAAACAACACAATGAAAATTATGTCATGGAATGCTAATGGTTTGCTTCGGCATCAGCAAGAACTACAAGCAGTCCTCGACATTGAGAATATAGATTTGTGTCTTATTTCGGAAACACATTTTACTAAGCAATCCCACATATCATTTAAAGGCTATTGCGTATATCACATTATTCATCCAGATAATTTAGCCAGAAGAGGAAGTGCAATTATCATAAAAAAAAAATATCCAACATTTTGAAAAAGCAAAGTATGAAAAAGAAGAAATTCAGGCCACAGTGGTTTATATAAAAACCAACAACTTTCCTATTGTTATTGCAGGATTGTAATGTCCACCAAGACATTCCATTAAAAACAAACAATACTCATATTGTTGCGTGAGAATACCATTCTGTCACTGTATTTGTATACTTTTATCACAATATAAATTATTCTTTTTTTAATTTTAATAAAACGAAATACGGAACCTTGTTTTTATAAAAACAAAGAATTCAATACTTCTTGTTTTATATATAAAAATTAAAAATTATTTACAGCAAAGAAGTAAAACTTTCTTTAATGTGATAATAAAAAATTTTTATATTAATTTTCTATACAAATTCTTTCTAAAACGAAAAAAATTTTTTCTAAAAAATTTTATAATATAAATTATTCTTTTTATTTTAACTTTTTACTTTTATAACTAAAACAAGAAGTATTGAATTCTTCTTTGTTTTTATTAAAACAAGGTTCCTATTAAAATTAAAAAAAGAATAAACAACACTCAGAGTTATGCAAACGTCTGGGAAAAAGGTTCATAAAAGGTGGTGATTTTAATGCAAAGAATACTTACTGGGGTTCAAGATTAACTACAACTAAAGGAAAAAAATTACTGATTGCCATTAAAGAAAATGGATGTGAATCCATTTAAACAGGAAAACCAACATATTGGCCAACTGACCCAGGAAAAATACCTCACCTGATCTATTTTATTATAACCAAAAATATTTCTAATAATTTTATGAAAATCGAAGAAAGCCAAGATTTGAGCTCAGATCATTCTCCAATAGTCCTAACTCTAAGCGAGTATATCATCCAAAAAAGGGAATAATCCAGTATTAACCATCAAATATACGGACTGGGAACGTTTCAAAGTACACCTTGAACAAAGAATACTTTTGAAAGTTCCGTTAAAAACTATGGATCAACTGGACATAGAAGTAGAAAAGTTCATTACGGATATTAAACAAACAGCAAGGCAAAGTTCTCTAGAAATCAAATCAAGGCTAAAAGGAAGTAGCTATCCAATATAGATTAGAAATCTCCTTAGGGATAAACGCCAGTCCAGAAAAATGTGGCACCAAACTAGACCTCCACAAGACAAAAAAACACTAAACAATCTTACTCAGCAATTAACAAGAGAAATTCAAAAGTTAAAAAATGAGTCAGTTAATTTCTACTTAAGTAAGTTGACGAATGACAGTAATACGGAATTTTCGCTCTGGAAAGCAACTAAAACTCTGAAAGGGACAATAATTCCAATCGATCCTATCAGGAAAATGGATGGAAGATGGGCAAGGAAAAACAAAGAAAAAGCAGAAGAATTTTCTAATAATCTTGAAAATATATTTCAACCTCATGAATGCCAATTACGGGAAACATAATTCCAATTCTCGAAGAGGTCACACCTATATCATCTACTGAAGTAGCAAACGAAATTAAAAACAATTTAAACTTAAAGAAAGCACCAGGGTTTGACCTGATTACCGGAGAAATAATAAAGCAATTACCGAGAAAAGCTACGGTAAAGTTAACTAATATCATAAATGCTGCATTTAGGTTAAAATATGTGCCAACACTTTGGAAAGTGGCTGAGGTTATCATAATTCCCAAACTAGGAAAACCGCCACATCTAATAACATCATATAGGCCTATATCGTTGCTGCCGATAATGTCTAAACTCTTTGAAAAGTTACTATTAAATCGACTCAAACAAATAATTGAAAAAAATAATCTAATTCCGAATCACCAATTTGGTTTTCGCAGTGAGCACGATTGATCAAGTGCATAGAATAACCAATATCATTGAAAAGACTTTAGAATAGAAAAAAAGTCTGTTCCGCAGTATTCCTTGATGTAGCGCAGGCCTTTGACAAGGTTTAGCACGACGGTTTAATCTACAAACTCAAATTAATCCTACCTAAACAGTACAGCATATTACTAGAATCATATATAACAGAAAAATATTTCAGGCTTAAGCAAGAAAATGAATATTCTGAGCTTATGAAAATAAGAGCAGGAGTTCCACAAGGAAGTGTACTAGGGCCACTTCTGTATTTACTGTACACCCGAGATGTTGCGTCAATAAAAGGTAAACGTATAAATAAATGATTTTTTTTTTAATTTTTGATTGCAGGAAATATAATTTTGTTATTAGCAGTACTAAAAAGCAGTACAAAATATTATATATTAAATTCGTGCGTTATTTTAAAATGTTTTATTTTTTTAAACCAAACCAACCACTTTAAATAAAATATATAAATCTGCCGAGAAGCGCAAGTTGTAAAGGTTTATTTATTTTAAAAAATTTATTGTTTTATTTCCAGTGCCAACGGCATAGTTGGCAGTTGGCCGAAACGCACGTTTCTGTAAATCTGTTAAGCGTATTTGGCAAGAAAAACAGGATTTGATAGTACAAGAAAGCAAAAAATATGCGATATCAAACATCTTAGAAAACTTAGTTTCCCAGAACGTTTTGGTAAAAACCGAATGTAGAAAATCTACATTCAAAAATGATTCCTATTAATTATATATTTATTTTTAGACATAGCCGACTACTGTGGGATTATTAAATCGTGAAATAGAAAATATACTAAGGGCTTATAAGTCCACCAATGATGACAACAATCTTACGGGAAACAATATCGTTCGCGCACCCTTCAAAGATTTAATGGACGAGATTTTCGAAGCAACCTCAATATTTCTAACAGCCACACACTTAGTTTGTCAGGAGAAAAAATTACAGCAATAAATCCAAGACAATGTAGTGCTGCCGTGAGTAAACAAAGCCACAGTGAAGAAATAATTATGCTTTCAGCGACACCGCAAACAGCTGTTGCTGTCAATGCAGTTGAAAGTCAAAATAAGGTTTGCTAGAAACTCTCTGCAAAACAAAATACTGCCAAGGAAAGATATTTCGAAACAAAATAAAAAGCCAGGAAACTTATTACGACAAAAAAAAATAATTAAATGAAGGGGCGCCAATCGGGTGAAGCAAGCGCAGCATTAAGGTCTTAAGGAATTAAAAATACTTACTAATTATTTGTATTTATCTTATTCAAAATATTAAATTATTGTGATAAATTTAATTCATATTTCACTATATTTTCGATATAGGGTTGTTCTGAACGGTGTTGCTGCAAGATGTTGTTCTGAAAGATGTTGTCGGAATGTTGTTTTCAATATACCAAAAACATTTTCCACCACCATACGGATGAAAGAATGCCTATAGTTAAAGTAACGGGGGCTGCGGTTGAGCTTCCGGTGTCTTTAAAAGGGCTAACTAGCCAATCTAAGTTGGATTGTGCGGAATCCTCTCATAAAAAGGTACTGCCATGTGGAGCTTGACGACTCCATTAGCTACAAAACTATTTGAAATTATGAAATTATACAAATAGAATGTACTATTAAACTCTTTGCATACAATTTTTTACGGGATTTTATAACCCCCACCAAAACCTTACAAACAAATAATGCAAAACTACTCATTACGAAACCATACAACTTTGATACAGATTCCGAAGTGTTCAATTAGTATAATAAAGCTGCCTAGCCAACACTTTCAAACTAGAAATTTAGCAACGGTACATCAGCATTCCTGAAATTATATTTAAATTCAATAATAATGGAACCGCTAAAATCAGAATTAACATTCGAGGATCGAACGCGGTCTAGAACCGCAGTGTGCTTAAGCCAACACCTTAACTATCACTATACAACCGGTGACAGTATATAAACAGCCCCTTTTACATCGTGGGTGATCACACAGTGTACCGTTCCCAAATCTGTGGTTTTTCCATAATTTGATATCTATTGGGTTTTGTTCAATATTTAGAACTTTAAGTCACATCCAGACTCGAAACGACTACATTAACAAATTAAGCTTTTATAAAATTAAGCAACAGTTTAGACAAAACATAATATTACCACTAGGAAAGGTACAAACAAAGATGATACTCTTAATGCGATTGAAATATTTAATTCAATTTATCCTCGATGGCAACATTTGTGGTCGACAATTATTTACTTGAGCTTTATTTAATCTCGTTTCAGTTCCTCGGTTAATTTTTCATGTTGAATACATTTGTCCGGTTTTTCGTTGATGGACATACCAAAATGGAATAAATTAAAAATATTAAAGTACGTCGTTGCTTTTGTTTACGTTATATTTACGACGAGATGAATATGATTTATGAAAATATTATTATTATTTTCCATGCGATGGAAAGCATTAAGAGTAATTTATGCTGAAATTATAATAATAAAAAAAAATGTTTTTATATTACTACGAAGATGCTCGTGGATTATAATTTAAAATAAAGGTTAATGCTAAAAACCTTTATAAAGAAATAAAATAACGAATGTTTTTTTTTTTTTGTTTAAATATAATATTATTTAATTAAGTGCTTACCATATTTTATATTACAATATGCTTTGAAAATTTGAAAAACAGTACGATAGTATTTGGTTCCGGTTGCATAACAACTACTTTATATATTGCAATGGTAACCATTTCTCAAATCACAAAACACGAATTCTACCAAAGAAATTAATTGCAAACCATGACTGTTGAATTCTAATGTTTTTTAAATACAGTGTTTTTAGGGCTTTTTCTCCACTAGTCTTTCCGGAATATACATTTATTTTACCGTGTAGTTGATCAGTTATTTTGATGTCTGAGTTTTTGTTTTATTACTCTCTTAAAGTAGTATATTACTAGAAATGGTAAAAATCATTTATATGTTTAACACAATTGTAGATTGATTTAAAGATTTATATTATTATTGTCCCTCTAAATATGTATAGTACTTCCATCAAATACTTGATTCACTTGATAATGATTGTCGTACCTTAATAAAAAGAAATATCCTTTTAGTCAACAAAATGCAAATTCAAGCAGTAACCGAAACATTGCAATAATCGCAAGATCAGACAGACGAAAGAGATATTATAAATATTATTAATCACTGGAACTCTTTTCAATTCAGTTTATGTAAACAATTTTTTTAGACATTTTTTACAACCACAGAACCAGTATTATTCTAAAAAAAACTCAGGAGTGCAATAATAAGAGCAAGACTCATTTTATAAATGGCAAGACCCATACTAATTAGTGTTGCTTTTCTTTGGAAGGCAAACTTACTAAGACAGTTATTTTGAAGTTCTAACACATTTGAGTAAACACATCTAAACTGTCGACATAAATACAGCAGCAACAAATCAAACAAACTGCGTACAATTTTATTTGAATTTCAAAATAACCCGCAAATACTATAAGTATTAACTATATGATGCCACATAATAAAATCTCCTTTTTGATCTTCGTTCCATTTAAATTCCCAACATTTCCGATCCGGTGTCAATGTGTCAATTTCATCAGAAGGAACACAGAGAGGTTTTATATTTTGAATGCTTTCTATTTCTACCAGCAGTATTATCATCTCTTCCAAAGTTAGTATGGTAACCAGTAAAGCGTTGTGGATACAACTTAGATGGCTTAACCACTGCTTCCCAGAATTCCCCAAAATGTGGTGCGCTTCGATTTGATTATTTTTTATAACTCGCTTGAAGATTGTTGCAGTCATTTAATTACTTGCACCAACAAACTTGGTTGTACCGTTGTTACTGTAAATTTCTTGACATATTACGTGGCACGCTTTATACATCGTTTCAAAGCCGCAGTGAACGTGTCACTTTTAAGACCTCCAACGATTTCTAAATGCACAGTCCTTGTGCTTATAAATGAACGAATAAACAATTTATACAAACTCGAGTAAAAGAGGAGCGACTTTTTTTTGTAAGCGAGCCCATTGTATTACGGCTCTGCCATTTTTAGACCTTTTTGTTCCAACAAGTTTTGAGTGGTTTAAATACAATGACATCGGCTGGTTGAAGTATTTTTGTGGCGTTGGGGTATAGAGCTACTAAAATAATTTGAAGCTTAACACACAGTCCACTGACTGCTAATGTTAAATGTGTAGCATGTCCGTCTACAAAATAAATGATTGGGAATTTAGTACCCATCTGCACCAGATATGGATGGAGGACTTTGGAGATATATTCATAGAATATTTCCTTTGTCATCTATCCATTATCACTAACACCCATGGCCCATCCTTTCGGCAAATATTTTTGAATCTCTTTAGGAACTTTTTTGTAAGGATAAATAACCATAGGTGGTGATAAATATCACACCTGCAGCCGAAAAAGTCTAAATTACTATCAAATTGGCTTTCGCTAAACCTCTGTCAACTTCGTACATATTTTTTGATCCTTTTGCAGCTAATACATTTTTTGCTTTCGGACATAACAAAAAATTTTTCTCATCTCCGTTGTAAATTGGTGTGGGATCTTTTAAGATATCAATACAGTTCTGGTCCGCTAAAAACTTTTCGATAGCATCAAACCACGAATTGATATCAGAAATTGCTACAGTAGCACTCGCCGATGATACTGGATCTGTGGTTCTAACTAACAGAGTTGGGTGTCGCATTAAAAATGATTTGTACCACCCTTTACCTGGCATGTTTTCCTCCCCAAAAGGATGTGGTCTCTTTTTCTAGTAAAAAGTATTTTTCTGCTTGCGTAACATGTTCTCTTCGTTGGGAAACCTTTTTGTTGGAAAATCTCGATCCAGTGAACTCTTCGTTCTTCTTCTTCGTTTGTTAGAATTGTAGTTGGGCCTGGGCTAACTTTCGAAAAATTAGACCCTAATCGAAACTGTTGTGTAGATCTTGGAATTTTATAAATTTTTGTTGCCATCTTTTTACTAATTTTCACAATTTTGATTTCGTGTAAGGCTTTTTATACGTCGAATTCGTTATATGTGTTCCTTTTCTTTGGAAATTTTAAATTCTAGAATGGCAATTAAATTATAATATAACTATTGGTACCTAAGAATCATATAATCATTAACATGTGCCAATAATTGTGGTTTCATATAATTCAATTATTGGCACCCCAGTGCCAATAAAAAAGGTAATTATGTTACACTGATTATTGGCACACCGTTTAATATTATTTTAATTAATAAACATAATTTAAAAATTTAATTCATTTCACTTAAAATAACACATCAAATTGACATATTTAATTAAGAAAGTATTAAAATATAAGATATTTCATATAAAATAAGTACTTACATTTCTGGCTTCCTTGTTAATAGCCGATTTAAAACACACTATCTTTTTCAAAAATCAGAGAGTTGATTGACTTTTTCACATTAAGAGTTTCACATTAAGTTTCGATTCAACTGATTCGTGTAACGTATTTTTTTCTTGTGTCAACACGAAAAAATATTCTCTAATTCTCACTATTACATAAATAAAACATATACTTTGTATATGTTAAGAGAAAAATGCTATGATTGTTAGGAGTGCCAATAATTTCGTCAAATTTCCACAGTGCCAATAATTGTAGTCGTTACGCTATTCCTCTTTTTATAGTTTTATTTTTTTCAAAATCATAGGTCTACTAACAAAAGATTTTTAATAGATTTTAAAATAATTTCGTTTATAGCGACGTTCGGTTATAACGACGGATCCTACTGGAATTTCCAATGTCGTTATAAGCGAATTTCACTGTATATGGTATCACGCTCAAGGCGTGTAATTGGAAATACCTTTAGAAGTTAAGGTTTAAAAGAATAGCCTTTGGATTGGAAATGCCAGAAGATGCGCATAAAAGCATGTTGCATTTTACATAACTATCTGAACAATAAAAAATGAAATGCTGAACATTACGTCAGAACGTGATCTAACACATTTTGCTCGGGCACAACCTTCGAACATAACAACACAAGGTTAAAATAATATAGACGGGATTAGGATTCAGGAACAGTACTTGCAAATAATTATATTCAGTTTTGTCCAAAAGTATATTCATATCCATGATTTTTGATGAAAGTCGGTTACTAGTTGCAGCCAACAGAGACGTTAGTTCTTTCAATTTCGTCTCATTCAAGATTGGGGTGAGTCCTGATATATTCCATAGGTTGCTGCGTCCTAATGTTTGGCCAATGGGAGTGATGATCCAGGAATTTATTGATAGACCAAAAAACGTCCAGTTACCGGTGTCGATTGCTTAACATCGGCACCTATCTCATCTACAACTTAATTTAATTCTCGCTGCCGACCTAAATCAGGTTTTTATTCATTAAAAATGTATTATCAAAATGTAAGAGGGCTACGTACCAAAACCAAAGAATTTTTCTTGGCTGTTATTAAATGCGATTTTGATGTTATCGTTTTAATTGAGACTTAATTGTAATATATTCTGTTTTTAGATATGATCGCCTATTTTCTCGCGGAGGGGGTGTTTTGATAGCAGTTAAATCCATTTTTAGCTGTAGACTGTTTAATTTAGAATCATTCAATGAATGTGAGGTAGTTTGGATTACAGTTACTGCATCGCCCCAAAGTTTTTCTTTTAGCGTGCATTATATCACATCAAATTCTAATCTGAGTCGTTTTACAGAAAATTGCAATATCATCAGTCCTCTTACAGAGCTTCTTGATCGAACAATTGTGTTAGTTTTTGGTATTTTAACTTACCAAGTCTATCGTGGACGTCTAACTCAAATTTTATGCTACCAAACAATGCTTTCTCCGTCATTGAATCGCATTTCATTGATACCCTGTCTTCTTTGGATTTAAATCAAATCAATAATATTTTTAATTTAAGCATTCGTTTGCTGGATTTAATTTATGTACCAAGTAACTTCTTCGAATTGATATATGAACTAATCGAAAGTCTTGATTGTCTAGTTAAAAACGATGAACACCATAAATCAATTTGTAAGTACAGTTAATCAGTCATTTTTTGAGTACAATAAGGGCGGTTTTCGAGGATTAAATTTATTTTTTGATAATATTGATTGCATACATCTCTTTGACTATTGCGATTTAGATAATGCTGTGGCTAGATTTTAAGACGCCGTGTTTTTTGGAATCGAAAAGTTTATTCCGTCTCGTCAGTTTCACCCGAAGAACAAAACTATATGGTTTGACAAACATTTATGCTTGGGCAAAACAAAATGTATCGATTGCGTAGCAAATGCAACCCAAATGTACTTTCTTCAGGCTATGAATTGTTTAAAGTTGCCCGAGCCAAATTTAAAAAAATGCATAGAGTAAAATTTTGCCAATATGTTCATGATGTTGAGGCCACGATAAAAAATGATCCTAAACATTTTTGGTCCTTCATCAATACAAAAAGAAGTACTTGCGGTTATCACCGCAGCATGAAACTGGATAAAACTGAGCCTGAGTGCGTACACGATATTTGCTAAATGTTCTCATCACAATTCTCATCTAATTTATAACTCCACCGCCATCATTTAATTTAAATCAATCCTCTAATTCTAGTCTTGGTGTTGGCAATCTGGGATCGGTTATTTTCGAAACCATTGCTGTTGAAATTGAAACCAAATCATTGTCCTGGTCCTGATTTTGTCCCTGCATCTATTTTTCGCAGATGTGCACAGTCTGTGGCTTTGCCGTTAGGTCTGCTGTTTAACAGATCGCTCGAAATTCAAAAATTTTCAAAGATGGGGATAGATCTTTAGTTGCTAGACCTAAATTATTTACATTCTGTCGGCTATTCCTAAAATCTTCGAGATATTATGTTCATTGAATTTGACAAGTTTGTTATTGCACAGCAACATAGATTTTTGCCGGGTCGTTCACCTGCTACTAATCTCGTTGAATTTACCCAATTTGTGGTAAACTCGATTGAAGGTGGTGCGGAGGTTGATGTAGTGTTTACTGACTTCAAAAAGGTATTTGATAGAATCTCACATGAGATTGTTTTATCTAAATTGCAGGAAGTCGGTGATCACTCGAACTTGTTGTTGTGGTTAAGATCTTATCTTTGCGGTCGAAAACAATCTGTGAAGATCGGCGATTGTTGTTCGAGTTTGCGGGAAGCAACATCCGGGGATCCTCAGGGAAGTCATCAAGGATCCTTACTATTCAATATATTTACTAACGATGTTAATCTAAGCTTATCCAATTTTAAAGTTTTACTTTATGCTAATGATATGAAAATATACGTGAAGTTAACTAATGATTGTTCGCTTCTCCAACAAGATTTGGATAGATTCTTCCAATGGTGTCACTGTAATAAATTAGAGCTCAATGTGTTTAGTTTTCATAGAAAGAAATATTCCGTCTATTATGACTATAAATTTAAAAATGTTAAAAAACCTAACCTTTGCTCATCATACCGAAAAAATAATAAACAAAGCTAATGCTATTTGTATTTCGTATTGGTAAAGATTTTAAAGATTTACATACCTTCAAAACCATCTATAGCACGTTGGTAGGATCACAAGTAGAATACCTTTCTATCGTGTGGGATCCTCTGTATGATATTCGTATTAATCGAATTCAAAAAATTCAACGCATATTCACTAGACGTGTATTCCATTCTATTATTAGAACGCCAGATTATGTTCCATATAATGATCGTTGTAAAATGGTTCAGTTGCTTCCGTTAAATATAAGGCGTTCTATTAACTCGGCTTGCTTTATATTTAACTTATTAAACAATAAATTAAATTCTTCCGAGCTTTTAGCTAGCGTTGATTTTGTACCATAAAATTTAAATATAAGAAACCGATGCTTTATTCCACCTCGTTACCACAGAACCAATTACGGAACTCATAATCCTTTTGGTATAGCCATCAAAATTTTTAACGTGTATTATAAGATGTTCGATTTTAATATCGGCAAAAATGCATTTAAAAATCGAATTATTAAAAATTTTAATATAATATAGTAATTATTTTTTTCCAATCCCATTGAATAATTCGATCATAACCTATTAGTTTATTATTTAGAAATGACACATGAGTAATATGCAAAAACACTCAGAGAAATCATGAGTTTTTATATAAAAAACAGTTTTTAATGTTTGATAAGTAGGCTATGAATTTTTTTTATTGAAAATTGATATTTCAATAAAAATTGAAATTTTTAAAACAAGATATTTTATATCTTGTTTTAAAAATTTAAATTGTGTCTAAAATATGGATTCTGACTCGGAAATGGAGCAAATTTGTACACCACCGTCGAGATTCGACAAATAGCAACAGATACATGCTTTGTTACCTCAAAAATCCAAAAAGAAATATGAAAACACTTATAGAGTTTTCATGGATTAGAGGGATAAAAACAAATAACATCTTTTTCAGAAAATATTTTAATAGCATATTTTGTTGAATTGGGAGATAAAAATAAGGCTTCAACATTTTGGGCTACATACTCAATGCTTCGCATTACTCTGAATATTAAAAAAAGTGTGAATATTGCAGAATATTGCAAATTGAGAGCATTTCTAAAAAAGAAATCGGATGGATATCAAGCCAAGAAAGCTAAAACTTTTACAACGGCAGAAGTTAAAAAATTTATTGATGAAGCTTCTGATGGTATATACCTTGCAACAAAAGTAATTAAACTATAGTTAGAAATATTTTTATCGAAAATATGTCAGAATTTTAATGAATTCGAAATTTCAGGTTGCAATTATTATGGAGATTATGGGAGCATGTCGCGCAAATGAATTACATCCAATGGTCAACGATGATATGCTTGGATCAGCATATTTGGTAATCGTTCCAAAACCAAAAACTAATTGAATTAGAAAATTCAAGATAACAGACACGTACTATACATTAGTAAAAAAATATGGCATGCTCAAGCCAACTAATATTAATTCGAAATTATTTTTCTTAAATTACCAGAAAGGTAAATGTACATCCCAAAATATTGGAATAAATAAATTTGGCAGTATGGGAAAAGATATTCCAAAGTATTTGAGACTCCCTCATCCCCATGAATACACTGGCCACTGTCTTCGACGGTCATCCACTACCATTTTGGTTGATGCAGGAGGAAACATGACGGCGCTGAAACGTCATGGAGGCTGGAAATCGACTACAGTTGCCGAGGGATGAATTGATGATTCAATTAAAAACAAAATGGACACCAGTAATAAAATATACGAATCAGTTAATCAGCCAAATACAAGCATGTACAAAAATCATCAACAATCGATGAAAATATAGATGTTGACTCAAAACCCACATTAACTTTCAATAACTGTTCAAATATTCACATAAATTCGACTAAGAATGATGCTTAAAATTTATTCATATTAGAAATAATAAAAAAAAACATGTTAGAGTTTATGAATTGAATTGTTTAAATAATCTTTGTGAGTTACCTTACCTATAATATCCAAAAATAAAAAACAACTAAAATGCATATTTGTTACATATATTTAATTGAACTATTTACATGTTCGGAGTTGTTCATTACCCATAAACCTGAAATTATTCAATAGTATTGGAAAAAGTATCGCATTTAACTGCGAGTAATAGTTATTACTCCCTCAGAATGTAAACAATTTCTTTACATAAAACTTGTCAGATTATCGACATGTTTTGACATGTCAACTTTAGTACGCTGCAGATAAGTGGCTTTTATTTGATCGGGTGGATTGATTTTTGTGTTTTTGCACTTCTGAGCTTCTGTATTTTCCTCCAATTTACCGGCTGAAAGTTTTTTTTGTATTCCAATTTTGAGAAATAAAAATTGTACATCTGAACAACCCAATTTATGTTCCAGGCCCTTTTCTACTTATAAAAAAACCGAGAACAGATAAAATGTTAGTAATCTAGCCACATACACATACTTAAGATTAAGAAAAGCAAATGTTGAAACTTAAAATCAATTTTAACCCAAAATAATATTTTGGTCCGCAGTCAAGCAACGTAATTCAAACAAACAAAAAAATGAGTTCCTATTTCATAAGTCATTAAAAATTGTATCCTATAACTATCAAAATATAATAAAAAAAGTTAATCCAAATGTAATTAAGGCCTATTATATAAAGTACAAACCATTGAACAAGTTATCAAATACAAATTAAACAATAATCATACTCATACCTAAAATTAATAATGTACCATGTAATTCTAATCCACCCCAAACATAATTACTCCCATAATATACGAAATTTTGTTAGTTTTGTAATAGTGATTATTAGTTTTACTATCTGATTACAATACAACGACACTGTTAGATTATACTATTATAACCAAACAGGTGTAATTGTATGTAAACGTGTTTTCAATTAATGTATTTACATAATTAAAAAACGTTAGATTCTATCAATCGTCTGGATTGAGGAGTGAGTCAAATATTTTCTATATAAGTACATACATAGTAAATTTCTAATGTTTTGTTGACATTTCTATAATGTCGTAGTTAACAAACAAATTTATACGCGATGAAATATTGGTTAACCAGCGGTGGGATGTAACTTCGAATTTTTCGAACTTCGATAAATTATCACTTTTTGGTATGTTGTACCACTTTCGAAAAGCAAAAACTTCGATGTTTCATCACTCGTCAAAAATCAAAGAGAGATACGTATGGATAAACCAAAAAAACTAATCAAATTTTTTAATAATAATTTAAAATCAAGTCCATTGCGAAATAAAATTTAAAATAATACACATTTTGCAATTTAATTTTAATTAAAAATAAATTAAATAATTTAATATGACCGGGTAAATATAATATTTATATAAAAACATATTAAATGAATATTATATACATGAATATTATATACATGTACAGACATAACCTTACATTTTTTTAAACCTATGCAAACGAAGTTCTCGGTGGTGGCATCGATAAATTTGGTTACCACGACGGTTCTACCACAAACAGCGACGCCGGCAAACTACAACACCAAAATTGTAGGAAGAATTTAAAGAACAAGGTTGTAAACAGGGCGAATTTCAAAGCACTTTAATTGCTCTTATGAAGGAATCTAATGAAATAAATAGCAAGCGCCTTAAAATCGAGGAAGCGCGCCTTCGTTTGCAGACTCATCAATTTTTTTGTTACAAATTTTAAGACTGATGAATTATTTTTATTTTAAATTAAATATATTTTTATTATATAAATTTTATTTATAATTGTTAAATACGTATTGTGTATAGTTAAAAATCTGTAACTAAATCTGTAAAAAATGTGTATAATTAATTATGTGTGTATAATTAAAATAAATATGTATATACCAATTGTACGTTCGTAGAGTGGTTTCCGCGGCAGTCCACAAAAATATGTTAATTCACGCGAGGAGCAATAATGTTTATATGGGTATGGTCAACACATCCGATTACTGCGGAATGTCCAGTTTATTACATAGAAACTTTCCTTACATTGTGATTGAGTGTGGTCATCCGGAAAATATATATGCTGGCTGCATATAGAATCCTCTGGTACACTTATTTATTTATTTATTTATTGAGATCAACATAATAAAAATTAAACTGATCAATTACAATAATTACAATTAAATATTTACATAATTACAATTACAATATTTAAATATATACAGCATATAACAATAGACTCTTTATCAAAAACCAAAACAACGGGAGCATACAAAAACTTTATAAAATAAAATTAATTTAATTAAAACTTTAAATAAAAATAATCACAGAATCTGTAGGCTGTTAATAATTCGCTTTTTAAATTCGCGTTTACTTATATTGAATTCAAAAACGTTATAAAAATTATTAAAATTATTTATAGCAATATCCAAAGGGTTATGCGTACCGTAATTAGTTCTATGAAATCGAGGCTGGAATAAAGAACGATTTCTAATATTCAAGTTTTTTGCCAAAAAGTCGAGATTAGACAACAAATGAACTGAGTCTATGCCACTCTTTAATAAATCATAGATAAAACAAGCCGAACTAATTGATCGTCTGTGGCGCAGTGGTAGTAACTGAAAAATTTTACACCGATTCATGTAAGCAAAATGATCCTTATTTTTTAAAATACAGCGACATAAGCGACTTTTGAATCTGCGCTGAATTCTTTCTATACGGTTAATTCTAATATCATACTGAGGGTCCCATATAATTGACAAGTATTCAACATGTGATCTTACTAATGAGGCATAAACTGTTTTAAAAGTAGCCACATCTTTAAAGTCCTTGCAAGTTCTAAACATAAATCCCATCATTGCATTAGTTTTATTTATTATATTTTCAGTGTGTTGGATAAACGTTAGGCTATCATCGAGAACGATCCCCAGGTCCTTAAACTCAGTAACTCGATCAATAATAATTTTGTTGAATGTATATGCAAACCTAATTGGATTTTTGTTTCTGTGGAAGCTCATAACTCGACATTTTCCAACATTTAGCTCCAATTTATTAAGTTCACACCATACAAAAAACTTATCCAAATCGTCCTGGAGACGCGCGCAGTCAGTTGTGTTATCAATTTTAATAAATATCTTCATATCATCCGCATACAACAAAAATTTAGATGAAAGAATGCAGGTATCTACATCATTGATAAACAATAAAAATAGCAACGGACCTAGGTGACTGCCCTGAGGAACCCCAGATGTGGTTTCATACTCACCCGAGAGACATTCATTGAACTTAACACATTGTCTACGATCACAAAGGTAAGATTTCAACCACAGCAGCAGGTTTGAGTGAACACCGACCTTCCGCAATTTAGATAAAACAATCTCAAGTGAGATTCTATCAAATGCTTTTTTAAAGTCAGTGAACACCACATCAACTTGCGAACCATCTTCAATTGAATTTATCACAAAATGCAAAAGTTCAACGAGATTAGTTGCAGTTGATCTACCTGGAAAAAAACCATGCTGTTGTGGGATAATAATCTTACCAAACTCAATAAACAATAAATCACGAACCATACATTCAAAAACCTTTGGAATAGCGGATAATATTGAAATAGGCCTATAATTCTCAATTAAAGTTCGATTACCAGTTTTAAAAATCGGAATGACATACGAAGTTTTCCAACTGTCTGGAAAATACCCAATAGACAGTGATCTATTATATATCAATGACAGAGGTAAAGTTAATGAATGAGCACATTCACGTAATAAAACCGCAGGCACTAAATCAGGGCCAGAATTATGATTTGGTTTTAGCTTAGAGATATATTCAAAAATAAATTCAGCATCTATAGTAATCGAACCCAAATTTCCAACAGTTGAGCAATTGGTCTGCTCGTCAATGAAGGGATTAGCTGATAATAAAAAATTCGATGAAAAAAAATTTGAGAACATAGCGCTAATATCCGCAGCACATTCAGACTCCTTGGCACCAAATTTTAATGTCCGTGGATATCCAACAGTTCCTCTTTTGGAATTAATGAAGGACCAGAAATATTTTGGATTAGTCTTGATATTACCCTCAACCCCAGTTATATACCGACGAAATTTACTACGATGCATTTTTCTAAATTCACGTCGCACTTTTAAGAATGATAGATAACCTAGCGAGTTAACATGATTCTTAAACTTTTTCCGTAACCGATCCATTTTATTCTTGGCTGAACGCAACTCCTTATCAAACCACCGATGTTTATTAAACCTGCGGCTAAACCTAACCGGTATAAACTTGTCAATACCAATTAAAACAATCTCATAGAATCGTTTAACGGCACTATCAAGATCGCAAAAGTCAAACAACTCAATCCAATTAATTGAATTAAAAAACGAATTTAAATCTTCAAAGTTACCCTTGGAATAGTCATAAAAAGACTGTTTAACAGTATTAACAAACTCAGTTTTATCCATATTTAAAGTTATTAAAACAGATTTGTGATGTTCATCATTCTTCACTAAATATTGACTTTCATCAAGATGATACTGAAGCTCAAAAAAGTTACTTGACACATAAATTAAATCGAGTAAGCGCGCCCGAGAGTTAAAAACATTATTAATTTGCGTTAAATCTAATGACGACATGGTATCAATAAAATGAGATTCGATAATAGAAAACGAGTTACTGGGTAACATACCATTTAAATGTTGTGACCAAGTCAGATGGGGTAAATTAAAGTCTCCAAAAACTAATACAATAGTATTATCATCCAAACTTTCAACGGTTTTCGTGATTATATTACAATGTTCTATGTAACGGTTTAAATTAGACGTTGGAGTAATATAATGAACACCAACTGCAAAATGTTGAGAGACTACTTTAAATTTGACCCAAACGACTTCACAATCAGTAGTGTTAACGATATTAATTACTTTACTAGAAAATTTAGATTTTATTGCAACCAGGACGCCACCGCCACGAGAACCCATACGATCGTACCTAAAAACAACATAATCAGATCCAAATAATTCCGCGTTTAAAACTTCAGTAGAAAGCCAAGTTTTAGTTAATATAATAACATCAAAATCGTTTTCAATTACAGCTAAAAAAAATATTTTGGTTTTTGAACGGAGACCTCTAACATTTTGATAGTACGTTTTTAACAAAAATGTTTGATCAGTTTTAGTCTTTATATTATTATTTACAACATCAGTTTTAGGTGTAGAATTTATTAACTCAACACCGCTGCATTCACGTTTTTTTGTCTGTCCACAAATTCACGGATCAATACCCCCACAGGCCACACATCTGGATGCATCAGCTTATCAAAGGACGCAGGATTTATTCCAATTTTAAACGAGATGAAGTTGAATTTGCTGACATCTTGATTCGCAGCAACAAGTAAGCGACAGTCAATTTCTTCTTCAGGTAACTGAAGTTTATCATGTAAATATTTTTTTACATGAAAAAAAATTTTTTTACATGTCCCCTTATGGGGACATCATCAAAACACATATAATTTAAATTTTATTTATAATATTATTATTTTATAAATATATTTACAATTTCTTAATAATTTATTTATTGGTTTTGTAATTTATTTTTATAAATTAAATTTTTATTAAGAATAATAATTATTCAATTGACTATTGGTCTTTAATTTTTAATTTAACTATTCTACTTGCTGAAAAAACAAGTTCAACCTGGTATTTATAAAGTTGATATTGTTTTTTTAGCCTGCCTAATTCAGAAATTTTTACATATAAAATTAATAATATATTTTTCCATCATAGAATTGAGCTCTTTGATAAATAAATGAAAATGACATATCGCACCCCCGCTTCAACAGTGACACAACTCAAAAAATATGATTTTGAGTAAAACGGATTTATATATTTAAGTAATTTTCCTAGAGCCGTTACATCGTTACCTGGAAACTAATTACTGACATTCTATATTTTTTTAATGCCTTTTAGGATATTCTTGCTAGGAAGAGTTACATTTTTGATAATTCAATCCTTAAACACCCCCAATTTTAGAAGTGTCATTATTTAATTAACTATTTTTGTACACAAATTTTGCTTTGTGACATTATTGCAAAATAACTGTAACAAAATATAATAATTAACTTATGAATTAAAATTCGATTTGAAGCAAAATTGGGTTTGTTTTGAAAAATTAAACAAGTCGTTAATATAGTTTATTAATACCTTTATTAATTATAAAATTATTTCAGTCTCATTACTCGTATCACATTTCAAAAAATTATAGTAGTTATGTTATAAAAATAATAAAATATTATAATAATTCAAAATTATTAAAGCATGTAATATAAATTAAAAAACACTAACTATGTTTAAAATAAATTCAAAAATATACATCACAATTATAAAATTTATAACTTTTGTAAGTTGCATTTACAATAAATTATTGTAAAAGTTTGAATAAAAGCGAGGAATGTGGTTTGATTGTATTAAAGATAAGAGATCGCTTTTTTTATTATCTTTGATTTTTAATCTATTAGAATAAGCTGGCTTCAGGTCAGGTAACTTAAAAGGAACAGTAAATTTTCTGGACAACATGTCGGTTTCTTGAAATTGGCTTTCGGAGTACGATGTTTTAAATAAAAACTTATCAATCCGATTTTTTTCAATTTTGAAAATTTTCACAGCTGTTATTTTGATTTTAGCAAAAGAAAGCTTCAACTGATTCGTTAAATCTTTAATCGCGTAGAAATCATTGTGAGATAACTCATTAACGTGATACGGTTCACCGCGTTTCTTTGCCATTCGTATTATCTGCGCGTATTGCGAAGGAACATAAATAGGACCTGATTTTAATGACCTTTTAATTTGGCGTTCGACTGTGGAGTGCACACTGTCGCCTTCGTTTTGTGTATGGCCTGTTATTAAATATTTATGGGTTATAGAGTTAACTTGTGGAAACTGCATAAGTATACGTGGCGACCATAAATTTATTTTTTTGTTGGCCGCTGCAGTTATCCGAGTAGAAAACTAAGTCTACACTTCCCACATCGCCTAAATTATTAACAATTTTTTCGATAAATTTCCAGACACAACTTGCGATTTCCTGCACCCCTCGATTTCCTTCACCCTCATGCCATAAATAACACTCAGTTCTGCCAGTTTTCAATTCTGAAATGGTTAAGTTATAAGTATTTAACTTTGACTTATAGTAAAATAATGACACGTTGCCTCTTGGAGTAGGCAAGACTGCCTGCAAGTCGTAAACTGCCACTACGTATTGTTGATTTGATTTAGCTTTATCTTCATTTTTTTCTTGTCTCGAAAGCTCTTTTTCGCGTTGGTGTACTTCGAATTTGTGCTTCAACTTGTATTTGTCTTCTTCCTCGGCGTTCTGATAGGCTACGCATAATTCGCACTGGTCCTTTTTTGGCACAAAAAACCCTATGTTGAATTCTTCGTTGAATATTTTGGAGAACATAACCAGATTCACGCACGGCTGGTCAGCAGCAATACAGTTACGTTGATAATCTCTCCATATTTCAGCTAATGTTTTTCCTCCGTCAATATACTCACGAGATGTTTGTGCGCGGAGATAATGGGATTCAATTCTAGGAATTGATTTAATATGTTTCCGAGCTTCATCTTTTATTTCTGTGCCAACCGTTGGGTGATTACAATGTTTTCCACGAAAATCCTCCGCAATGATACCAGTATTACTTTTTTTTTCTAAAACAGTTCTAATCGGGCGGTCATTAATATCCAACGTCGCCTTGTAAATCTCTTTACAAACTCGAGCTCGCACATTATTCATTTCAAAATGAAATGCATTGTTTAATTTTCGATAATTAGCTGTGCTTGAATAGCGGTATTTAGGTTTTATTGTTGTCATAGAAGCTGCAATATAACTGCGTTGCTTATGCAAATCACCCAACGACCAATAGTTTTCAAATATTTGTTGCCGTTGAACTTCGCTAAATTTAGTTTTACACTTAAATTTACACTTATCGCTACACGGAGGGCGCATTTTCCTGGCGTTGAATGATTTTCCAGTATTTGCAGAAGTATATTTCAATCCTAAGTTTCTATATGACTTTGATTTCTTTACATTCCATTCATTAGGTTTAGCTTTCCTCTTTTTTCCAACCCTCTTTTCAATTTCGCTGTTATTTATAATTTCGTCCTCATTATTTGGCACGCTGGAAGATGTTGATTCTCCGTGAGACTCGTCGGAAGAAGAAGTTGTACTCTTCTTAGCCAAAGTATAATTAAATTCCGGGTCTAAATCAGAATCATAGTAATCTGATTCGCCGCTGTCCTTAGGAGAGGTGTTATATTTTTTTATAGATGATCGAAGAATAGTGACTTTGGTAGGATTTTTTGGATTAAGTAACACAACAAATTCAGATGAGACGCCGTCATTAGGTGTACTTGGTGATGTTTGTAGTGTGTTAACTGAATATCTTCCATCCGTTTTAGTGTCGGCATTGTAAGAAGATCGTGGCTCTTCATCTGTTGAAAATTCGATATTTTATAAATATAATTTTAATAAACATCTTCACAATATGATTTTATTACCATCTACAGAAGTAGATTGACCGAATCTTTCCATAACCTTCTTGCTTTGATCTTTTAAAACAAATTCATAAGGAACCGTATTATTTGTAGAATTAGATTGTGGTCCGGTTCCAGCTCCGGTGTTATCTACAATACTGGATTTATTGGGTTCAGTTTCTGAATGGATATATTGATTTTCTGCTTCTAAAATAAAATCACATTCATCTATATTCTTTGCGAAATCATGTTCAACTTGTACTGGGAAAGATGGAGAAGTGTGTCTGTTATCTAAAAGATGAATATTGTTAAAACAAAAATAAATATATTAGTCAATATTGGTTAAGTTCTTTTGGTGTTCTTTTTAAACTTACCACATTTGGAAAGGAGAATATCAGATTCTTGGTCAGTTTTCTCCTTTAGTTTTGCGATGGTAAGTTGTACCATAAGTTTACCTCGACTGAGAGCAATTGTGTTGTGAGTCATCATGTTACTAAAAGAAACAACCTCAATTAATAAAATAAACCTCAAATTGTTCTTGTACCAAAACTTTATTAAATCTAAATAATTATTAAAACCGTTACTAAACCTTTTCAAAAACAGTCACAACACAAAATATTAATTACAACATGACACTTTTTTAAAATCAAAACTGTCTTAACTCAAAATAAATATTTAAAATGAATTACCTTAATGAAAAATAAAAAAAATACCTCGCATAAAACGACACAACTCGAAATATGCCACTGTGTATACTGTTTATGTCCACCTTCTTCAACTAATAATTCACAACTGAAAATGTGTCAGTTTTGATATTAATGGTTGCCGTTATTTTGTAAAAAATAAAAGCGACACTAGTGCTCTGCAGCGGTTAATATCAAAATACTAGTTGTGTCTTTTATGTAGTTCTATAGTGGTGTTATTGTATCATGAAATACAATGATAAAATGGGAAATCACGTTTTTTGAGTTGTGGCACTGTTGAAGCGGGAGTGCGATATACTTGTTTATATAAATTGAAAGCGAACAATCCAACAATAAACAGACGACACTACATTACTCTCCCTCCAGTAAATTATAGCGAATTTACGTAATTATTTGAACTGCGGGTGCGGATTTAGAAAATAAAGTAATTAATAGTGTATTTAATCTAAAAGTCGTTATGGAATTTTGGTTTGTAGTCCGGTTCGACTGATCGTTTGATTAATTTTTGTTGATGAAAGAGTGGTGTTTCCTTAAATGAAACTTTTTTATTGTTCGTGCTAGATGACTGGTAATTCATGTGATTAAAATAATGGTTTTTGAATGAATTTTTTATTAGTTAATGTAATATTGTCTGAGTTGTCGGTATCAATTTGTGTATAAGATGGTTTCAGTCTATCAATGGATATATTCACGTGTTTGTTGTTAATTTCAATAGTGTAAAATTTATCTGTTCGTTTGATAACAAGATAAGGACCAGTGTACGGTTGTTGGAGTGCTTTCCTTAACGCATACATTCTAAGGAAAACGTGTGTACTCGAATTTAGATTCTTATATACGAAATATTTGCTATTGGAATGATTCGATGGCGGTTTTGGTCTTATTTCTGTAATGTGAATTTTAAGAGTTTTAGCGAAATCTATTTGGGGCATGTGAACATTTACCGCAGAATCAAAATTAACCTGGAATTCGTAAAGTATTGCCGTAAACTAGTTCAGCTGGAGTTGTTTTTTAGCTCTTCGCTGTATGCTGATTGTAATCCGAGCATCACAGTTGGTAATATTATTGTCCAGTCTGGTCGTTCATGACACATTATGGCTGCTTTGATGGTATGATGCCACTTTTCAATAATCCCATTACATTTCGGGTTATAGCTGGTGGTTCGTCTTTTTCGAAACCCAGTAATATTGATAACTCGCGAAATAGTTCAGATTCGAATTGTGCTCCTTGATCCGTAGTGATGGAGATTGGTACACCGAAGCGAGAAATCCAAGAAGAATAAATCGCAAAAGCACCGGTGACAGCAGTTATGTCTGGTACTGGAATCGCCTCAGACCAACGTGTGTATCGATCTATTAACGTGACACAGTATCGTTGATTGGTGAGAAGTGATTAATATGCCTTGAGATTTTTAACTTTTGGTATTGTAAGCATCTTTGAGCTAGTGTTTTCGTATCTTTCTTGATTGAGGGCCAACCAACATTTTGTGTTAAAAGTTTAAATGACGCTTTGATACCGGGGTGTGAGAGATTATGAAATGACTCTTTTTCTGAAACTTAGTGGAATAAATGGTCTATAGATGCCTGTCGATACATCACAATAAATGAATTTATTGGAGTTAAAATTAATAGGTACTTTATGAAATTTAAGCGTTGTATTGTTACATAAAATGTCTCGTAGTTCTTCATCATTGGTCTGTGCATCTGCTATGGCTGTATAATCAATGTTTTCTGGAATATTTACTTGATTAATACGTGATAGTGCATCTGCAATGACATTGTCAATGCCTGAGATGTGTTGAATATCGGTAGTAAATTTGCCGATGAAATCTAGGTGTCTGAATTGAAGAGGAGATGCTTTTTCGGGATTTTGATGAAATGCGTAAACTAATGGTTTATGGTCAGTGAACAAAGTGAATTCGCGTCCTTCTACAAGATACTTGAAGTGCTTAATGCCAGTGTAAGCTGCAAGCAACTCTCTGTCATAAGCACTGTATCTTTTTTGTGTCTCGTTAAGACGAACTGAGAAGAAACTAAGGGGTTGCCATGCACCAGAAACATACTGCTGAATCACTGCTCCTACTGCGTAATCTGACGCATCGACCATGATTGCCAATCGAGCTGATAACGATGGGTGTGCAAGAAGGGTGGTTTGACACAATTTCTTCTTACAATTTTCAAAAGCGTCAATAGATGCTGCAGTCCATTAAATTGAAATTTTGCTATTTTTCTTGTAACCTTTCAAGAAATTATTAAGTAGCATTTGATCTGCAGCAGCGCCGGGAATGAAACGCCTGTAAAAGTTGATCATACCCAAGAAACGTTTGAGATGACCTACAGTTGCAGGGCGCTCGAAATTTTTGATGCAATTAATACGTTCTGGAGAAGGTAGAATGTCTTGTTCATTAATTTGGTGTCCGAGAAAATTTATTTCAGAAGCTGCGAAGACAGACTTTTCTGAATTAACGACCAAACCATATTCAGCGAATTTTTGAAAAACAATTTCGAGATGTTCCAAATGTTCTTCAAGAGATTTAGATGCGATTAGTACATCGTCCAAATAAACAAACCAAAAATTAAGTCCAAATAAGACAGAATGCATCAATCTCTGAAAAGATTGTGCTGCATTTCTTAGGCCAAATGTCATCTTAGTAAATTCGAATAATCCGAATGGTGTAGAAATGGCTGCTTTTGGAATATCTTTTGGTTCGATCGGAATCTGATGATACGCCTGAACAAGGTCTAGACCAGAAAAAATTGTACAACCCTCCAGTTGAAACGAAAAGTCTTGTAAGTGTGGTATGGGATATCTGTCAGGAATCGTTACTCGATTTAGCGACCGATAATCTCCGCACGGTCTCCAATCTCTTTATTTTTCTTTTTAACAAGATGTAAAGGACTGGCCCATGGACTGTGACTAGGTTGGCAGATTCCTTGAGCCAACATGTGCTCGAAAGCTGTTTTTGCAATTTGAAGTTTGTCTGGTGCCAATCGTCTCTTTTTACATGATGTAGGTGGTCCGATAGTTTCTAAATGGTGTTTAACCTTGTGTTTGACAATTTTATGATTTAAAGACGTATTAAAAATTTGAGGAAATTTTGATAATAATAAATAAATTTCCGAATTGATGCCGGATTTATTAATATGGGAAAGAGCGAGTTTTTGAAATTTTGTTAATGCTCCTACAGTAAATAATGATGGTGATGGATCAATAATTCGTTTTTTTTAATATCAACAAGAAGTCCGGTATGTTTGAGTAGATCAGCGCCAAAAATGGGTAATGACACATCAGCTACTATAAATTCCCATCGAAATTCGCGTCGTAGACCAAGATCTAATTTTAAAATGTTTGAGCCGAAAGCTTGTACGGTTGTCCCGTTAGCTGTATATAATTTAAATGTTGAAACAGCTAGAGGAATTTTTGCGTTTTTTAAAGGTAAAACCAAAATATCTGCCCCTGTATCAATCAAAAATTTTAATTTGGAATATCGTTCAAAAATAAGAAGGCGACTTGATAATTGGTCATCGTAAACTGTCGCCACATTGGGATGACTAATTAAAAATTTTGGGAATCTGATTTATTACGGAAATTATTGTAATATTTACAACCCTGGATACAATTTCGAGCATTATCTCGATATTTAAAATGATAATAGCACTGTTCGAATTTTGGGTTAATTCTTTTTCTAGAATTTGATCTTGAAGCAGTTCTAAATTTTTATCGAGATTTCGATCGTGATCTTGCATT
Organism: Tipula confusa; assembly: GCA_963556175.1. Lineage (NCBI taxonomy): Eukaryota > Metazoa > Arthropoda > Insecta > Diptera > Tipulidae > Tipula > Tipula confusa. Next base: position 126,872,995 of record OY744475.1, read on the forward strand.
ACTGTTTACAATCGAAGATATTTCCTTCAAAATATCTGCCTTAAACAGAGATAATTTTTCGTCAATTTCAGTCTCCTTGTTTTTATTTTTGATTTTGAACGAATCATGTGGTAAATTGACAACATTCACATGGGCTTGTGTCATTGTTTCCATTAAATTGTCTGCTTGTTCAGCCAAAACTGGTAGCGTCACCATAGATTCGAACGAAATTAAAATCAACTGGACTTGTTGTGGAAGTCGGTTCATCCACAACTGTCTAATTGATCCTTTGTTAAAGTCTGGACCAGCATTCAATTTAAATTCATTTAATAATTGTGATGGCTTTTTGACGCCTAATGATAATCCATGAAGAAGGTTGTTTAACTTTGTTTTTTCGGATTCGCCTAAAACCCGAATAACTTCTTCTTTAAATAAGGAATATGGTCTAGGACCTTTGTCGCGTAGTATTGCATCCGCAAATTTGTTGTGATGGCGAGGATCTAACGCTCCGACTGCATGAATGGATTCGACTGTATTTTGGCTACACAAAATTGTTGTTCCAAAATATTAAACCACACGTTGTGATTTTGTTCAAAATGGGGCTGTGGAGGTTTGAAAGTGATACTATGGATCGTTGTATTCACAGGTTGTGATGTTATGAAGATGAATTTTGTCCGGTTAAGTCGGTATTTAAACCTTGTGTTCATAGAATTTGGGTTCTCTTTGGCCTAATAAACGTGTCTCATTATTTGAATCTACCAAACGCATATTTTGCATTTGTTCGGTAATAAAATTTCGTAATTGCGATTGTGAAATAGTGATTGAAGCAGCTTGATCGAACTCACCAGAATTAACATTGTTTACGGGAGAAGAAGAACGAGAAACGTGTTGAGACATTGCTAATATGAACAATCAATGTCAAACAAGTATATATCAAAAAAAATAAATTAAATAAAATTTATCGACTATGGATACCTCTTAAAAATCAAATCTACCTTTATTATTTGAAACAAGAAATATGATTGAAAAATACTCAGTTTTAACTCAACAATAATAATAATATAATGTTGATCACTGCTGACAATTACTTGCTGGTTACGGTTGAGTTTTCACGTTGATGAACTTTAGTATACCATCAATTACAAGATGATGCTTTCGCAAAATTTTTATTACCTTGGCTTTTTATAGAGCTTGGTAATGAAGTGATAACCTTTTTAAGGTGTCACGTCGGGGTCACCAATTTATCAAAGCACATCATAAAAAACACATATAATTTAAATTTTATTTATAATATTATTTTATAAATATGTTTGTTTGTTGTTTGTTTATTTCTATGCAATCAGTTTTGGGGCCGAAGCTCACCCAACTCTTTCGCGGTTAATTAACGTCCTACTTTACGCCATTACTAGCCAAATCGAGGACGCGCGAATACAGGTTCGCGTTTTTCAAATATCCATCTGCTCATTGCATTGCTCCAGCCGGCCTGTACTGGCATGGACGATGGTTCGGCCCATGAATTCTGCACTCCAACGAGGGGTCATAGTTGTGTTTATCGTCATCACCGATCGTAATCAAGTGATGAAAAATCCCTTTTGCAACCCTCCCCCGTTGGGATTCGAACCCGGTACCTCCCGTCCCAAACACCGCAGCTTTAACCACTGCGCCAATTGCTCGGTATTTTATAAATATATTTACAATTTCTTAATAATTTATTTATTGGTTTTGTAATTTATTTTTATAAATTAAATTTTTATTAATAATAATTATTCAATTGACTATTGGTCTTTAATTTTTAATTTAACTATTCAACTTGCTGAAAAAACAAGTTCAACCTGGTATTTATAAAGTTGATATTGTTTTTTTAGCCTGCCTAATTCAGCAATTTTTACATATAAAATTAATAATATATTTTTCCATCATAGAATTGAGCTCTTTAATAAATAAATAAAAATGACATATACTTGTTTATATAAATTGAAAGCGAACAATCCAACAATAAACAGCCGACACTACACACTTGTTATTTCGGCTACAGCTCTAGATATTACAGACTGATCCATGTTGTGAAACATTACGTCTCCGGTTGTTCGTTGGTAAGATTCGGTCGAGTAAAAGTTTAATATGGCTGCCAGTTTTATCTCAAGTAGAATTTTGGAATTTTTTCCTCAATGCGAGGCCGAATTTGAGCCAGCACGTACTTAAAAATACATTTCTTTTTTTTTATCATTTAAATTCTAACATAACCGGCCCCCATGAAAGACTCGGCTTTCATAAATGTATAATAATGCTAATATGTTCAATTTATTGAATTATAATTATAAACAAATAAATTTGTTAAATCTATACTTCAATCGGCAGTTTACAAATCTTTGACACCGATCGATTTAAACTTCTCTTTACTCCATCAATCATAGTTTCTACTTCTTCCTGACATAGTTGAAGCCACAGTTGACAGCGGCCACTTAGTTGGTGGCAAGTTATCATGGATCAGAAGAACAACTTCTCCAGGCTTAAGATTGTCAGAAACCGTTGTCCATTTTGAACGAGTTTGGAAATTGTGTAAGTATTCTAAATAATAACCTTTTCCAAAAAGACTCAATGAGTTTGCTTATGAGTTGATTTATGACTTGAATTATGTATCCAGTTAAAAAGTGACCTGGAGTCAATGGCTCAGGATCATTTGGATCATCAGACATTACTGAGAGAGGCCGAGAGTTTTTATTCTCTCAATTTGTATAACTAGCGTGCTGAATTCCTCGAAATGTAAAATTCTTTCCTTAGTAACCCTTTTCAGGTGTGTTTTGAAGGACTTTTAGGATGCTTCCCATATGCCTCTAAAGTTAGGCGCGCGGGATGGAATGCATTTTTTGAACAAACAATTCAATGTATTTTTATTTATTTTTTATTTTTATTTATTTTTTTATTTATTCTTTAATATTTTTATTATATCCTCTATTATAAGAATCGTAACTCCGATACATTTATGTTTAAATAAGGAGTTTACTATATAAATTGTTTCTGTTTTTATATTATTTAGTATACTTTATATCATTCTTTTTTTTCTGAATAAAGAAACAATTAAAAAATAAAAAATTTCCAGCGTATTCGGTTAAAAGTACAAAATTTGGTTATGTTTGTTTGTTCGGATTGTGATTGTAGCAATCTATATAGTTCTTTGAGATGATAATTGGTTCCTTGAAACGTAGAACCATTATCTGACCAAATAGTTGATATTTTACCTCGTCGACTAATAAATCTTTTGAGGCAGTTTATGAATGAATCAGTTGATAGGTTTGGGACGATTTCAAGGTGTACTGCCTTGCTACTTAGGCAAACAAAAGAAGCCACATACATTTTTACTACAGGTGCCTTACGATGGTTGCTAAGTCTTGTAGAAAATGGCACGAAGAAATCCACTCCAGTATTAAAAAATGCTTTGAATGAGAAAAACCGCTCAATTGGTAAATTACCCATTATTTGCTGTAGTGTAACTGGTTTTGTTCGAAAACAATTGATGCAAGAATGGAGTATGCGTTTCGCTATATTCTTGCAATGTATTGGCCAATATTTTTGGCGAACAAATGACAAAAGCGGTTGAGGTCCAAGATGATGATTTTAATATGTTCGTGCAAAAAGACAAGATCAGTCAACCTGTTTTTTGACGGCAACAGAATCTGATGTTTAACGTCATAATCTAGGTGCACAGCATTGTTTTGTCTGCCTCCTACGCAAATGATTCTATCTGAATCCAAAAATGGGTTTAACGTTTTTGACGGAATTTTTCTTGACACAGGTTGACTGTCGTTTAATGACTTGAATTCTTCCTTAAAATAGGCTGGTTGAATGAATTTAATAATGAAGTTTGTGCTTTGATTTTGTATTAAAAACATTTGATTTTTTTTTTTATATCAAAAATATATAAAAAATAAAGAGTGGCAAAGTAAATTAATTTAATAAATTTGTGCAATCATTAAAATTAAAGTAATCTATTAATAATAAACAATTCAAACATTAGTTTATTGTATTTAATTGATCCTATGGATATAATGGGAAATCAATCAGGAACAAACGACGACAAAAAAGCGAAAAAGTTGGATTTGACCATACTATTTGGGGCGAGATAGAACCGGAGGTTTCAATTAAATCTTTAAAGAGTTACAAAAAGACCCGCAACTCTTTTATAGTTATACAAGGATGGAATACGCGCAGTTCGAAGAACTTTAAGCATTATTGCGCCATTAATTCAAAAACAGACCTTAACGAGAGAACCATTAAGTTTTTGTTTCAGTTTGGCGGTTACTTTAAGGAAATTAATAAATTAAACTGTATACAATTGGATTATAGAATATAAGAATATCTTATAAAATATAATATAAATAATAGAAATATTTTGTATAATAGATATCTTGTGACGGATGAATCACAAGCCAGCTTGACAATAGCCTATAAATGTTCACCACCCAGTATCCACCAAAAAGTTACTGAGACAAGTAAAGCCATAATAACCGTCTTAAAAGGTGTAGTATTCCCAAAAATTTCAGCGGAATATTTTAAAAAGGTTGCTGATGGTTTTGAAGATAGATAGAACTTTCTAATTGTATCGAGGCCATCGATACAATTTTTAGATTGTATTTTACGTGACCATTCAGGTAAAATACAATTATACACATTAAAATTAAGTCTATACAGTTAAAGTTTTTTATTTACATTAGGCTCCAAGCAATTCCGGATCTGAATTCTTTAATTATAAAAAAAACGGCATCAATCGTTTTAATATGTGACCTTGACTACAATTTAATGTGGTGCAATGTTGTAGCAGCTGGTCGGCAGAGTTTATTTTTAAATTTAATATAAATAAAATAAAAATTAATCAGTTCATAAATTTGATTATGTAAACAAATTAAGCATTCATATCACATAAATAGATGATATTAAAAATAATATTAAAATAATAAAATAAATAAAAATATTAAATAATAAATAAATTTGAGAAGACATTTCATAACATAAAGGAGAATTAACCTTAGTCCTTAAAAAAGAAAAAATATTAAGTATTTGTAAATGTATCTAAATAAAAAAATTAATCACTGTAAATAGATGGATTTCACAGCTGTTGTTTACCTAAAAAACAAAAATAAAATAAAATATCCAAAAATAAAAGTTATATTATAATACTATGGAACAATACTTATCTATAATTTAATTTCTTTTGTCGTGCTCTTCTTTTGTATCGACGGTCTCTGTTACCACTTTCAACATTTTTTCCTGTACTTTAATTATAAACTTTGTGGAAATATCCTCGAAGTGCGATTTTAACGAGTCTAGAAAGTATGCCATAGAAGAGCTCGCAATGGCATTCTTACTAGCAAATCTAAATAACGCAGTTTAAGATCGTTCGTGTCGTCTTCTTTGGAGTTTTGTTCTAAAACGTAGTAAATTAAATATATTATACTATACAATCTAAACTACTTATTTATACTATTAATAATTGACAAGTCGAATAAAGCCACTAAAAATCATACTTTGTCTTTTGGTTGTAATGCGCTCCTCCGTATATTCATCTTCCATTTCACATTTATCACCTAAGTCCGAAGAGCTGTTTAACAAAATAAAAAATTTAATTTTTTGATTAATAAAAAATTGTAAAAAGCGATTTTAATACCTTTTTGGCTCGTTTGTGTCATCCAAAAATGATAATTAATTTTGAATATTTGTAAGGTTTGCAAATCCCTCCGGCACATCATTACTCGGAGTCCGATGTTTTGACCGTATAAAGATGGTCTTTATTGTTTCCCATTATTTTTTTAATTGTACTACATTGGTCTGGTTGTTTTCTAAATCTAAATTAAATTATTAAAATAAATAAATTATCAATTAATTTGTGTTTTCAATTTTTATAAATCTTAATCACTTAACGCATTATTTTGCTCCTTCTGCCCACAAACGCTCTCAAATTACTCTATTTTTGTAGTTGTGGTCATGTATTGACCACAATGGTGATCTACACCGCACAGCATCAATAATTAATTCTAAAATATAAAATTTGTAGGTTAGTTTTATTTTAAAAAAAATGTAATTTTGTTTTTACCGATAGGTTCAATAGGAACTTTACTTGGCTCAGGTGTTTTTGGCATAGGTGTACCTAGCACATATTTACTTGGCAGAGATGTAAATGGCACAGGTAAACAGCTGTTAATACACAGAATGTTGTAGGGCTCTATTTACGTAACATCTTCGTTGTAGCTAAAGGTGGCATACAAATTTTGCAGTGTTTCACCTTCACAAAGTTTCACTTGTTTTCGCGTTTTGATAATATTTTAATTAAAATGTTGGAAAAAATTGATAAAATTTTACACGATTCATCAAAATCAATTACATATTACAGTATCCATCGAAAAAGATTGAACAGTTATTAATGACAAGCATTGTTTTTATTTAAATCTGGATTTTAAAAAATTTATTTAAATTTATGATTATTGCAAATATAATCAAATACTGCACCCATACGCATAAATATAATTAAAACGATCTCGGTATGTACACTTAAACCGCCTCTTTGAAGCAGATCAAAGTAATCACCATCTGAAGCGACACCCTTTTCTAGTTCTAATTAGTTTTTGGTATTCAGGATACGAAACTTATTTAAATTGTATAAGTTGCATACACAAATACATACAACGCTGAAGAACGATCAAATTCCACCTTGAATTCATCCAAATAATTAGATCTAAATAGTTCCTTAAACTCTTTGTTTGGTGTCAACAGAATAAAAACTGTATTTTTCTGGTTTTGACAATAATTCTAGAATCGTTGTGTCAGACTTGATACAATTTTTTAATCGAAGTTTTTTTTAGATTCGATTACTTCTTGATAAGAGACGTGAAAAGTGCACCACTTAGTCTTCTGTACCACGAAAATCTCCTTTCAAGAATGTTGTTCTGGAATTTACCATACATTATGTAATCAACATCATTTATGTATGTACTCGCAATGTCTAGACAGTTCGACGAATTGCTTTGAAAATGGTTACGGTTAAACCACTTTCAAACAGATCAATATTCATCCATTTTTCTATTCAAGATAAAAACTTTCGTAAATACAAAATTCGAGGATCGTTCAAAGTATAAATTGGTAATCGGTACAGTTCACGTTTTTTGGTTCCTTCAAACACAGGTTTTCAGTTAATTATATTCCACCAACGTTTTATAATTTTGAAACTGCAGTGTCCTATATTTCTTTTATTTCTTTCAAGTGCAACGATTGTTGACCGATGAAAAACATTTGCAACACACTGCACACGTTTCATTTCAATTGGACTAGGAAAAACTGACTTTATTTAATTTATACGCTTTTTTAATAAGTTGCTTTTCTTCACTAATATAAAGGTCACGAATGTCTTTAAAACAAGCTATTTTATGAAGTAATTTTCAAAATCCGGAAAACAAAATGATCTATCTGATTCTTTTTTATTGATCCAGTTGTTCCGGATATTTTTAAAAATGTGAACTCGATCATACATAAGGTATATAAAACTATTAGGAACATTTGGGTTGTAAAATTTAAAAAAATTTGGAGCAAAACCCGAAAACAATTTTTTAATTTATTCTATGATTATCAGTGATTATCGTTATTACTTCTAATTTTATTGACTGAATCAAATTTATAACATTTACAGTTAATTGGTGAAGATCCGTACCTGACAGCTATTTACCCCTGATAGGTTATTTACTGGATAAAAAGTAACAATTGCTTTAAAATTGCTGAACGCGGAGCTAACTAAAAAGCGAGGTCCATCTTTGCAACGTTTGAACTATTCTGGGCATACCCAGTTACTTTTTGAGATTTATAATTAATCTGTGCCTTCAAATACATTTCGTCTCTTTGAATTATTACTTTGCGTTGCATTTGTTTTAAATGTTCAGCCTGTCTTGAAAGATAGTTTTTATTTGGTTCAATATATGAAGGGCATACATTTTGAAGGTAACATAGCCTCTGCAGTGTGCTTTTGCTAGGGAAGATTAAGATTTTGATCTCTTATTAACTGGTAAGTCACGGGTGATTAAAAAATATTAAACTATCTTTTTTCCGTCATATTTTATTCGATTTGAACACATTATTTTCAACTGATCACTGATGGTTACTACCTGAAAATATAATCCGAATTGCTTTTCGAATACTAGACGTTCGAACACTTTCAGCGTGTCCTCTGGCTGTTCTCAATCAAGCTCGATTCATAATGTTAGACGAAAATCCAAAATGTTTGTATCCAACTTTTTACCCAATAAAATAATTTAAACGGACGAAAATATACGCCCACAATAATCCCTTTGAGTTGAAATAATTTTAACTTTGGGCAAAACATCCAACAAACGACCAACTTAACAAAAAAAAAAAACTAAAATTTATAGAAAAATAAAGCCCAAATATTTTATTTGTTGCTTATGACAGGCAATTTCATTTTTTATTGTTGACAACCATTTTTCTTTGTGCGCGAAAACGATTGTGCAACCGTTGGTATTTCGGCAGATATATGCAAAAAAAGATGGAAAATCCTACGAGCAGTTTATGTGCGGATAACAAAACAGCCCAAAAGTGGTAGTGCAGGTGGATCTTTGCAAAGTAAAGATAGCTGGTTGATCCGAAATATGGATTTTTTAAAGGATCAGTTTATCTATGAGTAGGTTTTCTTTAATTTTGTACCCATCTTTTATAATTAATTAATAATTATTTAATATTTTAACATATAGACATGCACTGATCTGGGTCAAACGGCATTTCAAAAATGTTCATATTTCAGGATGGAATATATAATATGACCGACCGAATTTATTATTATTATTATATATATATATAAACATATATATATATATATATATATATATATATATATATATATATATATATATATATATATATATATATATATATATATATATATATATATATATATATATATATATATATATATATATATATATATTTATATATATATATATATATATATATATATATATATATATATATATAATTAGAAACAATTATTAAGCAAAATAAAACTAATTATGTGTTTTACTTTAGACCCACCGAAAGCAGTTTCGTTGTAGAACCAGAGAATTACCAAAATCTTTTTAATGAAACTGCAAAAGACATAATGGATGATGAATGCATTTTCTCTGAATACCAGCCGACACCATCAACATCCAGTTCAACACCAATAACAACAGGAACATCAACAAGAACAATAACACCAACAACAATAACAACAACAATAACACCAACCGCAACGACAACAGCCTCCAAAAAAAGAAAATTAGCCGAAAACCCAATGAATCCTTTGGTTGAGTCAGTGGTTAGCGAATTGAGTACCCAATCGAAGCTGCTTGACGAACTGAGCCGCCAGTCTACAGAACCCGTGCCTGTTCCTAAACCGACCAGTTTTATGATGTTGTTTGCCTCAAAGGTAGATGACGATTTTTCCAAATTTCCAATATTACATCAACTCCAAACATTGTTAGAGTTTGGAAAAATTTTGGAAAATAAGAAACGTGATTTGGAGATCACTCATGATGTTCATTTTTAATAATTTTTAGATACGATTTTTGAAATTTAATTTTTATGTTTTAATATTTTAATAATTATAACATCTAATACTTGTGATTACAATTTTTGAAATTTTAATTTTATATGAATTTTTATGTTTTATAATATTTTTTATATTTAAATAAATTAATCTAATGAATAGTAGTGTACTGCCAAGGCAGTACATCTACTTCATTAAAATATTTTTTAAAATTATTCCTTATTTCTACCGCAATTATACTTGAATTATTGGAACTAGCTCGACGCACACGTTGCAGTGCACCACTCTGCTTTTGTCGCCATCTTCCTGGCTGAACTGTACCTCCATTGTAGCTTTCTACTAAACCCGGCCCTACATAATCTTGCATTTTTTTCCCGAAGCCAATTGTGTAAAACCACTGTCGCCTTTATTATGGCTAATACAGTGGTTTTACTGGCTATAATAGGTCGTCTGTAAATACGCCATATACTTGAAAGGATCCCGAATGCATTTTCAACTACTCTCCTGGCTCGAGAGAGTCTACAAGGGTATGGGCGCATTAAATTTGGCAGCAACAGGAATGCTTCATCTCCCACAAACACAAAGGGATATTCTCTGTTATCCTTAAGCATCTCAGGAGGCGGAAGTTTTAATTTTGTACCACCGCATATGACATCTCTACCAAAGTTACTGCGTCTGAAAATGTTACTATCTCCAGTGTGACCCGAAGCTCCAATGTCGACCATTACAAACTTGTAGTCGGCATCGCATACGGCAAAGAGCACAAGACTAAAGCTGTTCTTATAGTTCCGGTCTATTGAACCAGAATTTGGAAATGCCTAAAAATAAACTAAATGTATTCTGGACTGAAATAATTCATTATAGTATTTAACTTACTTGTATTATAACGTGTTTTCCGTCCATTGCCCCTAAACAATGGGGAAAATTCCACTGTTTATGAAAACCCTGGCTTATATTTTGCCACATCGTTTCACTATGGTCGGGGAAGACGGTGTCCTTCAAAACTTCCCACAGCTTTTGACACGTTTCCCGGATTATCATTGATGTGGTACTTTTTCCTAATCTATAACCATATCTTCCTAAATATACCATGCTGTCTCCACTCGCAAGATATCTGAAATAATCAATGCAACTATAAAAAAATCGAAATAATAATAAATAATAGAATAATTACCGTAGGGTTAATGACAGTCGTTCACCGGCTAAAATTGATCTATCGCCAATACTATTCCTTTGAATTAAGGGACCAACCAGTGACAATAGTTCACCAAATGTAACTGGTGTCATTCGATGAAAATTGACGTAGTTGGTTGTGTCGTCTAACCTCAATTCGGCAACAAGATTATGGTAAAAACCTTGTTGTCGTTTATTGCGATTCACTGGATTTACTGAAAATCGTCTGATACTACGACGCTGCTCCGCATTACGAAGTCGTTCGTGCTCTAAATACAAGCGAAACACGGACGACAGTATTCCCATATTGCCAATGACAATATTTGTCATATATTGTCTTGATAAAGACATTTTTAAACCCTCAAAACAATGAACACGAAAAAAATTTAAACGAAAAAAATTAACACGAATTAAAATTCTAAAATTTTGAAAACAAGCGAAAAAAGTATCGAAACTTAAAAGACGCGGCCGAAAATCTAATGGATTAAAAAAAAGAAAATATTTAAATACAAAAACTACCGCGGTATTAATATAAACAAAAGATATTTAAAATCGAAAATTAGCGCGGTATTAATATAAACACAAGATATTTTAACAACACAACAATAAAACTAACAAAATATTTTAATAATCACAAAAAACAATCAACACAATCTATGACACTCCATTCACTGTAAAAGCCAAACGAATATGAATGTTAAAAAAAAAATGACACATAAAATAGATCAATATTATTTAAGCAATAGTTGGATGCAAACATTTTGGATTTTCGTCTAACATTATGAATCGAGCTTGAGCCACTTTCAAAACCTCAATTGTTTTCATACATCATTCAGTAGTTCAACCATTTTATCGGTTAACGATTTTTCGGGTGTATCAAAAAAAAAAGTGTTTACCCTATTTTTAAATTGAAGTTGTTGATCTCACTTTGAAATATAAATTGTTTGGCGATAAACCATTTAAAATTTTGGTATATTCTAATATGATGGGACATAATAAAATTTAAGTTAATTTTATAAATATATACTTCCTCTTTAATAAATTTAATTTCAATATCGAAGTCGCTTAAATGATTAGCCAACAATAATTTAAAATTTTCGAAAGACCCAATCAAATGTCTTTTATAATGGAAGTTTCGTTTTGTAATAAAATTTTACAGGATCTAGCTGAAATATTATGATGCCTATCCAAAGGGCCTTTTCGAAATTTTGTCTTGGGACCTCATAAATATTGCGGTAATTTAAAAAAAAATTCTGGGAATAGCATTTGGCAATAAATGAGGTTTTATTTGGTGTATAATTAAACTACCGTGTACGTTTTTTAATATAAACATCTATCAAAATTCTTAATACCTGCAGCTGAGTTTTTAAAGGTACAAAATCCTTTCGGTTCAGCATTTAGGAATTTGAAAAATATCACCCGTTCCTGCACTGATAGATTGTTTGGACTCGCAACCAGGTACACAACTAACTCTAGGCATTAAAAAAAATAAACTGCAATATACTACAACGTAATTATAAATACTTATAACTACTAATATAACTACTTGTAACTATACATGACGCTTCAGGGTGATGACGATAAAAAAATTATGGCTGTTTATGTAGGATCACCAAGCAAAATTTACGATGCAAGAATTTTTGCATAATCAAAAGTTTCAAAAGATTTACCGTCAATATGGTGAGAAATATCACATTTTAGGCGATGATGCTTATCCGTTAAGGGAATTTTTATTAACTCCCTATAAAGATTACGAAAAGTTATCTGATAACCAGAAAAAATAAAAAACAGTGCCAAACCCGAAAATGCATTTGGATTGCTAAAACAACGGTTTCGGTAATTAGTAAGGTTAGATTTTTTTTATGTGCTGAAAATATGCAAATTTATTTTATGATGTTGTGTTTTACATAACTTATAGTGCTTTCCGATTTCTCGTTAAAGCATTTAGGAGAATTAAAACGTAATAAAATAACACAAAATTTATAAAAGATAATTTTTTTTATTTATTATATTAATTTCGTTGGTTCGTTGGACGTCGTTGTGATAATGTATATAAATTTACTCGTAAAATTAAATTTTAATTCTTGTTGTTTATTTTACTTTTAATTTTTTTATTTTTGTATTTAAAGTGTTGTTTCATTTATTTTTTTTTTTTTAACAAATTTATTAAATTAGTTAATCATACATATTAACTTTATCAACGTTTCTGTGATATTTAACTGTGTTGTAAACATATACTACAAGTATCGAATTTGCATTACAGGTTTTCCTATATCATATGAAGTGTTTATTATATTGTGACATTAATTTATTAAATATCTATTTTTTTATTAACTGTGATACTTTGATAGTGTTACTTTATGTTTTACTTATAGCTACATATGTGATTATACGGTTAAATTAATTAAATCTTTAAAAATAATAGGCGAACTGTGTTATACACTTGAATCTCGATTATCCGGGATCCCATTATCCGTGAACCTCTATTATCCGGGAATTTTGCTATGCATCCGATTTTTTTTAAATCTTTCGGTTAACCGGTATTTCATCTGATTAACCGGGATATTTACATTTCCTTTTCATCTTTTTTTTTTTTGAAATTTCGATAAAAGTACTATTTTTTCTAATATGTACAGGTTGTGTTTTATGGAATATTGTGATGTGCATAAAAAAAGGAATATGATTACCGTTACAAACCTATAACTTGTGAAAAATAATTTTAAATCATCTTGCAGTTTAATCTAGTGCAGTTTATATTTATTAGGTGAAATTCGTTGCGTAGATTTAATTACAATTTGATACATACATAAAGACCAACGGTAAAACCATTTCTTACACTTAATATAAATCCACGTTGGATATAAATTTGTATCTGTAGAAAACTGTTCTCATTTAGGTAACACTATGCTTCCATCAACATCAGCGTCATCTAAACGATCAAGAAAGGTTTTATCTATTAAGGAAAAAGTAGACATTATAAACCAACTCCAAAAAGGTGTTCCTGCAAAAAATTTATCGGTGAAATACGGAATGGGCCAACAAACTTTATGACATAAAAAAACGGAAAACCGAGATTTTAAAATTATTTTCTGCATCCGATTCCATAAAAGGATTAAGCGTTCGAAAAACTAAAAGGCGCCGAACATGAACAAATAGACCTAGCAACGTACGAATGATTTCGCCAACAAAGATTTCGAGGTTTACTTATTTCGGGAGCAATGATTATCGAAAAAGCAAAACAATTTCACGCAGCATTCAAAATAGAAACGAAGTGCCATTACTCGCAGGGCTGGTTGGGAAATTTCAAAAGTCGTCATGGAATTCATAGTCTGAAAGCGTCCGGTGAAAAAATGGCAGCCGATTATGAAAGCGCAACACTATTCGTCGAAGAATTAGACGATTTAATAAAATCGGAAAAACTAACACTGCACCAAATTTATAATGCTGACGAGACGGGAATTTTTTGGAAGGCGCTACCCCGAAGAACTTTAGTCAGCAGTAACGAATCGAGTGCAGAAGGGGTCAAAGAATCAAAAGAACGACTCACTGCTCTTATGTGCGCTAACGCTTCTGGAACTCATAAATGCAACCTATTAGTAATTGGAAAAAGTGCGCGTCCAAGAGCTTTTAAAAATATAAAGCAGTTGCCAGTTCTCTATATGGCAAATAAAAAAGCTTGGGTAACCCAAGAATTATTTTTGAAATGGTTTGATAACCATTTCGTGGCTGAAGCCAGGAAAAGTTGTAAAGATTTGGGGTTGGCAAAAATTTTAAAATTATAATGCTATTAGATAACTGCCCCGTACATCCGGATGTGACTAAATTTCAAAGCAACAACATAATCGTCAAGTATTTGCCCCCTAACTTTACGAGCTTAATACAACCGATGGATCAGGGTGTGATTCGAAGCTGCAAGTGTCATTATCGCAAGGAAATGGTAAGGAAATTAATAAACTTACAGACAGAAGGCGACGTGACTTCTTTCATTAAAATTTTTTATTTAAAACACGCAATATGGTGCCTTTCTCGAGCTTGGAATGACGTTACGCAAGCCTATTTTAAAATCATCTTGGGGCAGTATTTTGTATGAAAATGATAATGAAACGTCGGAATATTTGGATTATGAAGCGGACAACATTGAAGACACTCTAATTGATGAATTAAATCAGGGTATAATGAGTCAAATGAATAGAGATGAATTTGTTAACTGGGTAGATTCGGACATTGAAGCACCCACATTCGCAACGCTAACTGATGCTGAAATAGTGGAAGGGGTATTAAATCCTCAGGAAAAT
Organism: Tipula confusa; assembly: GCA_963556175.1. NCBI lineage: Eukaryota > Metazoa > Arthropoda > Insecta > Diptera > Tipulidae > Tipula > Tipula confusa. The sequence goes on from OY744475.1 coordinate 126,888,022, forward strand.
CAAGAGGAGCTCAGCAGTGATGACGATGTTGATGAAGAACTTCTATTAAACGTTAAGACGAACGATGCTATAACTGCTTGTGAAACTCTCTTAAATTACTTAGAGAATCATGACATCGACGAAATAAGTGTGCAAGATAAAATGCACGTTCACAGGATACAGGCCAATTTAATTGAGCATCGGTGCAAAAGTCAACGACAGACCAAAGTGATCGAATTTTTCAGTAAAATTTAAACTTGTTACACTTAATTCCAAAGCTGATGAAAGCAACATATTTTTTTGTGATACACATTTTTATTTTATTTTGTTATCGTTTCAATCAGGATTTATAAATGAAATGGTACAATTTACATAGTGTGTACATACGTACGTAGAAAGTATGTACATACATACATATGTATATGAATTCGTAATTACTTACATATGTATTTACATACATAGTTTTATTTTAAGTTACATATTTTTTTATTATATTTTAATTTATGTATATGATTTTTATTCAATGTTGATTGATTTTATTATTAAAAATAAAAAAATTGAAGACTACGAGGTATTCCTTTGTATTTTACTCTATAAAAACGAAAAACTCGATTAACCGGGTTTTTTGATTATCCGGGAGGGCTCCGGTCCCACTCATCCCGGATAATCGAGATTCAAGTGTATATACATTAAAAACAGTGACCACTGTTTATAAACTGTAGTGATATTTACTCGATATTATTCCGTTATAACATCACATTAAAACCAAGTTTCAACTTTTTGAGGGTATATATTATTTATAATCACCAAATAACTGTGTACCCGATGTCAGAGATTTGTGGTAAATGCCACATTGAGTGGAATGGGCGCGAGGAGATGTGTACATGTAGCGGCGTATGCAATTCAATTTTTCATCTTAAATGTGCTGGACTAAATACATCGTCTTCCAACCAATTGGTGAAATCCAAACAATTGCGATGGTATTGTACTGATTTTTGTGAAATCACAATCTTTGCAGTTCAAAAAGTCGATGAGTTAGCAGTTAGTATGATGGATCTGTTTAACTCGTTTTCTATTATGAATGAATTCATGAAAACATCAATAGAAGCCCAACGTTTGTCTGCACATTCATTACAATTGCAGTTTTCAAATAATTCAACATCTGGACAACCAAGTACTACTATACATGCTGAAAGTGATTCTACACTTTCAGCATGTATTGGAGTTGGGGACCCTGTAATATCGTTGCAGTCTGTCGATGTTTCGGACAAAGATATTATTTATGTAAGCAGACTTAGTCCACAAACAGAAGGTGCTTCCTAAAGGGAGAGATAGGACTTCATTAACTTTTGTTTTCATTTAAAATTGCTGTTGACATAAAATTTTTCAGTGAAATTTTACCTTCCACTTTCTGGCCAAAGGGTGTTTTAGTAAGACGATTTGTTCTTAAGGTGTCACGGCCAAAAAACGACAACGGAGTTATCTTACCAGCCATGAGCAGATAAAACCTGCAAAAAATATAATGTCCATCAATAGTTTAAATAAAACCAACAGCGATAGCATCATCGACGGCAGTACAGCGAATAATTTACTAAGCATAAACAATACACCGAACAACAATAACGGTTTTCATATCTTTTATCATAATAATAGCGGAATGCGCTCCAAGGCTACTGCAATTTATTCATCACTTTTATGTAATGATTACTATATTGTTGTTTTTACTGAGACCTGGCTAAACAGCAACATTAATTCAGAGGAATATTTTCCACCTTCTTACACGGTATTACGTCAGGATCGGGACGCCGATAACGTCACAGTTGTTGGTGGTGGTATCATTGTCACTTTAAAAAATGAGTTAGTACTTCAGCGGGTGAATTTGATATATAATAGTGGTGAGTCACTCACTGTTAAAATCAAATGTGGCAAATTTTGTCTATTTTTGATCGCTGTGTATATTCGTTTTGGCAGTATTGCAGATGTCTACAACGGGTTTATGGACTTCATTAAAGACGAGATATTACCGATGATGAATGCGAAGGATCATATTTTATTTGTACGCGATTTCAATTTACCAAAAATTACATGGAGATGGGCGGACGACAATTTTTATGGTTCAACTATGGATGATCTATCGAATCAGGTGTTGGATAACTTTGGAATTTTTGGGACTCGTCAGTTTAACACTGTTTTTAATGATCATGGTTGAATTTTAGATCTATTTTTTTCATCTTTAGACGACGTTGAAATCGAAGCTTGTTTTGATGTAGCTGGTCATTTTAGTATTTATCACACACCACTTTTGATTTTTATTTTATTGATTTTGTTTCTTGCAAATTGATTTTGTAAAAGCCAATGTGGCTTCTTTGACTTGTTTGCTGCTAAACGTTGATTGGACAACACTGTTTCGCAATCTGAATATCTCGGATGCCGTGTCTGAATTTTATAAAACTTTGAATACTGGGTTTGATTTATTTATACCAAAAAACTCGTAAATTCCGTTTATACTGAACTATGGTTTAATTTCCGTTTAAAAAATTTTGCCAATCGCAAGTCTAAAGCATTTAAGGCTTATAAACGAACTAAGGACATTAATGCTAAACAAAAGTAAAGCGATTTATGTAAAGAGTTTAAATTTTTAAATGAATTTTTATATAGAATGTATATCTTACAAATTGAGAATGATATTTGTTCCAATTCTAAACGGTTTTTTTCATTCATTAACACGAAAAAGAAATCTCAGGGCTATCCGCGTGTAATGAACTATTTTAATTCACCTATTACTGACTCTCAAGTAATTTGTGACACCTTTGCTAATTTTTACATAGCTTATTCAATGATGACGGCACGAATATAATTTTAAGCTCAGGCATTACTCCATTTATATTGGCTAAATGTGCCTATTCTGTGTATCGTCCATTGCTACATCTGTTTAATTTGACTCTTTCCCCTGCTTCCTTTCGGCAGATTTGGAAATTGTCATTTGTTATACCAATATTTAAATCAGGTAGAAGAAGTGACATAGCTTGTTATAGGGGAATTTCAATTCTATCCGTGATTCTGAAGCTTTTCGAGTCTTTGGTTAAATCAAGAATTAAGTTCCATTTGAAAAACAAAATTAGTCAGATCAGATCTACAATTATTAACCTTATGAGTTTTTCTGGCCATTTATTCAATGCTGTGGGAAACCGTGACCAGGTTGACGTCGTTTACACCGATTTTTCGAAAGCGTTCGACAAGCTAAATCTTAACACTCTTTTACATAAATTGATGGTCTTCGGTTCCGATTTTATTCCGGTGGCTTGGATTGCTTCTTATCTAAGTTTACGAAAGCAATACGTAGGAATTCTGGGCGATGTTCCATTTGTATATAACGTATGGTCGGGTGTCCCACAAGGGAGTCACCTAGGTCCAATGTTTTTCATAATCTTTATTAATGACGTAGTTCAGTGTTTTAATTTTTGTAGATGTCTTTTATATGCGGATGATCTAACAATGTATGCCAATATTAATTCTTTTATTGACACTGAGCGTCTTCAGCGAGAATTTGACATATTTTGTAATTGGTGTATGTTGAATAAGCTGTCTCTGAATTCTAATAAATGTAAAGTTGTATCTTTCTCAAGAACCCGGACATCTTGTGTTGTGTCGCCGTATGTCTTGAGAGATGTACAAATAAGTCGAGTGTACGAAATTTTAGATCTTGGAATAATTTTTTCATGTAATCTTACATTTAATAAACACATTGATTACATAATAAGTAGGGCGTTTTCAATGTTGGGATTAAATAAGAAACAGCCGAGAGTTTCATGACTCCTACACGTTGAAATCTCTTTATGTTACCTATGTCAGGCCAATTTTGGAGTATGCTTCGGTCATATGGCATCCTTTCTTTCGGATTCATGCAGTCAGAATTGAAAGCATTCAAAAACAATTCCTGATTTATGCAATACGACGTTTACCGTCCCTGAATCGACAAATATATGTTCGAGAACCGTACCTAAACCGCCTTTTATTAATAAATTTACAAATAATGTTCCTTATTATTATTTTTTATCATGGTAGTGTGTGAGTAGTCAAATTATTGTATTTTACATGATTGATGAAATAAATAAATAAATTTTAAATTTGAAAATAAATTAAATTAATTTTAATTAATTTATCTAATCCTTTTAATATTTCTTCGTTCCTTTTGTTTTTATTTGCTTCTTTAATTTCAAATATCTCCTTTTTAGCCACAAGCTTCTCCTCGGCAATGATTTTTTTCGTAGGAAGAAACTGATCTGTGTGTTTTTCTTGAACCGTTTTTTTTTGTTTTTGTATAAGCTCCTCATGTATACTTATATAAGAGTCAGAATTCTGGCAAATGCCACTCGGTGATGGTGTTGGTTCATATACAGCAGATGTTGTAGCTGCTGGTTTCCAGCCACTCGTTGATGGTATATCAGATGTTGTTGCTGCTGATAAGCTATTCGTTAATGGTCTATCAATTTCAGTTATTGTGTCTGTGGATTTATATTTGGACCGGTATAATCCTGGAACAACCAAATATTCCGGCTCCAAAGAATCGTCCAAAGAATCGTCCGCTGGACTTCCTCATTAAATTCAGGATCTATGCGGACAGCTCTACTGGTGTTTTAGAATCTATGGATTTTCACGTCCTTCGCATTACACATTTGTAGCGGTTCTCTACTTGGGAACCGCTAACATTATGCCCGAATTTTTATTTATCAGTTCTCCTTTAAACTTCCACATATGCCTTTTCATTTTGAACTGTTTCATTGGCCCGAAGGAATCAATAAATTCGCAATATAAATCCAATAAATATTTAGTTTCACTGTCGGTCCATTTAATGATAATTGGATTTTTATCTATAAATATTAAATAAAAATGAACTTAGGTAATGAATCATTATTTAATAAAATTTAATATTTACCTCAATACTGGTGAATTTGTGCAGTTTCATTACTGCTAACTGGATCTATGTTGGAGTAAAAACTGGAAGAGTAGACTGCAAGGTAAGTATTTCTGGATTTGCAATAAAACTAGGTTCTGTTATACTTAATGACAAAGGGTTATATCGAATAGGTGGAGATGGTGTTGTTATAGATTCTGTTACTGGACGAATGGTTCTGTATGTAATGTTTTGATCTATTGATGGTGTTATGGAAGTATAATTGATAGGAGCTAAATTAAAATATTGTTACACTTGTGAATAATCAACTAAAACTTCTTGATGACCTGTAACATAAAACGCAACTTTAATTGTTTGTTAAATTATATTAAATATTACTACATACTTTCTTTATGTTGGCATTATTTTGATTCATCACCACATTTCCCTGGTACTCAAACACCACATAATCATAAAGATTGATATTTATACTCATAATTACACTTTTAAAATTTTTAGTTTTTGATAGAACACACAAATACGTACATAAGAAAGGGTACTCCGGTTTTCTGTTCAATTGACGCACAAAATCAGAGTACTCTGTTAAAAAGCCAAAAAAAAACAATCGAAATCGACATAAATAAATTTTACTAAAAAAAAGAAAGAACACAAAACGGAAACCGCGTAATACGGAATATTCATTGAAATTTTTAATTTAAATTTAATTTAATTTAATTTTTTTTTTATTCCTAAATTAACTTACATTAATACTACGGAAATGACCTCGTACAAACAAGTAGGTTTTTGGCTAATATACTAGATATACTAAATCTAGTAAGAAAAGCCAAATTCATTAGCTATTGAGCCACACTCATACTAATGCATTTCATTTTTTCCGATGATGAGTCGGCCTGTACTATAGTGGTATTTAAATAATTTATGATAAAAATATTTATGAGAAAATATTAAAATAAAGCTTATAGTAAAGAATTTAAAATGTGGGTTTTGCTTTCTTTTTGGATCAAACCACTTCTAAAATCGAAATATCATCTGCGTAGCCACACAATTTCTTGTTTTCCTTTTCGTCTACATTTAGCGGTTGCAAATAATAAAATAACCTATGTTTTAAATCGATTAAAAATGGCAAAGTTAGAAACTCAGAAGCATCTTTAAACAAACCATGACTATCAGAAGCGTATTAAATCGGCAAATTATGAGCAGAAATATCTCTTAAATTAAATATTTAAGCCAAAAAAAAATACCGACAACAACAACGCCGAGTGTAAATAGTGTGGTTTTCTATTTTAGTTTTTTCGAAAATTTTAAATTGGATCTTACAAATGTAAATAATGTGTCTAATTACATGATACAACTTTATTTTGCGGTATTTTAACATAGTTTACATATTAAATTCTAAAAACTATTTCCGAAACCTTTTTCTTTTTTTTCCCCATTTTTAAAGCATAAGATTAATGGATCTATATCTTTGTTATGCTGTAAAAAAAAAGTAACAAACCAGACGAATCATACACCAGAAAATTAAACAAGAAAAGGTCAATATTGGATATTATGCTAAATTATCTTTAAACTAATTAAAGAGGTACTTCCGGAATTTGAATAACTAACAAGCCTACTTTATATTCATAACATAAAAACGACATTTTATTGGAGCAAAACTAAAAGTGAATTCAAGCATGAAGGCAGGAAGTTAAACGATGACAAGATACGTGACGATTTGTCAATTTTATTATGTTTGATACGATATTTCGTTACCTGAGATAAAAATTTTGAATTTGTAACATGGTTGTGCAGAGTTTTTTAGTTAAAATATATAAAATAAGGTAACATTTTTTTTTTAAATTTTGGTCAGAGGAAACTATATAAGTGACTGGAAGTTTGAACAATGCCGTTTTGGTTTTTACAGTGATTATTTAAAAATATGTGGCACCGCGAAAGTTTGGCGTTATGAGTTACTTTATTTATAAATGTGGCGCTTTGAAGTTTCAAAATCTTTATTGGATTTTGAGTTTTGGCTTAACAATTTTAAAGTGGCAATTGTGCGTTCCTGTGGTGAATGTGTTTGAATTTCTTTTAATGTTACTTAAATTAAAAAAAGATGATAATTTATTTTTTGGTGTCGTTATATCTTTATTTTTTCGTTTCCATATGAATTCACATAATTGCGAATCATTTAGAGTTACGTCATCAGTGCTTCACTTGATGGTATGAGGAAAATCGATATTAACAAGGTTCCTAACTGGCTTTTTTGGTACACCCGCCAATATTTGTCGATGTAATGCTACATTTCGATCATGAATATTTCTCACAAATCTTCCAAATTTGGTTGGCAGCTTGCCGATGTTTGTAGGTATTTTAAATCTTCGCTTTATAGTGGCAAAGTAATTTTCTACATGACTATTGTTTTGTCGAACTCCATTATTAATAATACCACCCCACATAGGTAAATATGTAAAAAATTTCTTTAATAAGAGGAATAGAAATTTAGGTTGGTAAAAGCTATTTAATCCACCATTTTTTAGAGAATTGGTATCACACCTCATTTAAACTCGTCTATAATTTCTTTCATATCTCTAAAATACGGAGACTGAATATAAATTGGCCTTGTGTTATCTCTATGTGTATCGACGTTATCATGAATAACGGGTCCAACTTCAAAATTTATATCAGTTGGACAAGCAGTTATCAAATCTATTCTTGTTGTACGTTATTTGTATATTTGGACATTAATATAACAGTAAAATGCTTCCATATTTCTTTGATGGTCTCATAGTTAGAGATCATAAAAAAAGATGCCAAAATTTCTTTAATAATTTTGCAACTTGACGGATGTTCAGAAAAATTCGCTTTAATATCTTGAGCCATTGTATGAGTTAAATGACAACACAAGTATACTTTAACAGTGGCCTCTTTCAACCTAGAACTAAAGCCATTAGTTACCCAACCATAAGTTGCTGTTAAATATTCAAATCTACCCATATTATTGAATGCACTTAATACTGAGTTAAGTTCTGCAAACGAAAAGTCAATAACAACTGAGTCAAATACAAGCCATTTCTTAAAATTACCCTCAACATATAGTCTAAACGATTTTAGCCAACCACTAATTCAGTCAACGTATGGCTTGAACTTACCATATCTCTTAAGGGAAACGGAGGCACTACATCATTATGGGTAGTTTGAGCTACGATAAGAGCGTAGTAAAAAATGGCTGTGCAGGGTTCATAAGGGGCCCGAACTAAACTACCAGTAGCATCTAAATATGATCGTTTTGCATTTCGCTGCACGTCATTACAATGAACGGGCGGCGCATTATTTTTTGAATATATTTGTCGTCTCGAAATTGTCTTTTCTTCCACTCTTCATCAATGTCTAAGAAATCATCAAAATGATTATCGTTCAATTATAGTGCCTCGGATCTTATTTGTCTTAATACGTCATGTGACTTCGATTTTTGAATAGTGTTTGTTTTGCGAACAAAGTCTATATCTTCCTCTAGTATTAATTGTTCAGAAACTTTCTCCACAGACTGTTTTAATAATTTTTTTTCAGAACATCTCTATCATAACCCGACGTAAAACTAAACTGTTTGGTGGAATGGACAACAGAATCATTCGAAGAATAAACATCAAATATTCCATTATTTAAATTTTTATCAGCTTATACTTTCTACAAGACTGTTTCAGATTTTTATGGCCACAGTAAGTTCTAATTGTCAAATGAGTCTTTAAAATATCGTATCCTTTTATTTTAATTAGACATACTGTTTTTTTGGTTAATTTTTTATTTATTTTTTTTTTATTTATTTCATTCAATCATTAAGGTAAGTTAATTGCTTACAAATTACAGATTTGTACAAATATAAATCTAAAGTTCGCTCTTCCTGTAAAAAAGGAGCTAGGCCGGTTAACCTATGAGCATTTTTAAGAATCGTTCAACAGCAACTATTGTATGGAAAATGGTTTCGGAAAATGTCTGTTTCTCATTGTATGATAATGACACTAAGGTTAATCCTTATCAGTGGTCTGATCATCCATACGCCGTATACGTCTAAATCTGTAAACCTTTGTGAGCAGAGCTAGGCCAGTTAACATATGAGCATTTTTATAGTTAAAAATAATTGTTTTCTAAGTATTATAAGATGTATTGAGTTTTAAAATCAGAAATTATTTTAGTTTTATTGTGCTTGTGCAAAATTTCGGGATGAACAGGCTTTATTTGATTTTTTTTTCGTGTTGAAAGACTATTCATGGTATTTAGTGAAGACGCACAACATTATAATATTTTTCGGGCTAACTTCACGTACGTGGAATGGGGAAAGTCAAACTTTTACTATTCTATAAGTAAATATGAATGAACTAACATCTCCGAAAAAACTACAAAATCTGTGGTATAATGATTAGAAATTAAAAACAAAAGATCGCATTTGTTCTCTAATTTTTTTAATAATGCAAATTCTGTCTTAGAGGACTGAATTGTTTATTTGTCTACTGTTTTTAAATATTTTTAAATTTAGCACTAGCGACCGATATTACCTCAAACGTTGAAAATAGGAAGTATCCAGCAGAGAGCCGGCGTCTGCGCGAGTTGACATCCCCGTATTTAGCGTCCCAGCCATCGATATATGCTGATGTGAAGCCGCTGATATTGCAAACTTTTGCAAGGATACCTACATTACCCGCGTAATCTCTCATAGTTGAAAATGACCAAGTAGGTAGTGTCCCAGCCAATTTTGAGAACAGTTCTCTCTCTTAGCTCAGCTCACTTGTACCCGCTGCGGTTTAATATTTAACATAACAAATGATGTAAAATAAATTGTACACGGTGCTGTTAAACCTTAACAGCAAAAATTAATTTCATATAACACCTTAGCATATAGCACTGGTGGGGCTATGACACCAATTTTAACTCTTTCGCGTTCAAAACACAACTCAAGACGGTACATCGCTTATTACATGTTTATTACATTGCATGTTTCTCGAATATTCTATTTTTCTATTATTTCATTCTACTTTTTCGAGATGTCACTACGCAATTTTTTAATTTTGTACTTCTTCATTTTTCGCTAGTACTAATACTATTTCATATATATACCTAAGCTTGTTCGTTCCGAACAAGGTTCAACGCACTTCTTCGGTAGAACGCCCATCTAGGTGCAACATTTTACGTTTACTTCGGTGCCGCATTTGGATTCGATATATGGCATCATTCAATCTCGTTATAACTTTGGAGAGTCTTTTTCATCCATGTTGCAACTTTGGCGATAAACATTTCTTTTGTTGTAGATTGTAAAGTCACACCAATTGTCTCTCTTCAAGTCCTCTGTTATTGGCTCGTATGTCATATCGAGTCTTCATTCGTCTTACAACTGGAAAACCGTATTTTCTCTTATACAAACTGACATACTGTGTTTAGTTCTTCTTTCATATTGTACACATACTCCTGCCCACATAAACCGGTAGTTGGAACCTTTATAAACTTCAAGTCCCCTGGCAGCCACATATTACTACTAAAAATGATAGTTGCTGGTGTAACTCATGATATATCGTTAACAACATCCCAAAGATCGCAGTTGCGCTGGTTTTTCTCACAGTCTTCGCGATATACTCTTCCAATCCACCATGGTGTCGGATTGTGAATGCGTATGTGTCATTCGTGTTTCGTTTATGCCAAGCATTTGACACATCTCCTGGAATATAACTGAATCAAAATCACGTCCCTGATCCGAATGAACCACCACCGGCACCCCAAATGGTCTGATCCAATTGTTCACCGCAGCATTCATGATAGTCGTTCTTTCCTGATTTCTACTTGCTGAAGTAACCCTTTACTACCAGCACATATTTATTTTCACTATCATTGATTGGATACTGTCCTATATCATCCATCACAATCCTTTCAAATTGTGCCCCAACGTTATCATGCCGTATTGTGCCTCTAGTTTTTCGAGCGGGCCCTTTATACATCCATACATTGATCTCACTTTTGACCTCAGTTAAATTTTCCTTGCATTTTGACTTATTTATATCAGCTGGCCATCTGAATTCTCCCAGATCCGCTTTAGACATCCATCCTTGATCCGCAAACTGTCCTATTGAACCCAAAAAGTTTTTGCAGCTGGACTTTTGCAAGACGACGCTCTTCATATTTAACTATTACTGATAAATTCGAGACTTATAAAGATAAATCTCGATCCAACGAGCTACTTATCCTGCCGGGTTTTTATACCCATATCAAGGTGCCATGATCCGTTCTTAAATGCATTGATTGACCGTAGAGATATTTATGGGTATGTTTAACGCATTCCACTTTGGCCAATAATTCTTTTCCAGTGATGCAATACTTCCGCTCCGGCTTCGACAGTACTGTCTGAATGCGGTCTTTTATTTATCCTCATCTGCCAATATCTTCTCTGCAAATCAAGTGTCGAAAATATGTGTGCTACCGCTTATGTATCCAATATGTCGTCGAGTCTTGGTAGGGAATAACTGCCCATTTTTGTTATGATGTTGAGATTTCTATAATCGACGCAGAAGCTTAGACTGGTATTTTTCATTTCCACCTGACCACTGGTGAGAACTAAGGACTGCTCGACTGCTTAATAACCACTGATGTTTTCTGCACTGCCAATGGCAACCGTCTCGGCAGCTGACGTATTGACATCTCAGACCCTGTATTAATTCGGTGTTTAACCTTGTTTTTTCTGCTATTAATCTCCGGAGCACTACAAAAAAAGGACATGTATTTTTCAGTAACCCTTCCGCTGTCTATTTCTGTTTCGGTGTTTGGTCCATTTCTGCGTCAGATCTTCAACTGTCTTCTGTTCTTGTTACTTTTTAGCTTACGAACACTCGGACTCGATTTTTCACAATTCAGTATTGTGGATACCTCTTCCCATTTTTCGAGATTTGTTAAGTTAAGAGCTTCTATAGGAATTCTATCTGGTTATATTAGGGCTTTTCCAATTATAGTTTTACTTTGTTCTCTTCTTGATCTGTTGCTTTTACTATCCACTAACTTAGTGAACCAGAACCTCTTTCCAATCTTTCCCACACAAATGTTTCTGCTTTCGGCGGCAACTTTCCCCGATAGGCTCATATAACTCGTATTATCACTGGATCTCGATTGTTCCTTTGGTGGTTAAGCTTTATCCATCTCTTTTAGTTGTGAGAGACAGTTTCTGCTCCTCGAAACTGACTAGCTAAAGTTTAACGACTCTCAACAGATCAACGACAATCCTTCAACAGTTTTTTTGGCCTGATTTACATTAGCAATAGTGTACTTGATCGATTTCTTTTCCAATCTAAAATGGGAAAATATTTTTTTTCTACCTACAACTATGGTAATGTAAAAAAACTACAATTTATTGCGTCATTCATGATTATTTCACATTATGTAATATTTTCAAATGCAAAATTCATGGGAACTCCTACGAGTAAAATGAAATAGAAAAAATTGTGTCGGAGTGGAATAAACAAATGTTTGCCGATAAAACGCTTTTAGTATTGTTTCGATTTTTAATTAAAATTTATTAATTAATTTTGTATTTTTATGTTTATTTTTTGTGAATAAATGTCTTACCGCGTTCTTTAATATCCTCTTGGTGATGTAGATTAAAATATGAAATTCAATAAACGTTAATTAAATTTTGTGTGCGGTACAGTACTGTACATATTTTGGTATTTTTATATGAAAAATGGTAAAATGAGATTATCTTGGCCGGATATTACAAGAATATTCTATTAACATTTTTTTTATATCTTCTGCCTTGTGTGTGTGTGTATTCTTACTTACGAGTATTTAATTTGAAGAACAATGAAACAATGGAGCAATACATTTTTGTGCCCGTACCATAATAAAAAATATTATGATGACTTAATCATTTGTAAAAGAAAATTATGGTAAAAGATAATTCATCATATTGAGTGCTTTCGGGTTTATTATAAAGCAATCCATCATCAAGTTGAGTACAAATCTTTATTGATAATGGATTATTTTGTATAAGACTTTGCTTTCGTTTCATGTATGGATTTAATGGATTTGTCTAGTATCAATTTTCAAATAACAAAATTACATAATTAGAATTTAATTTTAGACAGGAGTTCAAAAATGTCGATAGATCAGGAGAAACATGTAGACGAAAAGCGCCCTAACTGGGAATTGAATCGGAATCGTAGAAGAAATACAATATGTAGAGCTAGAGAGAATATAAAAGCAACCAAAATCTAGAAGTACTTGTAAGCCGCTAATAAATTGCTCATGGGCTTGTGGTGAATAAATGTGCTGGTATTTGTTTTTAAATAAGCTTTATCACTGGATACACGGTTATCACACGAGTCGCGAACGGTGATTGAGGATCTGGAATGTATGGTTAATACTATCACAAAAGCCTGCAAGTAACATTTAATTTCTACTTACATTTCGAGAACCAAGAGGGAAGCTGAAACCAGCCTGGTAAACCAAAGAGTTTTAAACCCATTGTTTTCAGTAACAACTAAGAGGATTTACTAAAACTTATTTTTACAAATTGGATGCTCTTCAATTGAGTTGGTTGTTGAAATACCAAACAAAAACATAAAACACAAATAAGTGCATAATGTGCTCATGAATATGCCATCCATTACAACATAATTCACTAACAAAACATGAATTATGTTTTTTTTATAAAAAATGCGTCAACCTTGTCGCATGAACATGAAATTATTTATTTTGCCAAATGGATTTTTTTTTCAGTAAAATGCTTTCAGCGTTTTATTTGTGTTTAATATGAAAAACACAATGTTTATAGTAACATGTTGCAAAATTTTCAGAGTTTTCCCTTACGAATTGGAAAAATATCAACAAATTTACTGATGGATTTCTAATATAAAAATCCGAAAAAACAAGTGTTGACAAATAATTGACCCATACAAAAATCTGTTGCCACTGTTACAGGGAGTTTAGCATTTTATTGTCTTGTACCGCATGCGATAACCTGTTCGTTATACCTCTATACATACATACGTGTAAGTATACATGTGAAATGTATACAGCTATTTAAATAATAATTCTTCCTTCCTTACCTTTTTTTATGTAAATCGGAAAAATAGACCTGGTTATCCGGGAGATCAGCCTAGAGCTTGGCTTAACGGTCCAATCAATCAATCAATATTTTATTGTTGCTATTGTTTAAGCTATATTATTGACGTACAACAGTCAAATTTCCGTTAAGAGGAAATTATCAGAAATTATCAAGATTACGTTCACCTGGAAATGCCAAAAGATCAATACAACAAATAAAGCCAAAGTATCGTTATATCTATAACAACGATAAATTTTCCACTACCATCGTTAGAAAATAATTGGAAATCTAATTTATATTTTACGTCTATCGCATATTATTATCCGATAAGAAGAAAACATTTTAGCATAGAATTTATTTTTATTTCTAAGTTCATGATATTATAAATAATCCTCTGGACCAGATAAAAAAATAAAAACGAAAACTTTTTGTTTTTTTCAAAACAAACAAATCCAATTAAATAAATAAAATGTAAATTTTTATCTGCTAGATAAAAAAATTTAAAATTCTTTAAAAAAGCAAAACAACGATATCGATGGATAAAATTAAAGTAATTTAACTTATTAAATTAATTACAGTGAACAAAGATTAAAAATTTAAAATAGCAAAAAGTTAATTATTTTAATATGTATGTACTGATTTTTGAACGAAGTAAAAAATAAAATAAACGTTTCGAATACATGTCTTTGAGCAACTCAAGTTTCAATTTTGCCGAGGTCTTCCCCACTGTAACGCAACGTATAGTCCTGAGGTAGAGATTTTGCACAATCGACGAGAATCGAGCTGTTTTTGTAATTTCCCGTCTTTGAGTTTTGTCCAACATTTTTTTTCGATTTTGCACAAATCGACAAAAGTAAAAGGTCAAAAAATTGAGCAACTTACTATTTGATGTCAAAATCATAATTTTTTGTAACATTTTGTATGAAATTTTGTCTAATAGAAAACCGTAATAAAAAAAAATATTTTTTATCAATTATACATTTTTATTTACAATTATTGTGTCAATTTTAAAAACTAATTTTTAAAATTGCCAAATACAATTTTTTATTTCATTTTGTGAGTTTTTTTAGTGTTTTAAACTTTTTGCAATTGTAATAAATAAGTTGAATAAACTTATATTGATTAGTGTTTTAATCAAATTATAAATTTTACGTCAATAGCTCTTACGTAAGATCGGGAAAATTAGGCGCATTATAAGATCGCGGTTAAGAGATAAAATAAATCCGTTTGACATCGACGTAGCAAGGTAATTTATAATAAATATTGAATAAAATAAAAATGTATATATTTTGTGATACACATAATCTGTTTGTTTAATATTTTTTCTACCCAAAAGTATTTGGGACTCTACCGGCGTCCCAAATAATTAACCATTGACTTAAGGGCCAAATACACGAAAAATAAAAAAAATGCACGAAGTTAGTGTAGCTTTTTGGACAAATTAGTGAATGTTTTAGCCCCAACTAAATTTTAAAATATTCTTTAGGATTTAACTTAATTAGTCACGATTGGTTTTCCAAATTCTCCGCTTAGAATTCATGCTATTTGATTTTTATTATGACGCATTTTCACTAAATTATAAAATGAAAATGTAGCTTTTCTCAATTATTAGCCGACAAAACTATGACTATAATACATCAAAATGCGTAGGATAAAAATCGGAATTTAATCACGGTGGCTTTTTTGGAATTTTTAAGTATTAATCGAAATAATTGCAAAAAAGTAATTAAATCAATAAAATAATTAATTTGACAATTGTGTCTGTGCTAATTTTTAGCCAATATTTCCATAAATCTTTTATTATTTAGTTCTTTAAACTATTAATAGATGTAATTTTAAATTATAAACCATAATTGAAGAAGCACCGACTAACACATCGTGCAGTGTTGAATGTTTTTGGCGAATGCGAGTGAGCAGTTCGATTTGGCAATGGTGATCATTGCGACATCTGTGTTCCATTTGATCTTTATTTGTTCGAACTCGAATCAAATTGCATCCATTTTTTAATTATTAATTTTGTTTTGTTTTCGAGATTGAGATAGTAAAATCACCAATTGTGTTTTGCACAATTTTGTGCTGTAAAATACCCAATTGCTTTAAAAGGGTGCATTTTTGGTTTAACAAAAAATTTGGTGCTGTTGCTGTTTATTCTATTTCTGCTGCTGCAATTTCAGGAAAGAAAAGCCTTTCCTCACTTTCTGGTGTATGAACAATTATAGCACAATCTACGAACAAAGCCATATGAAGTGCTGTTTGCAATAAATATTTCATTGTTTGTCGAAGAACAGAACATTAAAAATTTATACCTGAAGTTCATGAGTGCAATTCAAACTATACTGGTATGGAACGGGATGCTTTAGTAGAAGGTTTTGAAAAAACGAGGAATTATACGACATTCGATATCATAAAATTATTGCAGACGGAGATGCTAGTGTATATATACAAATTTTAGAGGCTAAACCATACGCTAATACGCATATAGAAAAAACTAAATGCCGTAATCATTTACTTCGCAACTTTCGTAAACACGCAAAGGAATTATTTACAAATCGCGCCTACTCTATCACGCAGCGAAAACTATTTGGAAACCAAAATAACCGTTGTGCCAAAGGCATGCTCTGCGCAATTAAAAAAGGAAATTTTTTAAAATTTCGCATTCCACAAAGTAGAGAAGCTTGCGCTTGATATTGAAAATATGCCTTTCATTGTTTTTCTAGATCACAGAAAATGTGCTTCATATTTTTGTGAACGGCAATCTTTAGAAATTCCTGAAATGTATCGTAAATTTATGGAAAGTGAATTATTCAATGCGTTTAATGGATTATTTAAGCGATTGAAATTTCACGCTAGAAGTCTAGTATATGATGTCGACTCAAATGCTGTAGAAGGATATAATGCAATTGTTGCAAAAACAGTTGGTGGAAAGAGAATTAATTTTTCACGAGGACATTCATACATATCAAGAGCTAAGTTTGCAGTATTGCAACACAACAGTCAAAGAGTACACTACCATTTAGCAAAATATTTAACATATTATAGTCCTAAATCAAGGATAACAAAAATTGAAATTCGACGATTATTGCTAAATGAAAGCCATCACAGATCATCCAAAACGACGGAAACTTAAACTACTATTTTTTGGAGAAGATTGTGATTACGGAAACCAAACTTGTCAAAGTTTGGACAAATCACCCGAAGAGTATACAGAATTAAGAAACGAAATTTTGAAACAATTGAAAAATGAAGCTGCCGATTTTCATAATATTGATTAACTTTAAATTAGTCTAACGAAACGAAGTGGCATGAAATACGTATGAATCGTTTAACTGCTTCAAAATTTGGGGAAATATGTTGCAATAAAAATTGAAAATTTTTAAAAAACAAAGTTTCAAATATTTTATTAAAACCGCTATTTATTCAAAGCCGACAATATATGGGATGAAACATGAAAAAACTGCAATAGAACAGTTTTCCAAAGAAAATAATATAGAAGTAGCGAGATGTGGTGTTTTTATATATCAAAAATATCAATGTTTTGCAGCGACACCAGATGGATTAGTTGGAAACGATGGAATAATCGAAGTAAAATGTCCGTACAATTCAAAAGATTTACATCCACTAAATGCAGTGAAATTAAAACTAATTAAATGTCTTGTGCATGACGAATGCACCGGCAACGTGGCAATTAAACAGTCACCCATATTACTACCAGATACAAGGGCAATTAGAAATAACGGATCGAAATTACTGCTTATTAATCGTTTGGACGCCAAAAGGTAAATATACGCATATCTCGGAATGAAGAATTCTTCTATCATAATATGCTCCAGAAACTTTTAAATTTTTATTTTTATTATTTTATGCCAATCAGAGACTTTCCAGAAAATCCTGAAACAGATTTTAGTAACATTTTTGATTAAATATTTTTGTACATTCCATTATTTGTTACAAATTTTTAGTTTAGTAGAGTTAATAATTTGAATTGGCACATAATTTAAATAAATAAACAAATGATGTTTAAATTAATGAAAATTAATGTTTAAATTTTATTTTGACGAACGTTTTCTGGGGAAGTAGCACGAAATTCAAAGCAGCAGATAATTTGTAATTGGCTTACAAAAGTTATGGCTATCAAAATTTGCCTTCAAAATATAGAACATTTGATTATAAAGTTGTTGTTGGTAGAATATGTAAAATATTTAAAAATGGTCTAATAATTTTAATAAATTTTTTTTATTATACAACATCTGAAAAATGTTAATAT
Source organism: Tipula confusa (assembly GCA_963556175.1). Classification (NCBI taxonomy): domain Eukaryota; kingdom Metazoa; phylum Arthropoda; class Insecta; order Diptera; family Tipulidae; genus Tipula; species Tipula confusa. The sequence continues at coordinate 126,906,238 of OY744475.1, forward strand.
ACTTTTATGGTATATACTATATTAATAATTGTAATGATAATGAACATTTTTGAAAACGTTTTTCTTTTTCTCTTCATTACATCGAACAAGCAAAACAACAAAACTGAACGCCAAAGTATACGTTAATATGTGTATATGTGCTAGTAAATAAAACAAAATTGTAGTGCATTATAACGGGTGGTTAAATTTCAAGGGCCGATGTTGATTTTAAATTAAAACACAAATTATTTAGGAAATTATTGTCAATTCGACCTCGGCGGCACACCATCCGATGGTCCAAATTTTCGATGACGCTTAAGCATAATTGAGATTCTATGCCGTTAATGTGCCGAATTATCTCATCCTTTAGCTCTTGAAGTGTTGCTTGCTTATCGACGTACACCTTTTCTTTCAAATAAAGAAGTCCAACGGTGTCAAATCACATGATCTTGGCGGCCAATTGACATCGCCACCACGTGAGATAACACGACCATTGAATTTGTCGCGCAAAAGAGCCATTGTTTCGATAGCTGTGTGGCAAGTGGCACGACGACGAGTTGAGGTGGACGGCTCTTCAGCCACACTATCGCGAACAGCAGCAAAATTTTCTGCAGCACGAGCTGTGCGAGCATGCACTGTTGTTTTAAAATCTCCTACAGATCCAGTTTGCTCAAATTTTTGCACGATTTTCCCGATTGCACGCACATTTGGACGATTAAATTGACCGAAAAAATCACGAAGTGCACGATATGCATTTTGATTTGAACGCCCATTTTTATAATAAGCCTGAACTTTAACGCGTTGCTCGATTGTGCATCTTTTCATGGTTCAAATTGAGTTAGTCTGAAATTGAGAAATGTCAAATGAAATGCAGAAAAAAACTTGACGTTTAGGTGTGGCTCACATTCAACATCGGCCCTTAAAATTTAACCACCTTATAATATATTTTATTCTATTCATCAACAAGTTTACAAAATTACAACTCCATCTATCGTTAGATAATTATATAAAAATATGTGTCTTGGATTGGAATAGCTATGACTCAACGGATTTGGGGTGGAGTTTGTTGCACATAACCGAGTCTTGTAAGACCGTTAAATTACCATACTAGCATATTCTGTCACTTACCTACTTTCCATTTTCCTGCGTGTTATATTTTTTTATCTCATTTTAAAGAAAGAGAAAGAAAAAATCAAATATACCGAATACTTAAGTAGGAACAATGTACATATTATATTTTAAAATTTTTATCAATATATATATTATTAATACTAATGAATAAAAAAAAAAATGAAAAGAAAAAAAATCACCTTATTACCCTTATTACTGCATGTGATGATGACGATGTTGATGATGATAAGTGTGTAAAGATGATGAAGATAATGATGACGTATATGATGATAAATGAATATCAATAATGATAAACGATGAATTTCGGGATGAATTGATATTATTATTACTCTTATTATTATTATTATGTTATTAATAAACTATTAAAACTATTATGTTTATGGTATATATTTTATTTTATTTTTTTGAAAGTTTCTGAAGTTTTATTATTATTCAGGTTTATAAATCAGTTTTTTTTTTGTTTTGTTTGTTTTTTTATCATTTATAAAAATTTCACCAATAAAAACAAAATGTCGCCCACAATTATATTGTTTGTAATTTTTTTCGAGAAACAGTTTTTTTTTATATACACAGAACAATTTTTATATGCACGTGTTTCTTTTCTTTAATATTTTTATATCATATTTTGTATTAAAAACTTAAGTTTTAATTAAGGGTAAGATCACTTCTAAATAATACGAAAATACAGTCTTTTCTTTTGTTTTTATGACTTAATCACTATAATTTATAATATAAACTTAATTCAACAAAAAAAAAAAACAAATGTTCAATAAGTTATCAAAATGATCAAGCACATAATTTTTTTTTTTTAATTATTTATTTTTCCAACCCAATATATTGGTCTATTCAGAACAACCTTCTTTCAATTTTCCTCTCTCTCTTTTTCTATTTTTATTTTTTATTTATAATTCTTGACTTCTTCACTGTCCAAAATTAACTGACTATCTTCCACCGCGTTTAAAAATATCTCCTTTTTTTATAATTTTTTTTCCTAACGGTTGAATCCCGTGATATGGCTTTACCGATAATATATATAAAAAAAAAAGTAATAATCCATTGTAGCGGTGTCAGATTCATCATCAATTTAGTTAGTGCATTTGTGCAAAAATCTGACAACGCTACAAACACTTTTTAAATGAGACTGTCATTTTTCTTTGATGAGGTGCACCCATCCTTGTATGCACTTCTAGGAGCTTCACTTAGTGAATTTTACAACCAGTAAATTATTACAACCAGTAATAACTTACACGCAATTTGAAATTTTCAATTCCCGTGACTTGAGAAAAATCGCTCTCCAGCGTGCTTTCATCATTCCAAATGCATTTTCCACAATGCTTCGTGCTTTACTATGCACCAGGTTAAATTTTTTTTCTTTTTCGGTTAAGTAGCCTCTTCTTGCAAATGGTGTTATAATAGGTACTGGATCTAATGAACATTTATATCCACTGTCCTTAATAGAAAAAAACCAGCAGGTGGGAATGTGCCTGATCGCCGGTTGGATTGTTCGCCAATAATACGATATGAATCTATGCTAGGCAATTTTATTATCTTTGGCGCAAGCTCCACAAACACTTCAAGAAATGTATGAACACTAGTTCTAACGGTAAATCTTGATATAATAAAGCTTACACCAGTGACCCTATAGCTCGCTCCACTGGCCAGCTAATATATAAACATGGAATTTTATTGAATACTTGCAACCTTTAAAAGTTTAATGTTGGATGAATAAACCGCATATTTTGTTAAGCGAATCGGCACACTTTCTTAAGTGTTTGCGGATATAAAAATAATCATTTGGGAATATATGCTTGTAAATTTCGGTGTGTTAAAAGTTCCTTGTTACCTAAAATAAAAATATTTATGTAAAATAACCTAACAAATTACAAACAAAATATATCTATTTTCAAATACTTTTAATACATGACTCAGTTTATTTTTTAGCAGACGTCTTTTATTTAAACGATATTTGTAAAAGTATAAAAGAATATTTGTAAATAACAAGTGTAATATTATACTTTTAGTGCAAAAAAGTGAGGCAATACCAGTTTTTGGTGCATTTAAGTTTAAATTCAGTATTTTATTTTACAAAAGTTTAGTCGGATTTGAGGCACATACAAAGACGTTTGTACTAGTGACATCTATTGACATATTGCTTGAAGTAATTGTATAGCAAAAATTTTAGTTTGAAAAGTTTTCTGAGGCACACAGCATATATTCATCGAAAAACCAGGGAATTTTATTAAAGTTGTATATTTAACTATAATTGGGTAAGTAATTGCTGTCAAGGATTATAATATATTCTAGCCATCAAAATATTGAACTTGGGCGCTTGCATTATAAAACAAAATGTGTTTATGCGGCACCCGGGAAGCTCAGAAAAAATTAATATATATTATTTTTTCTGTGCGGAAAGCTATCTTTTGTTTTTTGTTTTGTCAAAAAATAATTTACCTAAAACGATTCGTCTAAAAACAGATAATCTAAAACCAATATACCTAAAATCGATTCGCAAAAAAAATAAGTTTTTTTAAATGGAAAAACAAATTATTATTAAAAACTTCTACTCTTATTCATTTGTTAAATTATTTAATTCAGTACATAATATATTGATTAGTCTTTCTTGCAGTATTTAAATAATAATGCAATCTGCTTTTATTAAAATAATCCATTATAGTAGTTTTACTATATTTTTGAACAATCAATTTTATTCGTTTTCAATGGTCGATGTATTGGATTTTACTTATTTCACCTGCATCTTTACTTGCTAAAATTTGTGAAATAATAATTTCATTTTTGCCTTGTTTAGTAATTAAGAAATTTAAAAATTTCAAAAAAGACGGATGGTTTATTTGAACCGAAAATCTTCAGACAGTGTAATGTAGTCTCGGCCAATATTCTGAAATGCCAGTAATACTTACCTAACACACAGGCTGACAGTTGTCTGTGAGACACACAGTTGTGTTAATAATTTGGAAGTCTAACTTTAATTAATTATTTTGATGTGTCATCGTTAACAAAAAAATGCACATAAAACTCTCAAATACGATGGTATACGATGCATTTTGGATCTCGATTTTAAGAATAGCAGTTAAATATTCATGAAATTGAGACACATGTCCTTTGTTAATAGATGAATTGTATTTCCGGAATGTCGTATTTTGACATTACTCAATGAACGCCCAATTTGGCTTAAACTATTACTAAAAACAACTATGTTTTTATACGTAACTTTGTTACTGAAATATTTATAAACTAACATTCGTCGACATAATCGTATTATTCGACGTTTCAAATAATCCAGCATCATTATTCCTTTTTTTTTTGTTTCTGAAGAATGCAATCTGTTCTGGGGCCGAAACTCTCCCAACGGTCTCTCTCCATGGTTCGGCCCATGGATTCTGCACTCCAACAGGGGGTCATAGTTGTATTCATCGTCATCACCGATCGAAATCATGTGATGAAAAATCCCTTTAGCAACCCTCCCCCGTTGGCATTCGAATCCGGTACCTCCCGTCCCAAACACCGCAGCTATAACCACTGCACCAATTGCTCGGTCATTATTCCTTCCATAACTAATTTCACAAAAGTGAAATACTTTTGACAAAAATTTTATTTAAATATATAACACTGAACTGAAAATGATTAACAGTTTTCACTGACATCATGCGTAAATACTCAGAACTAATGTATTTTTTCAATTTGGTACACCGGAATCGCGTTTTCGATGTTGATAAAATAAAATGATAAAAGCTAATGAAATATTTTTTTTTTCAGTATTCTATCATCGAAACAGAATCGAACCCAGGGTTCACTAAAATAAGCGTTATTTCCTCCCAAGCTTACGCTGTTTTGTTCCCGTCTTTATAACTTTTGTATGATTTATTATAATTACTATTTATTTAATTTTGTTCATTTTCTTCCAATTTTATATTTTTATGAAGTGTTTGTGGCTCCTTGTACTATTATGAACATATAGTTGTCACAATGCGAAAACTGGGAATTTTGTTGATTTAACTGAGTTCTCGGACTCCATAAGTATCCGCAACCCATCATTTTGTTGTTCCTTTCCAACTTGGATTACTTTGAATAGTAATATTAAGTATTATTATAATACTTTTATTACTTTTAATAGTAATTTTATTAATTTTCAATAATCTTTCGGCAATGACGTAATCTATTCCGGATATATTTGTGAATTATTTACCTGAAATGTTTTATCAAAAAACTTAGTTTTATTATCATTGCCAAATTTCATTTTCATATTGGTGAACGACAGCACCGATCGAATTATCTGAAAGATCTATTATTACAGCAAATTTAACATTAGCAGACGGATGATTTAGAAGAGTAGCATTTATTTACGTGTTTTAGAGAGTTCAAATGCATCTTTTAATTCATTTTACGAATCAATCAATCGTGTGTTGTTCTTTTTTGAGCCAATAAACAGATTAAAAAGAATTGCTTAATCTAAGCTGCTTGTGGAAGAAATTTCTTGCAGAAATGTATCATATCATGAAACCGGCATAATTCTGATACAGTTTAAGGTTTAAGAACTGTAAAATCGTCCCCATTTTAGTTTTTGATGATTTAAATCCTGACGATTAAATATCATTATAATTATGTTATTTCTTTCAAACCAAACATAGATTTGCTAGCATTCATTCCAAGATCAGCGGCTTTTGTCAATCGTTGAACCACTTCCTTTAGGTGTGACAAATGTTTGTCTTCTGGTTTAGATTAAATTAACATGTGAATGATGACTTCATTCTTCGTTTTTTTACAGACCAAATGCAATGGGCTGGACCAATTAATATTGCTTAGTCGGCATATCCCGAGTTCAATCATTTTATGAAATTCTTCTTTTGCAATTCTATATTTTCATCTATTATTTCCGTAAATTCATGCAATATATTGGTTACTTTACTATTAGTTTTCGATTTCTGATGTCAATAAAATGTTTTCTAAAAAAGCTGCTCCGATTATTGATGTAATAACATTTCTATGGTGGCCCAAAAGTCGTATGCCTTTATGTAAGACTGATAACCTTCATATAACAGAAGATCTCTTGGAGTTGCTTCCTCCGAATTAGATTTTAATTTTTTTAAATAAATTTAATTATGTTATTTTAGTTTATTACAATCTAGTCTCCACGACTACCGAGTAATTTGTTTTTGACTTAATTTACTAAGATAAATTTATCTATGACTCCACCCATTGGCGTTTTTTTTTGTTCCTGTTGTCTTCCCGTTCTTCATGTCGAGACGACCGTTTGTCCTTGTCACCTATCGGTATACAATTAGATTGCCATAAAAAGATTACAACACATTAATGATACAAGTATGTGTATGTTTTATTAACAGTCTATTTTAATACAGTTATATATCTTAACACGATGAACAGCGGACAAACGCACTTTTAAATCCGCTCCTACACAATTATAATGTAGGACTAAAGATCCAAAGAAGACTTGTCATTGTTACTTTTTAGTTAAAACACACAAATAACAGCTCCAAATGCCAAGGCTCGGCTGGACAAACGGTTGTCCTGAGGGTTTACTGCTTCGATTTTACGAATGGTAAACTATAACATGAGATTAAAGAGTATCGGGGAAAGATCATCTCCTTTTCGTACACTAGAGCAAACTGAAAAAATGCCAAAACAACGTTACTGTATTTTACATAAACGAAGATATTTTTTGGTATTCCTGGATAATTGTGAAAGAATTATCCTATTCGCGGAATAACGGTTCGATTGGAATAATAGATACCATAATCTAAAGAGAAAGAGTCAAATGTTGTATCCCCAAAAAATAATCCATGGTAGTTTTTGTTTCTTCCTAACTGAAGTATCCATCAGTGAAATGGTTAAGAAAACTCCTACACCTTATGTAAGAACATTATGGTACAAATAATATTTTAAGAACCAAACAAGAAAACGAATAACATAAACGTTCGATTATATTATATGGCTGACACAATTGGTACAAGAGCACTAAGAAAACATAAACAAATTGAAAACAAGAAGAAAAAAAAACGGAAAAATGTTGTCTTGGTATTTTCCGTGGAACGAGATAGCTGAAATGGAACTTTAGTAATAATCCAGAGTATTTTTTATTTGTATATTATATTTTATGTTGTTTACGATGCACTCAATGATTTTAATGTTGCTATTCATATTTATAATATTTTCTTATCTCGATGATATACAGTTATATGTGGTGGATATCATTCTTTCTCGTCTCTCGGTTTGTGCTGTTTGTGTACTCGTATATATAAGTAAATTTTCATTGTGCATTTTTCAAGTAGACAGTTTATGCTGTTCTTTCCGTAGTTGTAGTTGAGTGAGTTATTATAAGAAGAAATGTTTGTTATACAGGTAGTTGTCTTAAGAAATAGGGAATGTTGTTGGTTGTTTATCAGCGTAATGTCTGGAAATATCGTCTAAACAGTAAATACATGTTTATTTTCCTGTTATCATTGAATTTGGGTTAGAATCACAATCCATTGTTTCCAGTCAAATAGAGGAAGTAAGGAAAGAAGCTAGCTTGTGCTCTGGCAAGGTTAAAACAAATCGGGACAGTTTGGACTTGTAAATGAATAAATTAGACTTTACTAAGCTCTGTTTTCGAGGTGCTGCTTACCGCACACAAGTCGTACTTCAATTAATATTTGAAATATTTTTTACAACTGTAATAATCGTGATATTAACTGGCTTGGTGGTACAAACATTTTACATTTTATAATCAGAAAATGCACCAAATACATTGTTTTCCACAATCCTGATTTACCTGATATTGTTTTATCCAAAAAATATCCATCCAATTTATGTTTTATGTTCGAATAACGTCGATTTTAAGTTAATTTACATCAAAAAGTAGATTCAGGCCATTGACTAAGTATTGTAATAAAATTACCTAAGTCAATTTCAGGTATCATTTTCTTTGTCATTTTATATATTAAATTTTTTTATTTTAATTGCTTCTAAAGGATGCAATTGCTGTGAATTGTATGGGTACTTTCCATCAACAACTGCATTAGTACCTATTATACCATATGGACTGAAAACAGCTGCCAAATAAAGGGTTTGAATTTCATATTTGCAGCTAGGCCCCTTGCATGTTTACGAAATACTCGCATAAGGTGATTTTGGAATTTAATTGTTTTAATATGAGTACTCGCATATGGTCTAGTCTTTAATATTTTAGCATAAACCATTGCATCGCCAAAGCTGCAAAAACTATCCTTCCTATCTTACTTAATTAAAATAACTTAAAAACTAAACTTAAAACTAAAAAGAACAGATTAATATTACTACCCGGTTATTAATAATGATATAAAAACTAAAAATTTTCTTTTTATTATTTAAATTTGGTTTGATGATTTATTATGGCGAACAAAGCCACTAATATTCACTTATTGTTTTATTATTTGTCCTTCTGAAGACATGGTAAATTAACAAAAATGCTTCTGGTAGGGGTATAAATCTGTTGCATGATAACAACTGTATGTTGGAATTATCACGTAGATGCTATTTGTAAAAGAGTGGTTCTTATGCTACGAATGCTGTGGACAACTACCAAATGTTGTGATGTCAACCTTCGACTCCAACTATGGTAAAAACTTATGTTTTGCCTCATTTGATGTACGGCGATATTATTTCGTATAAGCTACAAGGAACACATTTTAAGAATTAAGGTTGATTTTTAACTCATGCTTAAGGTATATTTTTCGGCTGAGAAAATTCGATCACATATCGGACTTCACTAATTTATTGGTGGGTTGCTCTCGTCAACAATTTTTAGAATTTTGAATTTGTTTATACAAATATAAATTTCTAAAGTTTCAACAACCCATTTATATAATTAATAAGTTATTGAGATCAGCGAATCATCGTAGCCCGATATTGGTTCCTGTCATAAACAGAATTAGGATAATGAACGAGTCATTTTTTGTTAAAGGAATTAGCATATGAAACAGTCATATGCTAATTCCTCATAACAGATTATATGATCGCGCACACAAAGGATGGTTCAAAAAAATAATTAAATAAAAATATAGAAATTTTTTTTAATACCGATGGTACACTTTCAATGACATTGCTGTAAATTACGAAAGACCCTTTTCTTATAATGATAATCTTGATGAAATTCATCGTGATTTGCATGCAATGAACATAAATTTTATTAAAAATCACGATTATTCATCACATGCAGCATATAACGTTCACTTTGATCATCAGAGTCTAATAATATTCAACATATCCCTGTTATTGTTCCTTATCTTTAACAATATAACATTTCTAACTTAAATAAAAGCCCCCCACATAATCGTCAGAAAATAGCCATTTTTGCCATTCCTTTTGGTAGTGAAAGCAGTGCTACTAGACATAAATTTTGATAAAATCATCGTTAAACGAGCATTGGAATCTTTTGAAGCAGATCTTTCTACAAGTCCCAAAAATTAAAAATTTTAAGGGAAAGTACAAAAATGTAGGTCAAATCATACATATAGGCAAAGAAAGATTTTAAATTTAGTAGATTTGTTAAATGAGTAAGAGAATAAAAAATTGTAACTGATTCCAATTCGTTTTTTATCAATAGGTATAAAGACAAAATGTCCAATAAAAAGCAGCAAGGATGTATTCCGAAGAGATTAAAATAAAATTGTATTAAATTTTATTCCCAAAAAGCATAAGATTATGTTCGCAAGCAAACAAAATTATTTACCCCATTCTCGAACACTTGCTAACTGGTATAAAGTGGTTAATATTCTACCGAGCTATACATCCAAATCGTTGCATATGATAGAAGTACTGGTTCGTTCGAAAAAGGAGAAAGGGGTGCACGTTGTAGAAAACATATGTGTTGAAGAAATGTACATCTATCCTAAGTATGAATACGATTAGAATAAAATAAAGAAATGGAGTCATGTAGAATTTCAGTATAGCGACCCAAACAATCACATTTTAGCTACTCCAGTGATTGTGTTTATGCTTGTTTGCTGCAAAATGTTTTAGACAATTCCTATTGGCTATTTTGAAATATACAGTTTAACTTCTCATCAAAAAAATTATCATTGTTTGTGTTTACCACATGATGTTGAGGTTGTAACTATTGCAGTGACGTTTGATAGTCTGCCAACAAACTTTACCGTATCAATTAGGTTGTGATATTTCTATTCCAAACAAGAAGCTTACTTTTCATTTACCTTGATTACCTTTTCATTTATATTGATATAACTCATAAATTTTTTAATTTTGATTAAATTATTGAGAAATGTCTATGTTAGTAAAAGTCCGTTTATAGATAGTGAAGGCAAAATAATTTTATGACATTTTGTGAAAGAACTACATAAAATTAAGACCCAGGAAGGTTTTTTATCTGCCAAATAAATTACGTAAGACACATCTATTTCACTAACCAAAAAATGAAAGTTAGGTAGGCAGGTCAATTATTAACTATTATTATTTGTAAAGCAAGTGCTTTAGAATTTAATGGTAATACTCTAAAATTGCCTTAAATTTGAAAAAGTACGGCTTTAAAAAGCGCGTAAATAGTAATGATTTTATATTTGTTCAAAATACTATTAAAACATCAATCGAATATTTAAACTGGATTAATTGGTACAATTAACAATATCCAAGCCCTTCAAGCCAGATTTTTTTCAGTAATTCGTTCTCAATTAGGAATGAATACGAATTCCACTGTAAAGATATTTGTTACCGCTAACGTTTATAATACAGATGAATTTCTTGGGTATCCAAAAACTTCACTGTGAGAACGGTTTTAAATTAATACATTATACAAATTCAAGAGCTCTATTGATAATTTTTTTAAATAAACTTAGGATTTTTACACCTTCGCCATCAGTATTAAAAATCTGCAAATATTATGAAGAAGTATTAAAACGAGAACTAAAAATCGCAGATTACAGAAAAATTGTTCAAATTCATTCAAGTTTGAAATTCTTTAAAAAGGTACGTTAAATGTTTATCATAATCTTCTAGAGAAATTATTTTTACCGATAATTCAGAATTTCAATATACCCATTCTCAAGAACATTTATACTTATTAACTCAGTCCATTTTAGAAAAATATTATATTAGGTTAAATTATTTTGCAACGAAAAACCAACAAAGCTATCAAAAAGGAGCAACTTTTGCTCATAATTCAATTTCCATGGATTTTAGGCTAAAAGTTTTAGTTTTCCCTATTTGGTTAGTCTCTATCCAAGTGGACTAGACCTACTGGGGATACCATACTAAAAAAATGCACTAAGTACTCTTCCTCTTGGGAAGTGTGGAAATGAGTACACTTAAGTAGACCAATATTCTAAAAAAAACAATATTAAAAAATATTTATTTTCAATTTAAGGAAAAGTAAATACGTAAAGGTCGATTAAACATTTTTTAACGCAGATTCATCAATATTTCAGAATTCCGAATTTGCCAACAGGTGGCTAAATAATCCGAAAAAGCTTATTATTTCGGATTATATTTGTTTACCCAGTTCGGTTAATCGAATATGAAGCATTCACTATAAAATCGACGCCACTTACGCCTTACCATGGAAAAAATGTCCTCAAAATAGTCGAATATTTAATTACAGAGCATATTTTTTTTTGTTTTAAATATGAAAGCAAATTTTTGTTTTGCAATTAATTATAAATTATATAAGTATTTTATTAGATTTTATCAAGAGCAAGAAGGATTATTGAGAATGTTTTGGTATATTAGCCAATATATGGAAAATATTATTAAAGCGGTTAGAGGTAAATCATCATCTGGCTATGAATAACATTGTAATGTCTTGTGTTACTTTACACAATATAGTTAAAAGTATAGTTAACCCAACCAAAAATACACTACCCAATCATGTTAGGAATACAGGCCCTAGCTCACATCGATATGTCATCAGAGAAGCATTTGCCAAATAATGTGTGCAGGAATGAGATGTACTATTCCAGTATAACATAATTTAAAAACATTATACATGAAATAATAACCAGTTTTAAATAATTAATCGCCTTAAGGTCTATTTATACTTTCAGTTCCGTTCAGTTCCTGCACGAACCGTGTCAAACATCACCAATTTATACTATCCGGCCGTCCGCATTTTTGTTTGTATATATTCGTATCATATACGTAAGAATTTTATATTTACGAATAAAGTAAAACCGCACCAAAATAAAAAAACATTTAAGTAGGCAGTACCAAATTAGATTTTGTTTTTGATTTATGAAAACATTTTTGAAGAAAGTTTGTATGAATTAATAATTTGTTAAACATTGTGTCGTGTTAATATATATATATGTATGCCTTCATAATTTTTATCATATAATAATAAATATATTTAAATATAAAATAGATAATTATTGTTAACTAGATAGATATCTTTTCACATCTTAAATTGAATGCAATGTGCACAATTGCTATTGTGCTAGACGAAAAAGAAAAAGTCGGTATACAAAATGCTTTAAAAAAGCAAATTGAAGGTGAATTTTGAACTATTTTAAACTAATGGACGACGAGCAAAAATTTCAAATTTTTAAAATTTTTTTGTCCATGTGTTAAAAAAATTTTCAAACGATATTAAAAAACCAGATATAACTTTTAAACAAGCTATAAGTCCGAAAGAAAAATGGGCAGTTTGTTGAGGTAAATTAAAATTATTTTTATTCTACAATACATTACTTAAATTGCATTTCTAAAACTATTATTAATTATTCATCATTTAGATTTGACGAGAAAGCTAAATAAAATTGGGCCCCTTTTTGATTTTGTGAATTTAATTTTGTATAGTATCTAAGTTTTATTTATATTTTTTTATAGTTTATTTATCCAATCATTATACAAACAAATACATAAAACTGATTATACGTAATTTTTAAAATTACAATAAAATTGTTTAGTTACATAGATTCTTACAAATATTTTAAATGGTAGGAGGTGATAGGTATAACCCATTTGTCCAGAATGAACAGTAGTTGGACTCCCTTTAAAATCTTAACTAAAAATTAAAATTTTGTTGTGGGTACAGTAAAAATATAAAATAAGTATTATTATAATTAAATTGATAATATTGATTCAAAAATAAAAATTTCAATTCAATTAGGATTGTAAAAAGTGATTCAATATGATTGATCTCAAATAATCTGTCTTTTCAAAAATTTACCAACTGATGTAATGTTTTTTAATTTCTTAGTGCTGGGATATTCGATGAAATATCGAAGTTTTCGATAAAATGGTATGTTATACTATTTTCGACCATCATTTTTTTCGATTCTCTTTCACAATAATTTTTTTTCGTGATGCAGTGCGATAAATACAACATAACCTCACAAAAATCAACTTGGCGGAAGATCACAATGAGATGTTGACCGGGGCATTTGCAACTGTAAACGGCAAATCTTCTATTTTGCAATTATGGCAAGAGCTAACACTAACCACGAAGGATGGAAAAAAGGATGGAAAAATAATTTAAAAATAGATTTCTTTAAATATTAATATTTAGTTTTTTAGGCCAAAGCTCGAATAATGAGTTCAGCTTCATTTGGGTTGAAATTCATGTCTCGAAACACCCCCTCTTCCTATGTGGTCTCTATCGAAGCCCAAATATCGCAAACAGCGTTGCTCATTTTGGGTTTGATACTCTGTCAGACTCCATTGAGCGCATCCTTCAGAAATCACCAAATGCTGAAATCGCTGTGGCAGGTGATTTCAATGTCCACAATGACAAGTGGCTTCCTTATTCTAAGTCCGTAACACCGGCTGGTGAGGCGGCTGAAATGTTTGCAGCTCTAAACCAACTCACACAACTTGTAGATCAGCCTACGAGGATACCAGATCGGGTCAACGATACGGGTCACTTACTGGATCTGTTTTTAACTTCTCATGCGGAGAAATACAGTATCTCCGTCAGTTCTCCTTTGGGAAACTCGGACCATCGGCTTATTACAGCGGAATTTCCAATGTCATGGTCGTGCCAAATGAATGCTCCGCCTAAACGTCGATTATGGCACTATAAAAATGCGGACTGGGAAGGATTGAACAAGTTCTTTCAAGAGTTCGAATGGTACTCTTGTTTTGCCTTCGGTAATATTGACAAGGCAGCCATTGTGGTTTCGACTGTCATTCTCACGGGAATGGAACAGTTCATTCCTTCCAGTCTCTCTAAGTCAAATAAAAAAAAATCTGGCAATCCTTGGTATAATCATGACTGTAGAACAACAACCGCCAATAAAGAAGCCTCTCACCGCAAATATGTTAAGAACCCGTCAAATGAAAATTTAGCTATATTTAAGGCGGCTAGAAATCTGGCAACTCAAACAGTGTCCCAAGCTAAAAGAAATTACCAAAAAAAAGTTCGAGAAGAGTTGCGACAGGTCTTAAACCAGGGCAATAGCAATCGGACCTTTTGGTCCTTTGCCCGCAAAGTAGAGGAAAACTTTTTGAACAGTAGGAAATCATCAATACCACCTCTGAAAGATGGGGATTGTATCTTTTCTACAGCTCAAGAAAAATCCAATCTCTTTGCCCGAAAATTTGCAGCAAACTCTAATTTACCTGATTCTAACTTAATACCCCCGATTATCTCTCTAGCCAGTTCATCGATGCGCCGCATTATATTTAGATCCAGAGTTGTCGCTAAAGTCCTTGCAAGCATTAACACCAACAAGTCAGCCGGTCCGGATTGTATTCCCCCAATTGTCCTCAAATATTGCTGTAAATCCTTGTCTAAGCCACTATCATATCTGTTTCACCGATCTATGTCTTCTGGCATTTTCCCTTCCATCTGGAAGACTGCTAACATACATCCTGTGCCAAAAAAGGGCAGTAAATCGGACCCTTCAAATTATCGCCCAATCGCTATAGTCTCGGTGCTTTCTAAAGTACTTGAGACCATAATCAACTTCCAGCTGATGAAATATTTGGAAGCTAATCATCTAATTTCTGATCGTCAGTATGGATTTCGCGGAGGGCGTTCAGCAGGTGATTTAATTAATGTTGTTACTGAACAATGGAACAGAAGCATTCATCAATCTGGTGAATCTCAAGTCATTGCTCTCGATATCTCAAAAGCATTTGATCGTGTGTGGCACAAGGGTTTGCTGTGTAAATTGAGGGCAGTTGGCCTTCACGGTTCGTTAATTTTATGGATTGAGAATTTTCTTTTTTGTCGCAAAATCCAAGTGGTGGTGGATGGTGTGACTTCCGATCAACATCTTATAAACGCTGGTGTTCCTCAGGGATCCGTCCTTTCTCCAACCCTTTTTCTAATTTTCATCAATGATCTTCTATCAGCAACTCTCAATCCAATATACTCCTATGCTGATGACAGCTCACTTTCCACCTCTTACAGTTTACCTTCTTCTTCATCGCGAAACGATGTTCTCGCAGAAAGAATGGCTATGAATGACCGCCTTACGCGAGATCTCAATGTCATTCTTAAATGGGGTGAAGCCAACAGAGTTGAATTTAATCCCAACAAATTTCAAACCTGTGTTTTTTCTGGCCGAACTGATGGTTATTCACCGTCTTTTCTGACTGGTGAATCCAGCTTGGCTACGTCTGACACATTTGAGATTCTCGGTTTAACTATTTCAAAGAGAATATCTTGGGCTGAACAAATAAACAAAGCAGCGATTGGTGCAGCCAAATGTCTTGGATTTCTACGACGATGTAAGTTTTACTTTAATCCATCCGAAATACTTACAATATATAAGACCTACATAAGACCCAGGTTGGAGTATAATTCTCATATTTGGGCTGGAGCACCGAAAACTCATTTAACTGCACTCGATCGGGTCCAAAACCGAGCATCTCGAATGATTGAAGACGTACAATTATTATCTGATCTTGATTCTCTTTCCCATAGGCGTAATGTGGGAGCCTTATGCGTGTTTTACAAGTACTTTCATGGTCATTGTTCATCGGAACTTTATGAATTTATGCCTGGTTTGTCAAAGCCTGCACGTAACTTAAGACGCCTGGTACACCGATACAATCTGGAAATTAAATTCGCGAAGACCAATAAATTTAAAAATTCATTTTTTGTTAGGAGTACGCGAATGTGGAATAAACTGAACGACGAGACGTTTCCCTTGGAATACAATTTACAGAGATTCAAACTTAATATCAAAAGTAAACAACTAGAAGACTGAAAACCTTTATTCCTTTTATTCCTTTCTTACCTTTTTCCCTCCTAATCCTTCCTTTTACCTTTTGCAGTAGTGCTGTGTGTTTGTTGCTAAAACTTTCATATAAAGGATATACATACATATATATATCCTAAGTGCTCTGAACATTTATAAAAAAAAAAAAAAAAAAAAAAAAATATAACCATTTTTCAGGTTTGGGCTGACCTTAAAAACAAATTGCGACAAGAGGTCTGCGATCGAAGACCAACTGGAGGTGATTCTTGTACTGTTAAGCTTTCTTCTTTTGAAGAGAGAGTGGTCGCAGTTGTAAGGCTGGACAAGCCAACCTTGGGTTTGAGTGGTGCAAAATTTGGTCATGGTGAAACTCGCCATTGTGGTCTCACCACCATTGAAAGCACAATTGTAGAAGATGCCGATACATCTTACAGCCACAACAACCTAAACTTAGAAACCGGTATACATGTTCAATCGCCTACAACACAAGCTCACCCAAAAAGAAGCGCGAGACAGTTCAGCATAGAATGCTGGAAGAATTGAAAAAACAAGGGAAAGAAAATCAGTTATTCCATACTGAATTATTAAAATTAATAATTGAATCTAATGCCATAAATTCACAGCGATTTGAATTTGAACAAAAAAGACGAACAAGTTAATTTAAAAGGACAATCTACATCAATATATTCAGTTAATCATTATATGATTATTGAATTAAATGTGCCTTACGTTACGTACCAAATAAAATGTGATATATTTTAAGTTTATTTATTTATATTTATGGATTTTTAATAAAGATGGATTTTTATAAGAATGAATTTTTAATAAAGATAGATTTTTAATTCAAAAGCCATTTCTTATCTGTGTTGCTGTTGAGTCCTGCTCCGTGGTGAATTCAAACTCACTCGCCCTGATTTGATTACTTGTTGTATGTTGATGTTCAATAAATGTAATTTTGTTCAATAAACAAATATTGAAAAGAGCACAGCAGACATTTATGAGTTTAATTAATTACTAACAGCTAAAAGTGCCTTTGAGGACGCCATTGCAGCGCTCGATACCCCGAATCGCCTAAAAGCCAGGTATTCCGTTCACTATTGTTGTAACTTTTGTCTAAGGCCACTCGATCCTCTGATAACGTCCATATGC
Source organism: Tipula confusa (assembly GCA_963556175.1). Classification (NCBI taxonomy): domain Eukaryota; kingdom Metazoa; phylum Arthropoda; class Insecta; order Diptera; family Tipulidae; genus Tipula; species Tipula confusa. Next base: position 126,923,649 of record OY744475.1, read on the forward strand.
CTGAATCATAGGATGAGCCTGGATATGTAGCGCAAACCGATAAAATGGTAAGATCGTAATTGCAAATCTAAAAAATAAAATTCATTAAAATTTAAGATTACTAACAAATTTTATCAACTTACCAATTGAAAGTTCAAAGAGTGGTTGCTCTTTCTATTTACGAACATATGTTTGTCAACTTAGGGAGCAATAATTTGTACATGAGTGCAATCCACGCAACCTATGATTCCGGGATGCGACGTTTTGGTCCATAGAATGGAGCAGAACGTTACCCACGGTTCTCTGGTATGACCCAGTCGCGTAGAAGTTAAGCACTGCTGCCAATTTAGTCTCGATTGGTATTTTTGTGATCCTTTTTCCTGTATCCACTTTTGGTTTGATCTCACTCACCAGATAACTGAAAATATCTTTACTGATTCGAAACGATTCAATAAATCTGACAATTAAAATTATAATTGTAAAAGTTACAACAAATCACCAAAACACAACTCTTACTTTTTATCTTCCATTTCCATTATATTATATCTATCACGGAGATAGCGCCTTTCAATATAATAATTGAAATTAACGTCGCCTTCAGTCTGTTCATGAGACTCAGTCATAGCCACTATAAATCCCGACGTATACATATTAAAATAAATATATTATTTATTATATTATTATTATTTTTTTAAAATATTATTATATTATTTAGCACTTTTTTAATTTATTATTTATTTTAAACACAATAACACACCGCAAATTTGACAGCTCAAAAACTAACAAACACTCCATTTTCATTTTCGAAAAAGTGGTATCATATCAAAATTTTTAAAACCGATCGAAAAAGTTAAAACATACCTACTATCATTTTTTTCGATGTGATGATCACTATCGAAGCGAATTTAAGTGATGTTAGAACATCCCAGCACAGGTTGGTTATTAAATATTACTGGTCCAATGAATGATCTGTATTTTTTAGAGTTCTCTTATATTTTGTAATGTTCACAGAGCGATTGCCACTTCTAGGAAAAAACAATTTTAAAACTTTAAATATACAATCAGCGTAATGCAAGCATATTTAAAGAGCGAAATAGAGGTAGTGCAGTTGTTAAACGCCGTTGTTTCTTTCAATTTTCGATTCGATATATTATGAGCAACATTTATTACGTAATTTTTATTTTAATGATTTAATATTAACCCAACACAGTAATTCCATATTGAAGTTTAGATTGTAGTAGACCATAGATAAATTCCAATAACACCAATTTAGGGTAGCCAACCATGAGAAAAATATATACATTTCTGTTGCAATAATTGATATATTTTTGAAGATTATCCAAGTGAGTTTTAAAACTAAGTCGCGAATCTAAATTTAATCCCAAATATTTAAAATAAACCACGGGCTCGACGCAAGTACAGATTCTATTGCATTTAGAATACAGAGCTGCCAGGTTAGTATTTACGTAATGTAACAATCAATTGAATGATTTATAATATTGGAGTTAATAGCACTAGCCCAATAAAAAATAAAAACATTGATTTTGATTTAGGACTATATATTGCAAATCTAACCAGCTATGAATAAGCAAGAGATCACAATTTATTAAATATGATAGCCCTGAACCCAGTTTGTTTTTATACGCCAATCCGATATCATTGTCAGATATCAATAAATTAAATAAATTGTAAGGTATCCAAGGTTTAATTTTTTTAAGACAAGGTTTCTCATTAACCACATTCGAAGATTTTTCACTTTTATATTTAACTTTCTCCATAAATTTATTAAATGCAATAAATTTATTAAATCGATCACTCTAAAAGAAATATAGACATAGTCGAGAAAGCGTTATTTTATTTTATTTTCTTTTAAATTAAATTTATAAATTTTTTTTTCGTTTGATTATTCTTGTTACTGTTAATTTTTGTGTTATTTGTGTTAACTAAGTGATTTTGCTACCGCTATTATTCATGTCGGGATTCCGGCTGGTACAAAAATTTACGGCATCTTTTTAATTGAATTTACAATTCACATACAAAAATATATATAAAAATAATAAAACCAAAAACAAACCTAAACTTTGGGGCATTATTTTGGTTTACACTATCTCGTGCAATTGCTGCAACAAAATTTTTAGTGCTTCGTTTTCTGACATAGTCTCGTGTAGTCTTTGTGACTTCAAATTCCACTTCGATTGTAGTGGGATGGACCGGGCAGCGATTATGAAAAAATGTTCCAATTTATTTTATATTGGTAATTGTTGTAAGTCTTGGATTACTAATAATAGTTTATCAAAATTGCATCACAAAAATTGACATCATAACAGATAAGGCCATCGAAAACAATGATTTAAAAAATGAAATTTAAAGTGACGTTGCTGAAAATCGCAAAATACTTATGGATCTTCTAGCGAAGTTTGACAATGGCTTTTCTACTAAGTCGTCGTACGCGTAAGTCATCGAAGCAAGCACGAGTGTCAATATTGTCAAAGCTTCAAATACAGCTCAAACGCTTGTCACCGAGGCAAGCACGAGTACCAATATTGTCAAAGCTTCTAATACAGCTCAAACGCTTGTTGGTATTGGATCACCTGATGATTTGAATCTATATTTGTAATAAATTGTAAGATTTTTCATAGGGTGACGTAGTTTGTAAGAGACTAGTGTCTAAGGACCGTTTATCGATAGTACAATCACATTTATTTCGTTTAAAATTGGTTCGAAGGAGACCCATTTCAACCAGCTAAAAAATTCTGACGCGTGGCCACCTGGTGTAATAACTCGTCCATTTATTAACTATCCTCGTTCTTCAAAAAACCTAATTGGTGTCAAGTGGCAACAACAGCAGCATTAATTTCTCAGCTACATGCCGCAACTTGTTCAAATTATAAACCTAGAACTATTGGAGCCAATTGAAAACAAATTATTTGTTTTTTGGACATCTTAATGTGCGTAGATTGTCTAAAAATTTTAATGAGTTAACACTTTTGTTACATAATTATGAATTTGATTTTCTTGCATTGTCAGAGACCCGATTATACAATAAAATTAGTTCTAACTCTATTTTGATTAATAACTATAAGCTACTAAGGTCAGATCGTAATGCTCAAGGTGGTGGTGTTGGGATATACTATCGATCAACTCTTAATATTAAAATTTTATCTTCTGGTTATTATGGTAAAGTAGAGTATTTGGCAACTGAACTGTTAGGTAAATTTGGTAAAATTCTTATTGTAGTTTTTTATAACCCTCCTCCTTCTGCAAAGGACGATATTACTAATCTAAATATTATATTTAATGAATTTTTGCTAATATACGAAAAAATAATTTGTCTAGGTGATTTTAATTTTAATATGCTAAATAATAACATATTACATAATTGTTTGAGTATACTAAATTTATATTTTATAGCATTTCGTGCGACTAGATTGGAAAGTCTTTTGGACTTAATAGTTGTTTATAACCCCGACAAACACATTATTATTAGTCATGGACATTGATCCTTATACCATCCATTTCTGACCACGACTTGATTTTTGCTTCTTATAAATTCTCTCGTACTCGAGATACAATTACTAACACTATTGTACCTAATTATAAGCAAATCAATTATGATTTTTATATAAATTTTCTTTTATTAATTGGTCACTACTTTATAAAAATTTTGATGTACATTCTATTGTAGTAAATTCTATTGAAGTTTGTGTACCTCATAAAAGAAGCATTAATAAATGTCCCACTGCGGCATGGTTAAACTAAACTATAGTGGATTCAATATAGTGGATATATTGTATGCCGATCCAAGATTCGGCATATAAAACTTTTAAAAGAAGTGGATTAGAAATGGATTTAAACTATTTTAAAATACTACTTCAGAACAAAATTACAAAATTTATCAATCAAGCTAAGCACAGATTTTATTTCGGAAATGCCTTTAATTCCAAAACTACCTGGAATAATTTAAAAAAACTAGGTGTTTCATGTTCGACAGGTAATGCCATAATATCATTTTCTGCAGAACAAATTATGAACGAAATAAGTCATTTTCGTGAGACAGTTGTGGTTTTACCATTGCCATTTGGCAATGGTCGAGTCTATTTGTTTTGAAGTTAATGGCTTTTCATTTGCTTGTGTTGATAAGTTAAATGTTTTGGGTGCAATTAGAGCGGTTAAATTTGATGCGATGGCAAATGATATGATTGACTTTAAAATATTAAAATTATTTATTGATCTATTTTTGCCTCACATAACATTCATCATAAATCCATGTTTGACTATGTCTATTTTTCCAAATTTATGGAAAGTGGCTTTAATCATTCCTTTACCAAAAAAGGATATAATTGCCTCTATTAAATATGTTTGCCCGATAAGCATATTGCCTCCACTTTTGAAGGTGTTGAAAAAAATAATGCAAGTCTCAGATTCAGCAGCATTTAAATCGCTTTAATTTTTTGTGCGAATTCCAATCTTGTTATAAGCCTAAACTCAGTACTACTCTAGTTAACATCGTTGACAATCTAGCGACAATATTATATCAACCTAACTCTCATGCAATAGTAGTGTTATTAGATTTTTCAAAAGCTTTTGATTGCGTTAATTACATTCTTTTGCTTCAAAAACTTTATTTATATTATAAATTTTCCAATTCTGCAATTAAACTTTTACACTCTTATTTGCAAAATCGTAAATTATTTGTAAAGTATGGGAATGCCCGTTCGGCTTATGGTAAAGTTCTAGAGGATGTGCTTTAAAGATCTATCCTGGGTCCCTTGCTTTTTTCAATATACATAAAAGACCTTCCATGACATATTCATAATTGTCAATCCACTTTTATGCTGATGATTTACAATTGTATATCGAAGATAGTTTTCCAAAATTTGAAGAGGTTGTCATGAAACTTAATGCTGATCTTGAGTGTATTTCATTATGTGCTAAACGTAATTCACTTGTAGTTAATCCCAGCAATAGTAAAGCGTTGTTGTTGTCTAAAAATATTTCACAAAACATTTCTTCGTTATTTTTTATAGATGGTGATAGAATATTAGTTGTTCCTATAATAAATAATTTGGAGCTTTTATTATAAGTTATTATAGTTTATATTCGTTGAGATTAATTAAAAAAATGTGTCCGGTTCAATTACGTATATATTTGGTTAAAACTTTAGTGTTGCCCATCTTTACATTTTGTGATGTAATTTTCAGTGGATGTGATAGTAATTCTATGCGATCACTTGGAGTTCCGTTTAACAATTGTCTTCGTTATATTTTTGACCTTAAGAAGTTTGATCATGTTTCTTGTTGTAAGGATTCTATTTTAGGTTGTAATTTGTTTAACTATTATAATTAAAGAACGGCTATATTTATCTTTAAGATTATAAATTCGGGCTTACCTTCATATTTATATGATAAGCTCAATTTTTCAAGGTCTCTAAGATCAAGGAACATTAATTTGCCGTTAAGTAAAGATTACAGCAGGTCGGGATTATTAAATGCAATCTTCACCTGGTTTACCTCCAGAACTTAAAATTACTAGATCTTTATCCAGTTTTAAAAAAATCATGTATATTTATATTGCTTCTACTAATAATTAATTTTAAACATTTTTATATCTTTACATTAAATTGATTCTAATTCTTTATAAATATGTTATAATTATTATTTTTGATTTTATTATTGTAATATTCTTTGTTATTGCTAATTATAAAAGGTACAAAAGCTTTGGCTTATACTTTGTAAATATATAAATAAATAAATATAAAATCCTTTTCAATTTTCAATGCTTCACCGCGTGTAATCAAAAGTCTGTTCGCATGGCACATACTTTCATTGATATATACTTGAGCAGCAGAATCAGTCTGTGCCTGTTAAATTTGCTTTTTGCTTCTTTTTACGCTCTAAAATATTATACCTTAATTGCCGCTTATAGAGTTTGACGTTGACAACATTTGACGCCCTCGTTTTTATTTTTATCGATATGCAAAATCGATGTCATTTTCGTCTATATTCAACTTTAAACATTTGTTTAAGACACTACAGACAATTTTATTTACATCATCATTACTGTAATCTCAATACCCACTATATCTATTGAGTTTTGATGTTGAAACTGTTCTAAATCAGTTCGCAGTTGTTGATTTTCTTTATTTTTTCCAAAACAGTTTTCAATAATTGCATTCTATCTTCCATTATTTATTTGGTTTCGGCTGTTAATGCCATCAGTACCGAGATTCACCTTTACATTGCACGAGTTACAAGCCAATATATTGATATTCAGCGCAATTTGTATTAAAAATAAAATAAGTTGAAATTTGAAATTAAGTATATACATAATGTATTATATTATATAGATCAAATGTTATTTTATTAAATTTAAAACAATATACAAAACGGGAACATGCATCGCAAAAAAAAACCGCAACAAATATATGGCAGTACTTTAACACCTTGGTTATATTAATTTAAATAACAATATTTTAGATAATTATTTTATTTGTTTAATCACAATTTAAATTATTACAATATACATGTTCGATAGTTTCTCAATTAAACTAACGCGATTAATAATAATTAAATTGTTTGTGCTGGCTTGTACTTAATTGATTTTTCAAATTTATTTTAAGATTAATGACGCTACAATGCTTCTGTCGCAATGTCGTGCAATATAATAATATATTTAAAAAAAAAAATAATTCTTTCTTTATTAAATTCTATTATTTTTATATTAAGTCCATAGTTTTAAGTTTACAAATTCAGGTCCCATTATTATCTCAGATGTTGTTAAGTATATAATACATATTTGTTCTGTTTATCCTATTTACAAATACTAACTGATAAATAACGGGTTATCCACGTGGAATACCGTTATAAAAACATAAAATTTTAAATTCTGTCATTGAGTCTCGTAAATTTAACAAGCGGACCGTCTGTTCGTTGTGTTTTCATATGGGTCATGCTAGCTTCGATAGTAATCATCTTATTTGAAATATCACGAGTAGCATTAGTTAACCCCGTCATCATGTCATTCATGATCTTCATTTCCAATAAAAGCTTATCTAGTTTTTCATCCGTCGTAAGCACACGTTTTCGATTATTAGTGCCTTTTACTTTCAAGGTATGCATTATATCTTTTGCTACATCCTCTCCTGCAGAAAAAAAAACAATGTAAAGCCAATTGTAACGTTGGCTTACACAAAAAATGTTGAAGAAATAAACATATGTTTTCCGCATGCTACTATGATCGTAAACAACAAAATGCAAACACATAAATATCGCAAACAAATATTTCGGCGACAAAATTTAATTGTTTTATTTACAATTTTTACTGTAAATCAGTAAAAGGCCCTAAATTGTAGCCAATTTGAATATGTGACTAGATGTTAGACGATATTTCGTCATTTATATCATTCATGGAAATTATTGATGAAGACGGACGAGACATATAATTTAATCGGATCTATTGTTGTGATGAGGTTGTACCCGATCCTAACTTATTGGGTCTGGATTGCCATAAACCAGAATATTTTACTGAAACAGGCGTTAAAGGATGCATAAATATAATGTCCGATAAACTGCGATTTTTTTGTTTAATTGCCGCCTGCCTAATCTTACTTTCTTTTCTCCTTTTCAATGCTCTGCGATAAGCATCTCTTAGTTTGTTTCATTGCTCCTTACAGTCTGGGCAAATAAAACATTTGATTTTCAGATTCTTGAGCACCGGAGTTTCATAAAAAATAATAGCATTTAGCTATAAACAAGGACATGCCACTGTTTCAAAAATATTAATTGAAGTATGTAATATTATCAATAAAATTATTTTGTCGAAGTTTATGCAAACTCCGCATTAAGAAGAATGGCTAAAAAGAAAAGACGAGCTGTGGAGAAAGTGCAACTTTCCAAATTGTATTAGAATAATAAACATGTCATAATTACGGTTCCGTTTAACAGCGGTTCTGCTTAAACTATAAAAAACATTTTCGATTGTGCTATTGGCATTAGAAGCCGCGGACAAAACCGAACAAATCGGTTGGACTGTCGATTTTGGCACCACATGTAAGACCGATAATGTGGGTCCGTAAATATCGTAACCTAAAAAAATGACGTTTGATTTGTGTTATTTCAGTGTCAAAGTAAAAAGTAATCATGATGCTTTAAAAAGCAATTAAATTAAAATTAGAGTCGTATTGCGATTTGCACGTTATATTTTTACCAACAAAATAAGAAGTTTCGTAAATATTGGATATAATATTAATATAATATAATATAATATTAATTTTGAAGAAAAAAAGCCGGAGACTATTATACATTAGTGAAATTAATTGAACAATATCCTGAAAAATATTTTTATTATTTTCGAATGTCAAAAAGGCATTCTGAATATATATATTCAATGATTTCAAATGAAAAAAAGTCTTCTTAAATAGCATTTAGAAAGGATACAATATCCGCCATAGAAAAATTGTCAATCATTTTGAGGCGTCATATAATTAAACAAATTTTGGAAATAAAAATATTATTTAATTTTAGATTATAGGAAATGCGTTTGGAATTTTTAAGCAATAAGTGGAGGATACTATTAAAAAGAATAGAATTCAAATATCATCAAACCATTAATAATATTGTCATGGCCTGTGTAATTTTATATAAAATTGTAAAAACTAATAAATACTTGCTGCTGAAAATTACATAGGTTCTGAACCCTGTTTAATCATTACAAATCGATTCAGTTCGGTTACTACTTCGGTGTGTTTGTGGTAATTGGTGTGTAAATGAGTGAGATGTTCCATTTCAATATGAAATGATTTAGATAAAATATAAGAAATCTGATAGTTTATTTCATTTATATACTTAATTTACATATAGTATTAAAAAGTGTATTCAGAAACAATTAACATTAATTAAATTTAATTAAACTAATCTAATCGCTTAATTTGAATTATAAGAGTTCTACTTTCTCAAGTGCCTGCAAACACTTAACTAGTGGTTGGAGCTGCTGGTATATTGTTAAACTGGTCGCTTATCGGGGTACACAAATGAAAAACAAATGAAAAACATTTCATAGATATTTCATAATATTACCATTAAATTCCCATTTTAGCTTCAACAACCCTCCCAGTTTCCAAAAAATATGCAGAAATAAAAGTGCGTGATAAAAAGATGGATCAGAAATATTTGCCGAAGGATGGGCAACATCTTTTAAAAATTAAATGAAAGACAAAAGCTTTATGCCAAAGAAACTATTGATGCAATTTTATTAGGGGGACAATTGGACGAGTTTCAGAAGTTCTCTCCTAGACATCATTTTCCAAAAGCATCATCACCTATTAAAACGTACGGTAATATATTTTAAGGTTCACGAATATATTTTAATCCTTGATTTAATAGTTTTTCATGAAATAGTAGAAACCAGATTTCGCTGGTTTTCTAATATTTAGATATTGGCATCAATGGTACCTATACAATGTGTAAAACCAAATATATTTTCAAATCCTACGGCTAGTATTTTCTAATCATCAGAATTAGTTGTAATCTGTATTTTAAGAAAATTATGTTAGTTAAAAGTTATACAATTTATTTTGGTAAAATTCACCATAATATAATTCTTTAAAACTTTTCCAATTGTTTCGATGACAAGTTTTCTAATCGATTGCGCTGATATTAGAAAATTTTATATATTCAAAAGAATTACCAGGAATCTTAAAGTTATTGATAATCGCGTTTCTACATTTATGGCATCACGCATAAAATTATCTTTCATTACTATAACTAGCTTTAATTTAGCGAGAATATGTAAAATTTTTCTTGATCCATACGCATGAAGTTTTTAAAGTCATCTGGTTGCCTAATTTTCTATTCTTTTTAAAGTCTTCGGTTTGAAACCTATCTTTATTTTTTAACCTATTTTTCATCCAAATTTGACTTTTTGTGCGTGAATTAAGTTTCTTCTATTTCTCAGTACGAAAAATAATAGAATTTAATTTAATAATTTTTTATTTATAATAATTTTGATTTCATGGTTCTATCTTTAAAATTATTATATTAAGATGGTGTTGACCATATATTATTTACTTAATTAAAATTACGAAAATTTTAGAAATTTCGTTAACGTTTTCATGTATAAAATATTTAATGTATTTCAAATATAACACAGAAGCAGTTTTTTGGAAGTGAAAATATTTTTTTACCAAAATCATTTTGTTAATTTTTTAGCGCCTTTGATTAAAAAATGTATACAAATAATTTTTAATGAAAGAGTTGATTTTTGTACTCAGCTATTCTTTTAAGTGCAAAGTAAAATTTAATTAATATGAATTTTAAAACGTACAGTATGATAATGGACGCCACTAAATAAAAAAAATTACAATAACTATTGGAAGAACGCACAATGAAATGTTTGACGAAATAAACCGCACATGGGATCAAATCCGAATACAAATTATAAAAAAGCTTAGTCCAACCAATGGCGTCGCCTTCAAGTGGTTAACAATGGTGGCAGTGCATCCTAAAAAGCGAATAAATAAGATTAATTTTGTAATTTTTACAAAAAAACTTTGAGAACTTTGAGATGATGTACTATGAATTTTGTCCACAAAAAAAAAAGACACAAATAGTTTTGTCCATTTGTTTTTTGATTTTATTTATATGAATTTTAAAGATTTTTAATGCAAACCATTAAACCACTAATTGAAATATTAATAATTATTTGTTTAATTAAGTTTTTAGCCCAAATTTTAACTTTTGTAAAATACAAATAATTTTGACTGTATAATACAATATTATTTATAAAAAATATTAGATTAGGTGTCTGCAAAATTTAGCACAAATCTTTTAAATCTTTTGTTTCCCTGGAAAAAACTAATTTAAAGTGACTTTCTAACTTAAGTTGTGTTGTTCTGGAAAATTTAAATTTGATTCGAGTTGGATTTGGTCACATTTGTTAACTTCTATACAGCACAAACTTATCTTGGTCTGAAAATATCATAAATTTTTTATGTGTTAAAACGATAAGATCCTAGAATTTCTTATTGAGGGAGACAAAAGACTGTTTTAGCTTTCAAAGCAGACTAGCCGTACATGAGGTAAAAAGAGAACAAAGGGTTGACTGAGGAAAAATGCTATACTAGTGCTTACTTACGGTAGGAGGTATTAGGTGAGTCCAGCTCTGACATTTTTGGCAAATAGTTTTCATGAGATCTTTTTTGAAAAAGCACCCTCCTCCACCTCAATAAAAAACTATACTCACACTCAAGTATTATCTTTTATGGATAAATTTAAATATATGTGGGCTTACACGTTTATCATTTAGATAAAAAAAATAAATTTATTAAATTATTATTATTTATTAAAATCATTAGTTTTTTGTGGTTGTGTTGTTTTTGGTAAAATAAATTAAAACCATATTTCTTGTAGTTCGTCTCAAATTATGTAACACCAATTCGAAAAAAAAAACAAAAAAATGTGTTCTTCTATACGGGTAAGGAAATAAATAAAGAAGCACCTAAATTTAAAACATTTTATTATTTGTCAAAAGTAGAACGCAATAAAAGTTAAATAATGTCAAAGTATGATGCGGTTACGATCAATTTGACTTTTCTTCCATTTCCTGTGTTCGGGTTTTGTCTTTATGTTTTTTTATCACCCATTTCACTAATTCACCTCCAACTCAACCAAACTTGTTAAGTACTTCCTCCTTTTTTATTTATTTTTATTATATTTGTAATTAAAAATGTTATAACTTTTTTCAAAATAGTTTTTTTTTCCTTTTTTCTAAAATTCGTAGATTTATTGTTAACGTTGTTGACACAATTATTTATTGCTTAGACTTTTTTTTTAAATTTTTTCACCTCAAACTGCGGTAAAAGTTTCAAACTATGTATGTATAGAAAATATTAGATTAGGTATCTGTAAAACTTAGCACAAATCTTTTCTTTCCCTAAAAAAAACTGATTTTAAGTGAATTTCGAAGTTTGCGTTGTTCTGAAAAATTAAAATGTAAATTTAATCGGATACCCGTTTCGAGGCGGGTTTGGCCACCTTTATTAATTTCTATATAGTACAAATTGGTGTTGGTATGAACTTATCCAAAATCTTTAATTATCGTATGAAGATCTAGAAAAGTTAATGATAAAATATTTTGAGTACTAATGGCTGATGATATCACGAGGTCGAATGATAGAAGTTACGTTTTCCTTCACACGATTGTAATTATTCAAACCATCCACCGACATATTATCAAAAGAAGAGCTTTGCTTTCTAAACGATAGTAACTTTTTAATAACTGCAGGTCGTAGTCTTCATTTAAACCCACAAACATTCCATGAATTGTTTGCATTGTTTGCAAAATTTACATTCAATACTCACAGAAAGTTTATTTCGCTTATTAAACATTTTATTACACTTCCTACTTGAACACGTTAAAGACATATTTTTTCAAACAACTCTTGTATTATTTCTTTCATATCTAACTTGCTGTTTTAAATCATCTATCTGCAATGACAAATTTTTATTTGTTGCACTTTTTGATTATTTTAACTCTAGCTTTGCTTTGGTCAATATCGACATAATAGTAAATAAACACGTTTCAACACGGTTGATTTCTCTGTCACTTTAAACGGTTTTCTTACACATTCTTCTGGTTGGTTGGTATTCTGATTTAGTTCTCCACAGTATAATCAAAGCTTTCTTATGCTAAGCTTCTATCAATGTATCAGGTTATCAGATATGTGACCTCTTCTACTTAAACTTCTAAACTTTCCATTCTTTGTTGTATTTCCAATAATTTAAAAATCGTTTTTTGGAATCACCCTTTTTAAATAAATAAATCAAACATTTCTTCACAAGGATCATAGTATTATTTTGTTTTATCCCCTAAATCCTTTCTACATGAGTTTATCAGATTTTAAGATTCATCTGACGTACATACATACTCGTACTTATAAATAACTCTCTAAAAATAAAACAATAAAGTTGAACAAAAGATTGATAGAACTGATAAAAAAAACACTTTAACTATACTAAAAAACTTTTCGTATACTGTGGGTTCAAAATTATTTATTATTCTAATATAAAGTTTTATGTAACTAAGAAAATTTTTACATTTTTCACAAAAATTTACGTACCGATATCTTTATATCATTTGAGATTACATCTACGTTTCGAAACCTAATACAATTTGATATGTAAATGATATGAAAAGTGTAAACTAAAGGAGAGTGGAACACATAGTTTTAACGATAAAATTATAATTCAGTTGTCATCTATGACTAAATACTATAAAAATTCATTAATGAAATGTGTGTACACGTGGGAGGCAGTTTATGTTGTGAATTTTGATTTACAAAATTGTTAACTACTTACTCAATGTCTCGGTGAACACTTAAACCTTAATATTAGCCTTATATAGGCAAATGAACATTTTTGTAATTTAATTTACCCTCCCATAATGATCAAATTATTCCGTGTATTAATAAAGGTAAAAATAGCACTGGAAAATTTACATAGCTTTAGCTTTAAAATAGAAAGAACCTGCTTTAGCTTTAAAATAGAAAACAAAATAATTGAACTTGCCTTGGGCAAACTGCAATAAAATTATGTTCAAAAAAAGTTTTATTGTAAATCATGTACAACTGTGGTCGAGGGGCACTCTCGTGTCTCATACAATTTAGAACATCTAATACAAATATCACAAACTCCCACTCACTTGCAAGACCTCCTTTTGGATTCTTATTTCGGAACTAATTAGGCCCAACCCAATTAAGTTTATAACGACATCACTGCATTACACTATACATCACGTTGCGGGGTCACCAATAATTGTATAAATTACCCAATTTATAGTTTTGCCTCTGGTTATAATTACGTTTTCAATTGCCGTTAAAAAATGTCAACCAACCCGTTAGCTTGGGGTGATACATTGTAGTATGCATCCTATGTGAGACAAGGAACTAAGCAAATAGCTTGAAATCAAATTGTGTTCTCTGATCGGTAGTAATATTGATCAGTACTCCAAATCTATAAACATAATTACCAACGAAAGTAAGTGCCATGGATGATGCAGACCTATCGAGCATACAGAGGCCCTATTTGAGAATACGATATGTAACCGAAAGTACAAAATTCGTACTGGATTTTAAATAAGAATCAAATTAGAACACAGTACGAATCTTGACTTTCGATGAGCTTGTTTTGAAGAGTGAAACGCAATGGATGTGAGCCACCGAGCAATTGCCGCACTGGTTAAAGCTGCGGTGTTTGGGACGAGAGGTACCGAGTTCAAATCCCAACAGGGGAGGGTTGCAAAAGAGATTTTTCATCACCTGATTACGATCGGTGATGACGATGAACACAACTATGACCCCCCGTTGGAGTGCAGAATTCATGGGCCGAACCATCGTCCTGCGAATCTGTATTCGCGCGTCCTCGATTTGGCTAGTAATGTCGTAAATTAGGACGTTAAGTTAACCGCGAAAGAGTTGGGAGAGCTTCGGCCCCAAAACAGGATTGCATAGAATAAACAAAAAAAAAATGGATGTAAGCCGTTTTAATAATCTGTACCCCGATTTTGTTCGCTTTTTTGTAATTCTCATGCGTATGAATTGTTAAACCGGATCGTATTAATATTGGTGTTTGTGTTCGTTTTTCACAACATAATTTTTGAAAAATTCGTGCGCATCTAAAGTTTTAGTTGTGTTTTTAAATACACAAGTAATTATTATAAATTTAGATCGCTTTATATTTTGTAAAATTTTAATTAATTTGTCATAATTAATTTGTCATTTACCATTTTAAAAAATAAATTTGGTTCATTTGCTTCGATGAGAATACAAAACGATATTTGATTTCTGATTTTGTACGTAAAAGTCAAGTTTAGTGACATCGAAAGGTTGGGAAAATAATACTCGTGCGATAACCGATTTCAACCGCTTCGACATTTAGGCTTTATTGATACAACATTTAGGCGTAATTTACATGAGAATTAAACTGACACATTAAAATAAAATTGAATCACACAATAATAAATGTGTATATTATGCACTGTATACGTATACGAAATTTTCAATTCACTTGCGTTAGAATGAATGAAAAAGAAACTAAAACGGGGTACTGATAATGATTTTTTAGATAAAGGCTTATCCATGATATCTAAAATACTTTCACAGATATTCGAGGAAAAACTGTCTATTATGTGAAAATACTTGTATATATTACACCCCTGCAGTCAAATGGTATTTCCACCAGCTAAAGCAACCGTTTTGGGATAGCTGTACAAATTTCAGGGGTTAGGTAATTTAGTTGGGGGTTTCTAGATTTTCAATGTAATTCAAGGGAGTTGACCAATTGCATTACATCTGATCTGAAGACACACTTAACGCTTTTTGTAAAAGCATAATGGGTTCTGCTATTTTATTATCTTCCAAATGAGTAACGAATGATGACCAACGAGTAGCGGTAAGTATATGTAAGGAATAGTTTGTAAAATTAAGAATTAATCATATATAAAAGTTCAGGCCAATGTGTTGTAGCAGTCAAAGCGGCAGAACTTTACAAATATTCAGTAATACTATTAGCAACAGAACAACAGAGATTGCTGTTTAGACTCATTTCTGGTTTCGCATTAACAAAATTGAACCACTGAAGTATAATGTTGATTGATTTTTTATCCCACTTTGGTCGATTACTCTGACCTTTTCAATCAAACGAACATGAAAAGTACTCTGAAAGTTTTAGGCATGGGTTTATGTGTTCTGTCAAAGTAAGTATTGTCAAAATCGATTGGCTACTTTAATCGACATTAATATTTGGGATAGATACATCTACCAAAAGAATGTAAAAGGTGTTTCAACATGTGATATTACAATTGTGTGTTTTGCATGTAAATTATAAAAAATGGTCAGTAAATATTTATTATTATTGAATTAATGAATATAATTCTATAAATGAAATGTATAAATATAATTATTTATTGTCTTCAATTTATTACCTAAAATTCGTCTAAACATGTATTTATGGTATATAAATCCACGTTTATTCGTGACTAGATTGAAGTCCTATCTACCAATAATATTCTTATACTATACTCTTCTTGAATACAAATTAAAAAAATAAAAATAACAACCATTCATCTCAATACGAAATATGTCAGAAATAAACATATAATGAGCATATGATATGTTTATATTTTTGTAATTTTTTAATGATTTTGTGTTGTTGTTGTTAAAAAGTTTAAACCAATCAGAAAAGACGTCAAAAATACGAAATATATGCGTAAATACGAATATATTCGTAAATATATACGAAATGCTCGTGAAAAGGGCTATATATTTGTATTAATGCTTCATTTAGTGTCTATTTTCTTATTATTTTATAGCTTCCTTTAAATCAGAAATTAATATTTCTACTTTAGAAATTTTATTTTGCTACGCTACTTAAACTATAGAAATACTCAACAATGTGCCAAAAACATGTAGTAGATTTTGGATATTCTATATTGAACAAGTAAATATGAACTGCTCTTACAAAACTCAAAAACTTATACATAATCCCATCCGAATTTACAAACAATTCTTTCAAAAATAAAATATTATCCCCCACGGCCGTTATGAATAGTGATGAAGTAAATAATGTGAAATTTGAATTAAATTTCATGAAACAAAAAGAAATGTTTAATGACGTAATTATAACGGGACTTCCAACATCTGATTTGTCAGCAGAGGAAATTATAGCTAAACTTGATGATATTTACAAATTTGGAATCGATAACGTTGTTTCTTCATATAAAATTTCAAATGGTAATCGATCGAACATTATTATGAAGTTAACCAATGTGAAAACAAAATCAAATTTAATGAAAAATAAAAAAACTTTTGATTCAATCTACGTTAATCAAATTTATTACAAACCCAAGTTCGACGAATAATGGAATCCAAGTGTATTTTCAAGACCGTTTAACAATTTAAAATCAGAAATTGTTAAGTGAGCCACGAGAAATTAAAAAAGAACATTTAATCTATCATCATTGGTATCGACATGGAAAAATCTTTATTAAACTGAAACAAGAAGATAGATTTCCTATATATTAAGTCAATTGATGAAATCATTACTGATGTGCGTAGCCAAAAAACGTGTACTGTCTGCAGCTGCACCAACAACATACAAACAAAATAATATAAATGTCAATAAAAAAAATTAACAGCCGATCGACAACACAATCATAAAAACATTTATGAAATAAACAGGATTAACAAACATGTTATTGGATTATTATTTATTTTATATTTTGATCTTGAAAATTTGTAAATTATTATTAGTTACTCTCAATTACTCAAAGCAAATTTTTTTATTTAATTTACTATCTTTAAATTTAAATTATTAATTAACTAATATTGTTATTTTTTTTTGTTTTACTTAAATTAGGTTAAATTGTTATTATAATTGTTATAGATATATTTGGCGCATTCAGCTCCGCCATCATAGATACCGCTACCTATCGTATCGGTATCATATTTGATGATATATGTTGCCAACGTAAAATGACCTGAATGCATCTAATTGATTAAATGTCAAATTGAGAGTTTTGTTTCTGTTAATTTTTTTTTAACGATAAGTGACCGAGTGAAGTGTATAAAATAAAAATGGATTCGTTAATAAAATTTTTGCAGTTTAGTGAAAGTGATACCTTCAGTATGGAATCGATTATGGCAGTTATTAAAACTGCCATAGAAAGCCCACACCAGTAAGAATTAAAAATTATTTTGAAGTTACCATACCTCAATATGATTTTGATGATTTTAATAGACATTTTCGAATGTCTCGAGCAACATTTCAGGTACTTACATAATTATGAAATTTATTTATTATAAAAGCTTTCTAATTAATAATTTCTGCATTATTTTAGATACTACATATCGTATTAGGGGGAATACTAGGGGATAATGGCAAAGTTCCCTTGGAGAAAAAAATTCTATTTGCAATATGGTTTATATCAAAAGAAGAGTGCTTCATGTCAACAAGTGACCGATTCGGTATCGCACCAAGTACTGCACTTTTCGTTTTTGTTCAAATCATAAAGGTAATATCTAATTTAAAATCGGTGTATATCCAGTTCCCCAACCTCGTAAAGCAATTGAGTGTTTTTATCATCTTAATTGAAAATAATTACTGAATAATTTTATCATCATAGGAGTTTAAAGCCCAGTCAGGAATACTCGGCGTCATAGGAGCTATTGATGGATGGCACATTCAAATTAAGCAGCCCACGGGGGATGCTGTTGATTTTTACAACAGAAAATTATTCCATTCTATAGTACTACAAGGTAAAGCTTGAAACTATTATTCTGATTTTTATATATATATATATATATATATATATATATATATATATATATATATACATGTATATATATATATATATATATATATATATATATATATATATATATATATAAATATATATATATATATAAATATACATATATATAAATTTTAAAAAAATAAATATATATATATATATATATATATATATATATATATATATATATATATATATATATATATATATATATATATATATATATATAAAGACCTTATATTTACTATATACTTTATATATTATATCTTTACATAAATAATAAAGTAACAATTTGAAAACGTATATTATAATTATAGGTATTTGCGATAATAACCGAAAAATTATCGAAATATACGTGGGCAATCAAGGACGAATCCACGATGCTCGGATCTTCAAGAAGACTCCGATATTTCAAAAACTGACTGATTCTAACGATCCATTGTTAGATGAATCCCGTCATATATTTGGTGATACTGCCTGCCCAAATAGCATGTTTTTGGTTACTCCATTTAAACAAAATGGCCATCTCACATCAGCTCAAAAGTATTTTAACACTAAGATAAGTGGACTGAGATCGTGTATCGAACACACTTTTGCCCTATTGAAAGAAAGGTTTCGTAAACTAAAGTACGTCGATATGTCTAGTCACCAGCGGATTAACGAAATTATAACAGCAGCTTGCGTCCTACATAATTTTATTTTGGAACACAACATTTACCCTGGCGACGAATTTATCGAAAATGAACTTGATGAAGTTGATTTAAACGACCCAGACATCCATCATGAAGATATTGCGATATCTACCGTAAAACGGAATTATTTACTAAGTTTGTGTAATTAAACCATAAATAATAAATAAACCTCGTCGATATATTTATAAAAGAGATGGAATTGTTTTTTTTTTAATGATACTGGGCCTGAAAATTATAAGCTTGGTTAGCATACCTAAAAACGAAAAATTTAATTAAAAAATCTAAATTTAAAACAAAAAATAAATATATTTTATAATTCAAAATTATTCTCATCCCAATACATAGGCTTCGTAACTTAATTTCAGGTATAACATTACATTTCTTAAAAAATATAGGTACTTATAAAATCATTTCAGGTTTCTAATTATCTAAAATATATGTTGGGACATTAATATAACTGGTTAGAGGAACTATTATCAATAATTTGTTTAAGCAAAACGTTGCGGTCTTCATGGATTTTAGTATGTTTTTCAATATTATCGATCAGTCTATCCATTTTTGCAAGTTTCGCTCTTTCAATATCCAGCTGTTGCTGTCGATAATCACTTAACGAGCGTTTTCGAATACAGTTTGGTGAATATACAGTGATTTCAACGAGGTTTGATACTTCATTGACGCTAATCTCACTATCTATATCTATAGATGCTATCGTATTGGTATTGTTGATGGCTCGATCATCACTAAAAATTTCGTCGAATGTGTCAAAAAATTCCCAATTTATTCGACCGCTTCCCGTCCGATTATCTTTATCTTTTATATCAGTTATATTTTTTGGATTTCTAAATTCATTTTTTCTGTTCTTGTACTCGTTGATTATGAGCAAGGTAGTATCCTTCGTCCATTTAAATGTAGCTTATGCAAAAAATAAAACTCATCAATTTAAATAAAACTAGAACAATTTTGTTTGAGGTTATGTTTTTAAAAATAAATACTTACTTTCCATTTTTAATATGTATTATTCTATTTTTTTTTTGTTAATTAAGAATAACAATTATGTTTATACTAGAATGATCAATGATCACCAAATGTATCAACATCTTTATACCGATGGAAAATTTGACATTTAACTCATCAGTGTTGCCATAATTTTCTCGATGTATCAGTTGCGTTTAGTACTCAACATGTTGATTTTACTCAACATGTTGCCAACAGTTGGCGGAACTGAATGCACCCATTATACATACAATTTAATATTTCTTTTTCTCTGCTTTAAGGTATGTCAAACTCTGAAAAAAATATGTATTTTTTAAATCTAAATGATTTTAGAAGGAATACTGATACTATCCAAGTTTTCAATATTTTATATATAAATATTAACCGATTGCGATACAAATTAGAACAATTAGAAGAATTTCTATGTACACTGCAGATTAATATTAGTGTTATAGTGCTTGTTGAAACGTTTCTAGAAGAATGCAAAATACCTTATTTTAATCTGGATGGTTACAGTTCCTTTCATCTGACTCGGAAAAATCGACAGTTTTCACTAGTTATAATTTGGCTTTTTTTATCAGAATCATATCTTGAAAACGATCTATCAGTAGTAAAATCCAGGAAATTAAAACTAACGATTGTTGCTATATATCACCCACCTCATACTAATATGAATATGTTTCTTAATTATTTAAGTGGTATATTAGAAAAATATAAGCAATCAGTTATTATTTTAATATAAATCTATTTAATAACATGGAGACACAGACTAATAATTATAAACAAATTATTGAATTAAATGGGTTAAGTTATTTATAAATAAAGTTTAAGTTATAAATAAAGTCTTAAAAAAATATTATACTAGAAAATCAATTACAGTAAAAATATTATTAGATCATGTCGTATCCTCTTTATCAGAGAAATGAATGTTCAGTGTATCTAGGTTATTTATAGTAATAAATAAATCAAAGGCAACAAAATACACTAATTGGGTCAGTATTTGCAAAGTCGACGAACCCAAAGTAATTCAACAAATTTTGGATTTAGATTTGAAAACACTCACTTTTGCACGACATTGTGAGATAGTTCATTAAGCAAAGCAAAACAATAATTTCGGTGAAACAAAAATACCCTTGTTATGATAAATTATGGTTTAGTCCCTCATTGAAGGGACTAATCAAAATACGTAATAAATTTTATAAATTATCAAAAAATTATAGCCATAATAAATATTTTCGTTCGAAATTTCTACAAATGAAAACGCTTGTTACAACTAAAATTGTTGAATTAAAAACAAACTACTATTCTAACAAATTTCAAAATAATATAAAATGCCCTAAAAAATGTTGGTCCTTGATTAACGAGGTTTTGAACAATTCTACAAAAACAGATTATGAAAATTATACCGGAACGTCTCTACTAATTAACGGAATCACCGAGCAATTGGCGCAGTGGTTAAAGCTGTGGTGTTTGGGACGGGAGGTACCGGGTTCGAATCCCAACGGGGAAGGGTTGCAAATGGGATTTTTCATCACCTGATTTCGATCGGTGATGACGATGAACACAACTATGACCCCCTGTTGGAGTGCAGAATCCATGGGCCGAACCATCGTCAATGTCAGTGCAGGCTGGCTGGGGCAATGCAATGTGCAGATGGATTTAAAATCGAACCTGTATTCGTACGTCCTCAATTTGGCTGGTGACGGCGTAAGATAGGACGTTAAAAATTAACTGCGAAAGAGTTGGGTGAGCTTCGGCCCCAGAACAGATTGCAGAGTTCAGAAACAAAAAAAAATAAATTAACGGAATCATTGAAATTGATAAGCTTAAGGTTTCTAATGAGTTTAATAATTTTTTTGTAAATATAGCAAGAAAGTTAGCCATTAGCAGAACATATGAACGCCCAAATTATATTGTTCCTACGTGAATTCATACCCACTGATTCTAATGGAATTACTGAAATAATTACAAATTTAAATTCTTATTTTTCAATTGGATGGGACGGTATATCAACTAAACTATTGAAAGGAATTCCATTTATATTGAGTTTCCTTAACAACTAGCATTTTCCCGGAGCAACTAAAACTTTCCAGGAATTTTTCATCAGTTGATTATGATCGGTGATGACGATGAACACAACTATGACCCCCCGTTGGAGTGCAGAATTCATGGGCCGAACCATCGTCCATGTCAGTACAGGCTGGCTGGAGCAATGCAATGTGCAGATGGATATTTGAAACGCGAACCTGTATTCGTGCGTCCTCAATTTGGCTGGTAATGGCGTAAAGTAGGACGTTAATTAACCGCGAAAGAGTTGGGTGAGCTTCGGCCCCAAAAACAGATTGCATAGAAATAAACATACATGACTCCATAAGCATCTCGAATCGAATAATATCATAAACCTTAATCAATTTGGCTTTACAAAAAAAAAGCAATACACTATCAGCTTCACTAAGCTGGATTGAAGGAGTCTATAATAGCTTAGAAGCACAAAATACCACAGCAAGCATATTTATTGATTTGATGAAAGCATTTGATTGTATTTGCTATGAGTTACTGATTGGAAAGCTTATTACCTACGGTATTAATCGAAGAGCTCTCAAGTTAGTTATAAATTATTTAACGAATAAAAAACAATTTGTTCAAATAAATGATGTTAAATTTGGATGGGAATCAGTGCAATGTGGAGCCTCGCAAGGGTCAATACTGGGACCTATTCTCTTTATAATTTATCTTAATGATATTTTTACAATAAGATTGAATGGTATCTTGCAGCTCTATGCAGATGAAGCTGTGATAACCTATAAAACAAACAATTTAGATGAATTAAAACAGCAAATGCAGGAAGGCTTAGAGAACCTAAAACGATTATTTAATTCAAACAAATTAAGAATAAATTCGAAAAAAACTAATTTCATTATTTTTCAAACTAAACCTGACCCATCTAAATTGTTTGATTTCATTTTTTTTTGGAAAGTAACGAGATTAAACGAGTAGATTCTGTAAAATTCTTAGGAATAGAAATTAATTCAACTCTAAATTGGAATAATCATATTGATCGTATAAGTAAAAAAATTATTCCTATAGTCTGCACACTAAATTGAGTTGGAAAATATCTTACACGTTGCACCGCCAATATATAGCCTATTTCTCACACATATTATCGCACATATCTTATTTAATTCCAGTTTAGGGATCTACATGTATTTCAAATATAAAATTGCTTCGAACTCACCGAGTTCCTTTCTAACCATATTCCAGAACTTTTCCTACAAATCATTTTTAAATCCCATTTTCATCCTACATATAGAAAATCATCATAATCAGTTAAGAACTCACCGTGTTCCTTCCTAACTGGCCATATTCCAGAACTTTAAAGTCATTTTAAGTTTAAATCACATGTCGAAATATCCTGTTTTGAAATATCCAGTTTTGTACCATATCTCGTTTTGTACCATATCTCGTTTTGCACCTTATTTCGTATTGATATATCCAATTTTGAAATATCCAGTTTTGTACCTTATCTCGTTTTGTCGAATCCTATTTTGAAATATCTAGTTTTTAAATGTCCCGTTCTGAGCGGTTCCCAGATTAAACCCCAGATTGATTTTTTTTTTAACTTATAAGGCAGACAAGAAAGAAAAAAAATATACGGGATTTTTACTATACATCAGGATATAAATATGTCAAATTTTTGTATTTATTATAACTATATTGTTTAATCTTATATATTTTATTTTTTATTTTTATTTACTTAATGCATTTAATTTAATTTATTACCCATTATTATTATTTTTTTATTGTAGAGTAAATTATAATAATATTTTCCATTCATTGCAAAATTATATTTTTTTTTTGGAAAATTGAATAAAAAAAAAATGCTTTCAACTCTTTCCGTTTAAAATCTAGTCCTTTCAGCAAGTGCTTGATGGTTGGGTTCGATAAATAAAAATACATCTTGCCAATCTTTTATAGTACGTTTGGTGATAATTATTCCTTCTGCGGC
This sequence comes from Tipula confusa, assembly GCA_963556175.1. Classification (NCBI taxonomy): domain Eukaryota; kingdom Metazoa; phylum Arthropoda; class Insecta; order Diptera; family Tipulidae; genus Tipula; species Tipula confusa. Next base: position 126,947,661 of record OY744475.1, read on the forward strand.
TTTAGTTATTGTCCTTTGGGTAGGAACCAAATATCCATGTAACCCCAAAGGATAGTTGCTAATTTTGAATATGAATGGTACTTTTAATTTAAATGAGATAAAGCATAAGTAAATAAGAAAAAATAGTTAAATCAATAATAAAGTTATCTAGGTTATTATCTACGTTAAGATTATATATACATATTTTAAAATTGTGTACAGCTCTAGTTCTGATCATAAGAAATATTAAACGTATATTAAATTCAATCGCCGTATTATGCTATAGCAACTAAATTTTACCCAAATGAGACCAACATGTAAAGTAATTGGTATTAGCGAATTATCACGAACCCATAATTATTTTTATTTTAAATATTGGGTTATTTTGAAAGCCATTTTTAAATTTATGCGATTTTGTTAACTTATGAAGTTTGTTATAATTTGAAATTTATTTTTTACGTACTTCATTGCTTAATAATTAACTAACGAAATTAGTATAATTTTAATAATTATATATACATAATATTGATTATAAATAATTATACCAATAAAAATAACCCTACTTTCAGCTACTATATCATCTTGTTGCTGCAGAGTTTTTAAATATTGCTTTATTATGTTAACTTTAATACGACTGTCTATCATTATCAAATTTAAAATTTCATCTATATGAAAGTTCAAGTCTTTCAATGAAATAAAATTTTGAGCGAATTTTCTGGTAAAATCGATGCCAATCTATGTAAGTGTTAAACAATTTGAATTAATTTTTGAATTTAATAATTTTGTATTAAGTTACCAAGCGATACCCAGCAGGTGTTTTGTACTGTGACAAAGCTTATTAAATATCAACGATTGTTGACCTGTTCAAAGATGCTATGCGATAGTCTGAGGAGGATTGCCAGACGCCGCCAAACTGCTCAGCATTTAAGTTATCAAACTTAAGAGATCGCAACGCATTTTGAACATCATAAAACACTATATATGGGTCGTAGAGTCTGACTGTCACCTCCACGTAGAGACAAATTATAAATTAAATATTTAATTGAATAACATCCTCGTGGTGTGCCCTGGACAGCTATGGCAGCCAAACGGTCAGGATAGCTATGTAAACATGGTGAACTTCTGGGGTAGTAGGCATCTAGTTGACGAACGACAGCAGCATAATAAAATCCAGGAAATGTCTGTCTTACAATGAGCGGCTTCTCGGTCTGCGTCTGCACCGAATCGGTCGGTAGTATTTAAAGTCTGGCCGTAGACTGAAAAGGCTATGGGAAGGACACCCTTAAAATAAACCAGCAATAAATAAAACACCAGGAAATGATTCCCCAGGAGGCAAACCTGCACTGCAGGAAAATCCATCCTCTACGGAGGTTTACCCCATGGATTATGGGGAGGGTTAATCATTGCAAAACAAGCATGACGCCATTGGCTCAGACAATTTCATGAGCGGAAGCACTAGAGACAACCCATTCAGAATGGGCAAGCTAATGATGAGATCTCCTATAAGGCCACGAAGTATCTCTGTGAAAAATTTAGCAAAAAGTAATGATCATCAGCAGATGGGTTACAGTAGTTCTCAACAAATATCTGGGAGTGATTCAAATGATAAAATAATCAAAACATTACAAGCTTAAATAAAGGAAGCACGAAATGAGATCCAAAAATTAAAACTGATGATAGAACAGAGTCAGCCACAAAAAAATGATTATACTGTACCTGATTCGAGCGAAGAAGAAGACATACTAGCACAAGAAATAGCATGGCTACTACCAAAATCCAAAAAAAGGAAGCGTTCATCAGAAAAAGGTAATCAAGCAGGTACTGCATCATACAAAACGGATAACCATCTAAATCCAAAAACAAAATCCCAGCCTGAAAAAAATAACACAACAGGAAAACACACATCTTTTCATAATAACTAAGGAACCTGAAAAAAGCAAACAAAATCCTCCCCCCGTAATACTTAGCAATGTGACAAACAATTCATTACAGGATAACAGCATCAATTTTCAAGCTAGAATGATGGACAACATTCAACTGAAAATAAATGTAGACACCGAGACAGATTATAGAAATCTAACAGAATATTTAAACGGTTCGCAGCAACAGTGGCATTCCTATGAAAATAAGCATACGCGACCGATAAGGGTTATGGTTAGAAATTTACACCAATCATGCAACCCAGGAGGCATTAAAAGTGAACTGTGCGAAAGGGTCTAAGAAAGGGGATGAAGAAATAAAAAGTCTAAGAAAGGGGATGAAAAAATAAGAATTCCTTTTCCATTATTCATGCTAACCTTCGATAACAAAGAAGATATAAGAAAAATTTACGAAATAAAACATATGTGCCATGTAAACGTTGTCAGCGATATGGCCACACTCAAAAGTTCTGCCAACACGAACCTAGATGTGTTAAATGTGCTAAGAAACATTTAACTATTGCTTGTGAGAAACCCAGGACCACCGAGGCAAAGTGTTCAAACTGTGCACAGGCCCACCCTGCAAGCTACCGAGGATGTTTGGTGGCTGCGACAGGAAAGGTCAGCTCAGGACCAGTGCTGAAATGATGCAGAATGTTTCCAATGCCATAAGCAACCTTTCTGAAAGGCTACATAGATTGGAGCAGGGCAAGTCTGTTTTATTATTCTAATTATTTCTCCCAAATTGATGTACCAAGAAAAATTGAGAATTGCTACATGGAATGCTAACGGTAATAAAAATAAAAAACATTTGAAGCCTTTTAAAAATGCAAAATATCGATGTGTGTCTGATTTCTGAGAAACAACAAGACAATCTTACTTAAGAATTCAGGGTTACCAACTTTACGAAACAATTCATCCGGATAACCAAGCAAGAGGTGGAACCGCTGTTATGATAACAAATTATATTAAACACCATGAATGCCAGCATTATCAATCACCTGAAACCCAGCTTACTGTAGTATAAATTACATCTACCAAACAACGCCTTCAGATAGGAGCGGTATATTTTCCACCTAGATACAATCTGAAGAAATGAAACTACTTGAAAATCCTACAACATTTCAATGGTAGATTTATATTAGGAGGTGATTTTAATGCAAAACATTAAAATGTTAAAACTCCTGATCTACTGGATTTCTTTTTTATCAAAACAAGTTTCATCAAATTTTATTGAAGTAGAGGATAATTCAGATATGGCCTCTGATCATTCTGCAGTGATACTTACCATAAGCGACAAGATAATTAGGAAGGAAACAAGACCAACTCTTGTCAATAAAACAACCGACTGGGTTAGCTTCAGATCTGATTTAGAAAGCAATATTAACCTACAAACACGATTAAAAACATTAACGGAGCTAGAGGAAAAGGTTGAAAACTTTACAAATATCATTCAATTAGCCGCATGGAATAACACTAAAGAAACAGCATCCAAACCTACTGGTAAAAGCTACCCAAGAGAAATTAGGAACCTGGTCTTAGAAAAAAGGAAAGTTAGGAAAAAATGGCAATGAATTTCTTCATGCCCGGCCAAACATATCGTTCAGTTAGCAATTTTATGGTAGCACGCACGCCTGGATGCGCCAATTGATGAGTCATTTGATGAGTAGAGATTATCCATCCAAATCGGGGTGCGATATAAGGACGCACGTTGTTTGTTGCAATGTCACAGAATATCTTTTGCCGCTACCTGGAATGAGCAAATGTTTAAATTTAAGAAAAGTTGCAATATTACCGTTTAAAAATTCTTGAAGCTCGTCATCATTACGTTGGTCGTTGGCTAGCTGATCGTAGTCGAATTGGTTGATTTGCTGAATTCGTGATAATAATAAATCAGCTGTTACGTTATCGTTCCCATTGATGTATTGTATGTCAGTAGTGAACTGACCGATGAAGTCAAGATGACGTATTTGGCGAGATGAAGCCTTCTTTATCTTTTGCTTGAGTGCAAAAGTTAACGGTTTAAGATCCGTGAATAAAACAAAAGTTCGAGCCTCTAGCATATACCGGCGGTAGTTAACGCTGAGATATGCTGCTAACAGCTCCCTGTCATAAGTGCTATAGTTGCTTTGTGCGCTTGTAAATTTTTTGGAAAAGAATCCCAAGTGCTGAAAAATTCCATTTACTTCCTGATGCAGAACAGCGCCCACTGCATAATCAGATGTGTCGACATAAAGTACTAGACGCATATGGTGAGCTGGAAATGTCAGATGTACTGCGTTGACTAGTTCACTTCGGTAATTTTCGAATGCACTATTGGTTTCCGTTGACCATTTCAGCGGTGTCTTGTCATTCTTTTTATTTTCGATGATCATTGACCTAAGTTTCTGCTGACTTGCAGCTGCGTTAGGTAGGAATTGGCGGTAAAAAACAAGAAGGAAATTTTTTAGGTTCTTAGCTATAGTTGGCTTAGCAATTTTTTTAATTGCTTCCCCCTTCTCCGGTAAAGGGTGCCCCAGAAACTTAATTTCACTTTTAGCAAACTCGCATTTGGCCACATTTATTACTAATCCATATTAACGCAATCTTTTGAAGTTGATTCGCAGATGCTGTTGATGTTCGTTCAAATTTTTGGAAGCGATGAGTTTATCATCGAGATATGGGAAAACAAACTCAAGTCCCCGTAACATTTCATGCATTAATCGGTGGAATGTCTGGGGAGCGTTACACAGGTCGAATGTCAAAGCGGTGAATTTAGAGTCCAAAAGGCGTCGTGATAGCCGTCTTTGGTATGTCATCTGGATGTATACGGATTTGATAAAATGCTCTTTGCAAATCTAACTTTCAAAATATTTCTTTGCCAAATAAATTCGCAGTTAAATCTCGTATAAATGGTATAGGATAGCGGTCACGTACGGCTTGTGCGTTTCAGATACGGTAGTCACCACATGGACGCCATGAACCATCCAGTTTTGCGACCATGTGTAACGGACTGGCTAAATTGCTTGAAGAGGGGCGACATATGCCTTGCTTCATCAGAAATTCGAATTCTGCTCGTGCAGCAACCAATTTGACGGGGTCCAAGCGTCTTGTTACGATGCGATGAGAAACTTTCGAGTTGATAAACTTTCCTTTTGCTGGGTGCGTTAAATCGCCAAATTCGCGTCGAAAGACTAAATATATTTAACTGAAAAAATGTCAAAATTTGTTTGTATATTGTATAGCTATTCCTTTTATTTTGTACGGTTTTGTATCTTTTACTCCATGTTCGTTCCGTAAAGAAGTTAAAAGTTGGTCATCTTGATGAAAAAAATACGGAACGAAAATAACGGCATTTTAAATTAATGTGATTGGTTAAAAAAAAATACTGAACGAATGAACGAACGCAACCAAAAAAGCACCTTCAGTGGTTTTGTAAGCGTTAGGACAGTCTATTGAACAGTCTCTTTTTTAAACTTATTTTGACGTTTATTAACTTAATTTGACGTTTCAATTTATTTTGAAAATGGTAGATCAATTACACTCCTCTCGGTGTTTTTTAAGCTGAAAGTTTCAAATATCTCAGAAAATAAGCACACTACGAAAAATATGTCCAACATCAAAATTTAATCATTCCGAGGGGGAAATACATTAGTGTAATACATTCCACAAAATCGGAACAGAATTACTTCGATTGTATTACTAATTTTTTATAAAAATTATCATGTGCGATCAATTTTTCATAGTTTTTCAGTACTTCAGCTCGGTTTGTTTAATCAGGAATTTAAAATCAATGGATTGCAATAAAACAAAAATCCTTTTGTTACAAAGGAGAAAAATATTTATGTTTGAATACGTTCCCGATGAAGATGCAAGTATGCATCTAGGGCAACTTTTTTTATAAATATAGCTTTTATTTAAAATTAATATATTTTTATTTGTTTGATCGATTCTCATGAAAGTATTGATATAATAAAGAAACCCGAATTGGGAATGGACAAATTTTAGTTCAAATATTAAAAAGCATTCCTGTAAAATTAATTGTATGGTTTATAGGACACGCGCATTCACCCAGCGATATGGTATTAGGTTAATGGGATCAACAAGAGAATTTCTATGCAATGCTCTCAGTAAAAATTACATCGCCTTATCACAAATACTCTAGCTAGATAGGCAGCTCCATCGTGATCCCCACTTTTTTATAAACAAAATGATCATAGAAAAAAAAATGAGAACGTTATTAATAAAGTGACCATCAGAAACGAGATTTACAAAATTATTTATCAATGGCAATTAAATAAAAAGTTACGTCATATACGCACGTTGTCATTCGATATTATGTAACAAGTCAGTATTCAAAACAAGACGCAAATTTAATTTATTTCTTCAAGGTTCATTCAGTATGAATACATTATTAACGTGTTAACATGTTTCGCAAAGTTTTAATTTTACTAATACTCGTATTTGTTACAAAATTCAATGTCATTGAGATGGTTACTAATAAAAATGTCGTCTGGCAAAATTCACAAGATTTTTGCTATTACGATAAAGATCGAGCCCAACAATATGATTGTGCTCAGTCGCGTTGTCAACAAATTCCTAATGTTTTAGTGGAAAAAAGATTTTATAACGGGATCAACGAATTATGTATTGCCGTATTAGGAAATTATGTTATTTACAATATATCGTTAGATGAAGAATACAAGGTGAGTGAATTAAATTGATCGTATACCGTATAAATAATTCGTTTTTAATTTAATAATTTTAGACAAACCATTTACATTTGCCAGTTGATGTTGGTCCTGAAACTCATTACAAAACAAACTTGATTTCAACCAAAATTAACCGTAGCGACTTTGATCCGCACCATTTATTAGATTTGTTTGCAAATATAACCGAAACTACTGTTTCCGAACATTATGTACTGGCAACGATTGTACAATCAAAATTTATTAACAACAATCTGATTGAAATATTTGACAAAATCGGAATTACATGTAATGATATCCAGAAATCAATGTTAAGCCATGAGCCACTAAAATGGAAAAGATCAAGTGAAATAAAACTATCATTTCACACTAAACGCCAAATTGATATGACACATTCGGTCGACATCGTTTATGAAATGCCTAACAATGAAACATGTTGTGTACCTACTAATATAAAGACATTAAATAATTCGAATATCGCCGAAATGGTAATCTATCGTGGGCCTAAGATTGAAGCATACACATATCCACCTTATCCAAAAAATGTGGAATTTTCATCACCCGTTTCGGTACAAGTTAATGGGAGTGAAGCGTGTAATCCGTATTTAGCTCGAACAGCTGATCCGATTTTAGATAATCAGCCAAACATTAATCCACTTAAATTCTACGACAAATGTCTCGAGCTGAATTTGGTACGTTCCGAACCCGAATCCGGTTATTGTGAAAATTTACCCGAGGTAAATGTGAGATCATTAATTCTAAATGGCGACACACAATTTTGGTGTGTAACGGTGGATAAAAAATTGGCATCGCACAAATATGAAAATGATTCGAGACCGATAATTGTTAATATTGAAATGGCTTTGCCGAACAATTTTATTCGGTGGTACAATAAATCGAATTCGATTAAAACTTTTACGGAAACGACATTTATTTTTGAGGTACTCGATCGTATTATTATATCGATTGAGCCTAAGCGATCAACAACAGGCGTCAGCATTATTAAATCGTTGAAAATTAATAATTTAGAATCGTGTGGTTTGTTGCTTGACAATAGTGTGTGTGGTGTACGAAAGATAAAGCATCGTCCGTTTATAGCATACGGTCTGCCCACATATCCAGGACAATATCCTTGGCACGTTGCAATTTATGAAGTCACGAATGAGCCCAAAAATCGATATCTTTGTGGTGGTTCCATAATTGGATCGAACGCCATTTTAACCGCTGCTCACTGTGTTCTAACCAATAATCGTGTAATTAATTCAAGTGCGTTAATATTCGAAGCAGGTCGATTTGATCTACGGTACAACGCTAAATATACGAAGGCGTATGAAGTCGTAAAAATTGTGCCACACGAAGACTATTTTGAAAAATATTTTGAAAATGATATTGCCATCTTGAAGTCTAAACTTTATATCGAATTTAACGATTTTGTGCAACCAATTTGTTTAACATCGAATTCAGATTTGTTTGACGATGAAGTAGGATATGTTCCAGGTTGGGGTAAAAATGAGCTGGATGAAAGGGAAAACATGTTGGCGGAGGCAGCGGTACCAATTGTTGATAGTAGTTTGTGTCGGGCGAGTAATCGAGACTTTTTCCAAACATTTTTGTTTGATGGGAAGTTTTGCGGTGGCTATCGAAATGGTACAGTATAAAAAACATAATCTAGATTTCAAACTCCATCTATAAAAATTATCAACAGGAACTACTTTATGCACGGGGGACAGCGGTGGAGGTTTGTTTGTAGAATTTCCAACAAGATGGTTTATCAAAGGGATCGTATCTGTTGGATATTCAGGCAATGGATTGTGCGATGCAAATCAGTATGTGCTGTTTACCGATGTTGTTTATTATAATAATTGGATAAAGTTAAATTTACAAAAATAAATTCAAAACTTAGGCAAATATTGCATAGCAACAACCAATTTTTTTTACTTTGATTATTGTTTTGATGCTTAAGTACACATGGAAACCTATACAAAATACAGTGTTTTACACCAAACCAGCAAATTCCTCTATTTACTGTTTGGGTGCCAGCCTGCGCGCACGACACCTACTAGCAAAGCTCGGTTGGCCGAGATCCTCGGGGTGGGTATAACAAGGAAAGCTGTGGTTAGCGTATTTCGCTCACCCTCCTTTTTCAGCAACTCGATCTGGTTGGCGTCCTTCTGCTTTCCACCTTCGTTATGCACCTTACTTTTCTCTATTTTTGCTACCACGCCACCCTGCTGCGACGTGGTGTATTAGACACCGCTCCTCTGTTTCACTTGTGTTTGCACTTCTGTTTCGTTTCTGAAATACGCCTCTGACCACCGGGTGGGGTTTTTATTTTTTAACTCTTTGATTCACGGGGTTTTTACCTTTTCTTCTTGAAATTTCTTTTTTTTCCGATATCAAATACGGCCTCTCGACGTTTTTTCCGTATTTTCACTTTTTTTCACAAGCAAAAAATTTCCCCTTCTTGGGAACGCATTATCCGTGAATGGACTCTCTCTAGGCTTCATTGATCTGTGTTCTCTCTGCACCAAATTTACTTCCTTCGTTTCCATCTGCTTGAGTTGAATCTCTCCGCAATTTCTTTGATTCGATATTTTCTTCGTAGGGAAGCACGCCGATTCCAATGGTTTACCCTTCATCTCTGTCACTTGTTTCCGCGCCTGAATATATTTGGCATCGTCAAATTTTTTGTAATGGGCCAAAAGCTCTGCTACCGTGTTTATGTTGGCCACTGAAAGCTGCATTGCATGTTGCTGAGCTATATATTGCGCTGTAGTACATATAGTTTATAATCCTCTTCGAGCGGTGGATATATTTTACGGAACAATTTCTCCATCTGCGTCAGAAAGTTAATCACCGTTTCCCTTGGCTGTTGTATTCTTAATAAAATTTCTTCGCGCATTATAAAATCATAATCTTTTCGAAGGAATCTTGATTTTAATCCCAACATTAGCTCGTGCCAATCGTGACAAGTCCCCCCATACACCTTAAACCATTCAAGTAAGGTACCTTTTAAAAACATGAAAATGCCTCTAGTGATCGCCGCTGCTAAAGCCAGTTGCCCTTGCATACATTTTCACCTTCAAAAGAAAATCCGTAAATGAAATATTGTCATCACCTGAGAAACAACATTCCCATTTTCCCATCTGCGTTAACGTTTTCATGTTTGACTGGGTCCCACTAAAAGGCTTTTTGACGTCCGTAGTATGCTTCCTGCGCTCAAAACTCCCAATTTCTTGGCGTGTACTTCGTCTTGCATCATCCTCCTATTGTAACGAAATTTGTACTATCACCGAGCCACTATTTTCCAAGTCTCCAACCGTTAGTGGTGATCATTGACCCTGCTCAACCATATCCCTTCTTGTTTGCTGCGACGATCCTGGTCTTTGATCAAGATGTAGGGTCTCAATTTCCTGGCGTAACGACTCAGATAGTATTTCACGCCCTCGACCTTTACCACTTCCTCTGGACAACTTGCCGAGAATTGTTTCATTTTGTGACCCAGTAGCAGATGAAACCGATAAGCGCATCACTCGCTCTACATTCTTTTCTAGGCTTTTTAATATAGTATGACCATCTGGGACTTTCGTCGCCGCTCTCCTCGCTCTATCATAGAGATGCCGCATTTTGCTTTTTATTTTTCTTATAGACATACTGTCGTCTAACTTTAAATGGAGCCGTAATTCATTTTCCTTGGTTTGAAGTTCATCAACGCATTCATTGAAATACTTTTCCGTTATGGACCATCGGGTACTTGTTCTTCTTGCTCAATTATTTTTTTGAGATCGTTCACTTAAATCGATACAAGACAGGTATCTAGTAACAAACCTACCCAAAATCCTATTGATGTAAGGAAGTGGGTACGTATCCTTGACTGTGACTTCGTTGAATCTGCGTGCATCCAGGCAAAACCGAATTTTTCCGGAAGGTTTGGTTACACACACTACCGGGTGTGCCCATTCTCAGTGGGACCCACCGGTTCTATCACTCCCAACTTTAGCATGCGGTCAAGTTCTTTATTCATTGTTTCCTAATAGTAAGGAGAGATAGGCCGTGCTCGTGTTCTAACCGCTTTGGCATCTCCAGTATCGCTTTGGCATCTCCAGTATCAATTGCTTTAAAATTTGTACCAGAAAAAAAGGAAAGTTTCAATAGTCTGGATCACGCACAGATTCAGCGTAGTTTATTGGGCACTGGAATAAGAATTAGAAAAAAAATTCTTATTTTAATATAAAACGAACAAAAAGTTGATAAGCTCACACGGAATTCCAAATCCAATTTTATTTCCAATAAAATATAGCTATAGTTTTAAAAAAATGGAATACTTTTCTATTCGCTTTATGAATCACATATATCGCGATATTCATAATATATCCTTTTAGGAATGTTCCGAGCTCTAAGGACTAGAGTTTTGATTGTTTTTCAAGTAGAACATCCTAGATTTTCTAACTGAGACCACGATGGAAACTTATAGAGATATGTTTAATTTGCACTCCACTATATAAACAAGAAATTTGCATGGTGGCAACCCATTATTGGTTGAATTTAAGTTATGAACCTCTCGATATAATAGATTCAATTTAATATTTGTAAATTTTAAATGCTAAAAATTGCTAATAAGCCGAATTATGATTCTATTTATGCATTACGCAGATGTGGTCCCTATGTTGGAAACACTTAAACCAATTTAGTCTTAGATACTAAATTTGGCTTAAATTACACTTGTGGCCCATTTAAATTTATTTAATTAGATTAAATGTCATCACCTTTCGCACCATTTCCAGAGTTAACAAATCATATATACGTCAAACCATCTGCATAATCAAAACAAACCAAAACTAATTTATAATAATAAAGTCGAGAACACACAAATTATAACGGTAAATTGTAATATGGTCAAATAAATTTTGATTACCTTTGGTTTATTAAGGAAAAACGAAAACGTATCTGGGGAAAATTAAGAATTAATATTAAATGGGAAAACAACATTTGGGTTTTACGATGTAATTTTTTTTCGGGGTTCTAATGAATACACCTCACGTAGCAAAATATGTATATGCCTTTTTATATGGTTGGTTTGGTTACGAGTTAACTTCCCAATATTTCTATCAATCATTTTTTTTTTAATTTTTTTTGTGTTTGCCTGTTCATAAAAAAATTACAATATAGCTGTTACCTTACCGTAAGATTTTGTATTCAAATTAGGTAATTTTGTTGTACCTTAATAATTTTTATCTCTTTTTTAAATAAGTACCTACTAAAGAAAATATGGTTTAATCTTAACGAGAAAAAGTACATACATTAGTTGCGTACAAAATAATTGGGTTTAAACCGCCAACACCAGTAAATTTGTTGTATGTGCGAAGCAAAAATTCAAATCTACAAATTTGATTGTATATTCAATACAGCACGTAATAGTGATCCAATTGTGATCCCCCGTTTTTTACAGAGCATTACGAGGGGGAGGAGAGGAATCAAGTTTGTGTTATGAAACGAATTTTTAATTACACAAAAATTATATTTTAAATTAAGTCATTAGGTTAGTCAACGTCGCCGTCTCACATTCAATATTCGAACCAAAATGTGTATTAATAGAATGAAAAACAAATAAAAATGACAGAAGAAAACAACAACCACGGAGTCAACCATTCTGATAAACAAATCTCATTTTTCTATTCTATTTTTTACATATAGACTATGTCGGACTTGCAAGATTATACAAACGAAAATGCTTCCATCTTATGGAAAGTGGTATGTTCTACACGTATGCTCTAATGCATTGATTATGCCGCTAGATGTCAGTCAAAGTGTTTAAAATATCAACAATATATTTGTGATTATCGTGTGCGAATAATTCAATTTGTACATAAATTCACCATACAACGAACATCATTCCTGTTGGAATTATCTCGAACAACCAACTTAAAATAAGAAAATAATCATGGCCGACTAATGGATGTGAACTTTTCTTCACTTTTTTCTTCACATATACGTATACGAATCCTATTGGAATTAACGAAATCGTATTGGATTTTAACTATTTTTGCGTGTATTGGTGGCGATTGTACACTGTTATGATTTAAAATCTCTTTTATTAGTAAAATTCCATTATAAAGCAAAAATAATTTTATGCGAATTATTTAGAAAAAATTAATCGTCAGTACGAAACAAAAAACTAATTTATTTAAATATATAGATTTAGTATTTTATGTTACTGTAACATACTGAATTATTTAATATAAAGAAATAAAACTAATTTAATGTTTTTTTAACATCAAAATAGGTAAATTGACATTAAATAATTATATAAAATAATTAAACATGCTTTTGTAGTATCGATTAATCGAGTGGTGTCAAAAAAATACATAAGTACTAAAATGTCAAACCAAAGTATCGAACCCATAACCCAAAAAAATAATTTTATTTAGCACAGCTTAAAAATGTGTTCTAATTAGAATCCAACGTCTTATCGTACCTTATACTCAAAAATAAAACTAAAGCAAAAAATAAATAACATAGCATTTACACAAGCATTTACGTTATGCTATTGATTTAATAATCGGAAAATAAATTAAATTAACAATTAATTATTTAGAGTTAAGATATATATAAACTAATATAAATATTATCAGAACTTGGCTGATATGGCCTCTAAGCAATATGAATTCAAATATTTATGCTTCAAAGTTTGGCACAAAATTTATTCCCCTGCACATCGATTAGGTTTTAACGTTTTTAGATGAGAAATATAATAAGCTATTATATGTACTATCAGAACCTGAGTCCAAATCTCTGGGAATGGTTGGATTTATTGGGAATAAATTTTGTGCCAAACTTTGAAGCCAGAATATTTGACTTCATACTACTTGCAGGCCATTACAACCCTCCTCAGAGATTTGGACTCAGGTTCTGATAGTACATATATAGTTATTTATATTCCTCATCTCACTCACAACGTTAAAACCTCATCGATGTACAGGGGAATAAATGTTGTGCCAAACTTTTAAGCCAGAATATTTGACTTCATACTGCTTTCAGGCCATTACAACCCTTTTCAGAGATTTGAACTCAGGTTCTCATAGTACATATAATAGGTTATTATATTTCTTATCTAAAAACGTTCAAACCTCATCGATATACAGGGGAATAAATTTTATGTCAAACTTTGAAGCCAGAATATTTGACTTCATACTTGCTTATAGGCCATTATCAACCCTTCCCAGAGATTTGGACTCAGGTTCTGATAGTACAATAGCTTATTATATTCCTCATCTAAAAACGTTAAAACCTAATCGATGTACAGGGGAATAAGTGCTGTAGAGACTTTTGAATTTCTATTTTTGTGTACTTTGTTTGCCAGCTTAAAACAACTCTATTTAGAAATTTTAATTAATTTTTTGTTATTTATAATTATATCTAATTAATTGTTTTACCGTTTTTTATAGTATCATTTAATGGCATATTTATTTGATATTAAAATATTTTAAACGGAAATCAGAATAAAATTTAAATTTTGGTACTAAATATTTCAATGGGAATAATCATTTTTTCCAATAGGAATTAAGTTTAACAGTGTGATACTAACACACATATAAAAAGTGAAGAAATGAAGAAAACTTTACATCCATGGCCGACTATCATTTTATTCAAACAATCTGTTGTTTTAAAATATTACATTTTTGTTTTTGGTAGGTTTAGTGTTTTTCCTTTCTTATTTTGAGCTATTTTGTAGTTATTGTTGATTTGCAATATTTTATGTTTTCCGTTTGAAACGAAATAAACAATATAAAAAAAATAATAAAGACAATAATTAGTATTATTTACTTTGTATTTTCTAATTCGGAAAACATAGCATACTACATACTTTGATCGTGCTGTCTCTTTCGGAAAACATGATCTATAGACTTCGTGCAATATAATGGTGGTAACCGTTAAAAATTAGTGATAACCGTGTAGTTAATTTAAAGCAAAAACTTAATATGCACTTACATTTAATTTTCTATAATAAAAAATAGTAAGAAAATAACAAATTTTGTTGAAAGTTTTAAATAAAGGTTGGTCAATAAAAGTTCTGGTGTTGGTGTACACATTAAATTGAGGTTTAAATCATTGAAGACAACTGCAGTTTAACTCTGTTTCTTTTTGTGTATGCTATACAAAGTGGAAAATATTATATTTTCATATTTGTCTCTAAAAAAATGTCAATGAGCAAGTTTCTTCTCTTAAAACTAAATCGATGCATCGAAAGGACTCGCTGCTTGCATTTTGCGGTAACGTCTGTTTATCGTCGTCGACAGTGACTTTGCCTAGTTCATCCGCTTCATCTTTATTTCTAACAGTAATAGTTTTTAAACCCTACCCTTGATTACCTGTTAATGTGAGCGATAAAATAAACTTTGATTTTTCAATAATGGACCATTGTAAAATGCAGGTACTGCCAGCTCAAGAAAAATTAGAAACAGATCTATCCAGTATTAACACAATGATGTGTAACTTGCTATCGAAACAATGGACTGGTCTCAGTACAGATGGAATTGAAGCACAACTTTCAGCCTTGAAAATTAGGAAAATCACATTGAAAGCAAAATTAAAATATCCAAAAATGACAGCAAATGTACCGAGAAAGTGCAAAAAGGAAATGTTTACATGTTATAAATATGAATTCTGAAGCTAGAATAATTTTGCCTGATCGCGCTCATCTTACTCAACATGATCAACCAAGTTTGCTGCAATCAATTTGTGATATTGCTCTTTTCGGTTCTGCGATATATCACAACGGTGCCAGAGAATCTTATAAAAGCAGAGAATGATGGACATAAAAAACATGTTGATGTAAAAAGAAGTTTTCGTTCTGAGCCAAGACGACAAGGTCACAGTTGTGTTAGGTCTAGCTGCTGCAAACAAGCAAACTGATTCTATTGCACATTAAATACAAAAAATCATTACCCAACCATGACTGGGTAGTCACAGAGAGACAAACTTATTCGTCAGTTTACGCCAAAATCATGGTACCAAAAGGGATGGACGGAAAAAGAGGCAAAGCAATACTCAGATCCAATATACATAGCCATTAGATCGGGAAAGCATTCTGCTACAAATTATTTTCACACTCTTGACTTCGATCGAATTTTAGCGCTTCCAAAGTTTACGATATCACAAATTTCGTTGGTATGGTCACGCTGGTTGTCATTGTCACTATTGACGGAGGAGCAGACAATAACCCACTCTACCGTAAAGTAATACAAACAGCAATATGGAACTTCCGGAGATACAATCTCGATGAAATTGAGATGAATTGTTTATTGAAATAAACGCGCACGGGCGAAGCGCCTTTAATCGGGTGGAACATCGGATGACTGCATTGAGCCGCGAATTGTCCGGATTGACTTTTGAAAACGACTCTCCATTACAAATATCACATGTCACCTAGTTCCACTTACAGGAAACTTGCAATAATGATGAAAATTTAGCTGTCTATTTAAACCAAATGGTTAAAATTCATGAATAGACTAATCATTTTTAATGAGCAGACATCAAAGAAATATCACTACGAAACTATACGGGGTGCGCGATCTTTCCGGTTTTTATTCAATATGGTCCTTTGCCATTTATTTGGAATAGTTTTCGAATATAATATCAATTAAATGGCTGCCTCTATTAGCCAAAGCAAAATGGGCCCTTTTTGCTGCGTTTTCGATTACTTTTCCGAGCATCTCGGGCGGTATAGCAAAATGGCCTGCCAATGGTCTGAGGTTTGCTGGCGTACACTTTGCTTTTCAAATAATCCCAAAAAAAGAAGTTCGGAGGGGTCAAATCTGGAGATCTGGGCGGCCAGTCAATGCTGCCTCTTTTTGACATCAGACTGCCACGGAATTTGCGTTGCAGAAACTGCATTGTTTGATTTTTTTTTCCGAATTTGGCAGGCATAATGAGCTAACATCCACCGATATCGATTTCCATCGACTGTTTTGTTATCTCTGAAAAATTATGGCCCAATGATGGTTTTGGAGACAAAGCTGACCCAAACAGTCACTTTTTGGTTATGCCATGGCGTTTCATGGATCTCGTGCCAATCCTCCGTTCCTCAAATCCAGCAATTTTGCTTATTGCCGCCAGAAAATTGTAACGGATCAAGGTGCGAGTCCCAATTGATGTCATTAAAACGACATCATTGAGATCCGCACCCCGATGGCGTTAGCAGAATCTCCGGACCATAGGCTGAGCTGCGGTATTTGAGCCGGCTAGACTCAGGGGAAGGGCGTGGGAGTTGCTCAGCATAGTCCGAAGCTTGAAAACCGCAAGGAAAGGAAAAGGATAGAAAGGAAGGAAAAGGTGGGAGAGTGGTCATGCTTACCCCTCGACCATCACGCGCCCCCACGCACGTGACCTGACCGCCGAGATCATCACGCCATCATTGATTCGTTACAGTGGCGCCCAAACTTGGCTATCTTACCTTACCTTCCTCGTCCTATTTCCTTTCCATACCTGACTTAGTGGTCATATTCATTCGGTTGGTTTCCAACGATATCCGTTGTTTGATTTCCACCGAATGAGTGTTGTCCCTGAGTTCAACCTCAATCCTTCCCTGACTGATGGTCAGTCGTTTCGGATGGCTTCCAACGCTTTCCGTTGTAGACTGCATCCGAAGTGGGTGTCCATCGGTTTCATCCTTTTCTCTTTCCAGCTCCCTGTTTCCCGTCGGGGTGGTCGCATCCATTCGAAAGGCTTTCCAACGCTATGCGTTGTTTGACTGTCATCGAATGGATGCGTCCATGTACTCAATCTTTTCCTATTGTGTTGTATCTGGGCCGAGTTTCCTCATCGGCTCTGATCGGGGGGCCACGACCATTTCCACTGGTTTCAGTGTTTGATTTTGGCGTGGTTCTCGATCTTTGTCGGTGGTTGATGCCGGTTCGGGTCAATTTATCCGCTCCTTTCCTCATCGGTGGAACATGCTCCCCTCTCGTCAGATGCCCACGTGAGTGGCTGGATCGGCGGGTTCATCATGTCATCATGGTTTCTTTAGTTTTTTTTTCAATTACAAATTTTTCATCACAGCCTTTTGAGCTGTATTTTGTTTGCATAGATTTTTTTTTTGGATTGAAACAAACATCATTTATATATGTTTTTTTTATATATGTATATTTTCTTCTGAGGTATCATATTAATTTTGTTGCTCATATGAACTGTTTCTTTTCAACGCACAAATTTATCACAACTTGAGTTCTCCAATTACAACATTTTAGTAAATCGAATCACAACTTTTATATATATATATATATATATATATATATATATATATATATATATATATATATATATATATATATATATATATATATGTATATATATATATATATATATATATATATATATATATATATATATATATATATATATGTAGGAAGTATTAATTTTGTTTGCGGCCTTTTTTTTTTTTTTTCTTACTTTTGGTTTTCTGTTTACCTTTAAAGGAACACGTATATTAAGCCTGATTTTTATCAATTACTATTTGGAGCTGATTTTTTTTTATTCTCTCTGTTGCCATTATTTTCCGACTATACTTACATAAGCTCCTAACTTATTTACCTGGCTGTTGAATACCTAACAATGGACGTTTCCTTTTTGAAAACGGACGAGCTCGAAGTTGAGTTCGAATTACGGGATATTCCGTCAGGATCTCCAGATGCCTTAGATCAGCTTAAGAAAAAAACTGCAGCTGAAGTGGACGATGCGTCTTTGGTTCCAACAAGAATGCATGGTAGAGCTTGTAAAAATCCTGCATTGGAACTCTCTAAATGTCGAAACAAGCTGCTTCAGTATCAAGATAACCTGTCGGATATCAAACATTTGCCGGTAGATTCACGGGTTATTACAGCTCAAAGAATATACGCCCGGCTGTTGCATGTACAGGGGCGATTGGAACGGATGTTGCCGTCGCCTGGATATGGGGTACAGGCCGAGCCGCTGGCTACATCATGTAGGGTGATAATCGAATCCTTACGTTCTGGTCTTGTCAATGGCGATAAGCTAAATGAATCTGTCGAACATATTCAAGCGGTGGAAGTTAATGTCAAAGAGCCAACTCCTTCAGGGGTTCTTCCGGAAGTATGTGTAGAGGACGAACCTCCTGGTGGTCTTGGAATTGATAAACCCGTCAAACCTTTTGAGAGTGCATCAAAGGACATTCAACTTACCTCCCCTCCCGGTGAAGTAAACGACATTGGTGTATTGGCATCGGTGGTAGCTCAATTAGGGATGTGTCTCAGCAGTTAGCCAAGTTGAATGATTGGCAAGAACAGATGCAGTCGCAGATGTCTGAGGGTAGGGCGTCGGCGCATCACTCCACTCCAGTGACTGCTAGAAAAAATGAACCACAGCCGTCGGTAGTGGCCCCTGCTCCTTCTCATTTTAGGGAACATGATACCTCGGTGTCAGGTAGTCATGTACCTCTGTCTCGATGTGGGTTATCGTATACCGGATCGCCAACCGGAATCACGATTGACCTGTTTCTGTTTCAATTAGACTCAGTGTCAATTTCTCAGCGTTTGTCGTCCGAGACGTTACTGTCGGAGCTGCACATGATTTTGAAAGACGTAGCGCTCCAGTGGTACTGGACCTACAGGAAACATCGTCCACGAGCCACTTGGTTTGACTTGAAGCGGGACTTCGAAGAACGGTTCAAAGATCGAAGAACCAATTACGAAATTCGTCGAGTTGTAGAGGCTAGAAAGCAGCAAGCCGGCGAGAGTTTTATTGATTTTTACCATCACGTTTGGAATCTCACTCTACCATGTCGTGTTCCGTATAGTGACGAGGAGTTGATTCAGATTCTGCTGAGTAATATGCGACCCGCAATACAATATCATTTGACCGATCGACAGTTTAATAATATCAACGACTTAATCAAGAGTAGTATGGCTTGGGAGGATACACTAAACCAATTTCGTACTCCCCCGGATCGCCCTTCATATACACGGCGCGCGATAAATGAACTTTCAGTGGGCTCTTATGATGATAAGGGAAATGTTATGAGGATACCGGGAAATCTTTTCCTTCCTGAAGTCGAGGCTGAATTCTCAGTTTCCGCGTTAGAGACAGATCAAAGAAACCCGGTAATAATGCAAAGACAACCTGATCAAAGAGCATCAGCCAGCATGTCACGTAATCACAACCATAGCCCAGAAAGCAGTCGAATGTGCGTTTGCTTCAATTGTTCGGACATAGGTCACACTTTTATGGATTGCCCGCTGCCCCCCACTGGTCTGTTTTGTTATCGATGTGGCTTGCGGGATACAATTACACCTAGGTGCCGCCGATGTGCGGAAAACCAGTCGAGTGGTTCTTGGAGGACTGGGATGAGGGGACCACCACCCGCGCTAGTTCCCAGACCAAGCAAGGAAGATACGGCCAGCAATACCGACCCAGAACTCCGTCGATTTGCGTGGACCTCAGAGAAGAAAACCACGTAGAGTCCGCAAATCTTTTTTCTTCTTCAGCATCACCTAGTGGTATTGAAGTAACTTCGTGATCCACCCCAAGTATCTTTTCTGTTTCCACCAACGATTTTTTATTAACCAATCCCCTATCTGAAGCTTCAAGTCGCAATCTTTCAAATCACAATTCTGTTTCCGTTTTGAAGCCATTACACCCCGCTGTTGACGGAGTTTCCGTTCAGACGGTTGATGAAGAATCTGCCACAGTGGCTTGGCCGTCTTCAAAATCATTCAAACCTTTTAAAACTTCTAGACTGAACCGTTCTAAACTATATTGGGAGCGCCGTAAAGCCATGAGAACTTCTATTGTTTCTGCTCTGATCGCTTCCGAAGTCAATGACCCCCGCCCGTATGCAAACGTATTGATAAACAACATACCTTTTAAGGGTCTTTTGGACAGCGGGGCCAGTGTCAGTGTCTTAGGTTGTGGTTCAGAAACCTTTTTGTCCCCTTTTGTTGATTTTCACCACTTCCCGTCCTTCATCAACACAGCTAGTGGCGAGTCTCAGCGGGTGTTTGGTTACATTAATGCTCTCGTTGAGTTTAATGGGGTTTCCCATAATCTTACTTTGTACCTGGTTCCTTCTTTGGAACAGCCCCTCTACCTGAGAATAGATTTTTGGAATTTGTTTGGGATTGTTCCGAAGATCTCCTCCTTAAACCTTTCGTTGACCATACTGGATGCCGAAGACTCATCCAAATTCCACACTCTCTCCTTAGATGAGCGTCAAACCTTGAATGTGGTAAAAGAATTGTTCCCATCTAGTTCCAAGTTGGGATTAGGAAAAACATCATTCCTATCTCACTCCATTGACGTTGGATCCACCAAACCAGTAAAGCAACGTTTTTATTCCGTCTCTCCGGCGATACAAAAGTTGATGTATGCTGAGTTAGACCGGATGATTTCCTTGGGGGTTATCGAGGAGTCACAAAGTTCCTGGTGCTCGCCGGTCACTTTGGTGCGTAAGGCCAATGGCAAAGTTCGTCTGTGCTTAGATGCTAGAGAACTGAGCAAGGCCACCGTCAAGGATGCGTACCCGCTTCCTCTTATCAATGGATTGTTAGGTCGTTTGGATCAGACTCGATTTATATCGGCGATTGATTTAAAAGATGCCTTTTGGCAGATACCTCTCGACCAGCAATCCAGAGATAAGACGACGTTTACGGTTCCTGGACGGCCCTTGTACCAGTTCAACGTTATGCCTTTTGGGCTATGCAACGCACCACAAACGCTTTGTCGTCTTATGCACAAAGTGATTCCGCATCAGTTGCACGATAAGGTCTTTGTGTACCTCGATAATCTCTTGGTTACGTCCGTCACTTTACATGAGCATTTTGAGTTGTTGAGGGAGGTTGCGTTACGGTTAAAGACTGCTGGTCTGACCATCAATTTTGCTAAGAGTAAGTTCGTGTTGAGGGAAGTCGACTACTTGGGTTATGTTGTTGGTGATGGTTGCCTTCGCACAAACCCAGAGAAATGTAAAGCTATCTTGGAGTTTCCGATTCCCAAAACTACCAAACATATTAGACGTTTCCTGGGGATGTGTGGATGGTATCGCCGCTTCATACCCAATTTTGCTGCTGTAGCTGCTCCTTTAACAGATCTTACTGGGAAGTCTGCTAAATCTAGATGGTCAGCCGCAGCGGATTCCGCGTTCAATTTCCTAAAATCCGCTTTGTCATCTGCTCCCGTCTTGGCTAACCCCGATTACAGCAAGCCCTTCTTTATACAGTGCGATGGCAGCACCGTCGGCGAAGGTAGCGTTCTATTCCAGACAAATATCGAGGGAGTTGAACATCCCATTGAGTTTATCTCGCATAAGCTTAAAGCGGCGCAACGCAACTACTCGGTAACTGAGCTGGAGTGCTACGCCGCGGTGCTCAGTGTGCAAAAGTTCCGGCCTTATATAGAGGGGTATCCTTTTGTGATATACACCGACCATGCTAGTTTGCGGTGGCTTATGTCACAGAAGGATCTGTCGGGTCGCCTTGCGCGGTGGAGTCTCAAATTGCAGGCGTTCAACTTTCAGATCGGTTATCGTAAGGGCACGCTAAACGTCGTGCCTGATGCACTGTCACGAGCTTTTGTTGAAGAATTTTCTTCCTTGTGGGGATAATTCACAAAGCGACAGCGTTGACCCGGGCGATGTGCGATCTGGAAGCTGTTCTTTCACTACCTTCTTGCCTGTGGATGCTGTGGATCCGTTATCACTGTCCACTCTGGCTACGGCTTCGTCAATTCCAATTCTGCATATCGACTTCAACTCCCCATCTTTTCAGGATGCCGATTATGTAGAACGGATTGAAAAAGTCAAGTTGATAACGAATTCAGAGCACAACTTGAAAGTCGAAGATGACAAGTTATTTATTGCTCCTTCATATGGAGATCGTTACCTTGAGACCGATCTGTCCATCTACAAACTCTTTGTGCCTTCTCCAATGACTAGGGATCTCATCGAACAGGCTCACTCACCTCCCACTTCAGGGCACTTAGGCGGTCGCAAAACGCTGGAACGACTGCAGCGACAATTTTACTGGCCTAGTATGGCGGTTCAAGTAAAAGAGTTCGTGGCGGCTTGCCCTAAGTGTAAGATGATCAAAGCTGTGAACTATACGACAAGACCAGCTATGGGAGCTCCGGTGGTGTCTACTCGTCCATTTGAGAAGCTGTTCGTTGATTTCTTGGGTCCGTATCCGAGGTCCAAACGTGGGAATACCGTTATCTGCATAGTCTTAGATCATTACTCCAAGTTTGTTCTGATTAAGCCAATGCGAGAAGCCTCGGCTTCCACATTGTGCTCGTTCTTGGAGAATGAAATCTTTCTGTTGTTTTCCGTTCCAGCGGTCATTAAGTCCGATAACGGAAAACAGTTTATTTCCACCCAGTTTAAAGACTTGCTATGTAGGTACGGTATCTCTCACGTACGTACTCTGATTTACTCTCGTCAAAGCAATGCTTCGGAGAGAGTGAATCGGACTTTACTGTCGGCTATACGGGCATATGTTGGCGATCATGAACATAGTGATTGGGATAAGCACTTGCAGGAAGTGGCTGCAGCATTGCGTAATGCATGTCACGACACTTTGCATTTTTCCCCTCACTATCTCGTGTTCGGACAGCATATGTCACTTCATGGTTCGGATTATGAGTTGCGCAAATTGGTTGATAAATTAGACTCTAACGAGGTGCAAGTGTCTGCTAAACCTGATCGACTTAACACCATTCGACCTCAAATTGCCCACTATCTCAAAGTGGCTCACGCGAAAGGAGCTCTTCGATATAATCTTCGCAGCCATCAACGCGTTTTCCAGGTCGGACAACCTGTCTTTGTTAGGGCGTTTGCCTTGAGCAACGCGTTCGATAAGTTTTCTGCGAAGTTAGGGAAAAAATTTAAGCCTGCTATCATCGAAGCAAAGGTCGGTACAGTTGCTTATAAGGTGAAAGATTTGACAGGCAAGGCACTTGGGGTCTTTCATGCGAAGGACATCCGAACATGAATGTCTTTATTTTTTTCTCTCTCTCTCTCGATTTCTCGCTCTCTTCTTGACTTGGGTTCTGTTAGGCCCGGCTCTTGAGACTTCTCAGGGTGTGGGACGTCCCCACGTTTTGTAACGCATACCTCGTAGTACGCGCTACAAGGTGTGCCCACTCCTGTCAAAATTGTTTTGGTTATGTATAGGTATTGGTGGAGGTGTGCGTGTGTGTGTACCCGCTCATTTCTCTTACTCTTTTTATTTACAAATTCAGTAACGGGATCTGAGTGGGTATATAAATGCGCACACTTCCATGCGGAGAGACAGTTCTGAAGTAAATTTTTGTGGAAAATTAGTAAATTTGGGCAGTTTTTTTTGATATGATGCTGAGACGAAGATATTAAAAAAAAATAAAAATAAAGTGAAAAATCGTTTTTTTATTGAAATAAGTTTAATGTAAAAGAAAAAAAAAGAAAAAACGAAAAGTTAAGATAAAGAAACAAAACTATTAAAGTATCTTTGTGAAGATTATATTGAATATGTGAAATATTTATAATTTTAATTATGATCTAAAAACTTAAAATATCGGTAAACTGTGTTGAGTGACTGACTATATTTTCTTATCGAATTTTAATATGATCAAATCTGTGTTTTTTTTTTTTTTGTACAACGGGTTTTATTATTAAACCGATGAAAAAAATTGTTTTACATGTGCTTATCTAACGCACGATCAAAATCAATACGATATGAAACCATAAGCGCATGTGGTCAGGACGGCGTGGAGAATATTCAAGAAAAAAAAAATAAAATTAATAAATATTTTTTTTGAAGTTACCTAATAATAATAATAATAATAATAATAATAATAATAGTGATAAAAATAATAGTAATAATAATTGTAATAAAATTATTAATAGTAAAGTTAATATTCTGATTGGAATTAATATAAATAACCATAATAATATTAATTATTATAATTGATATAAATCTACAACAACAACATCATCAACAACAACAATAATAATAATAAAAGTCATAATAACTGTAATAATAATAATCATAATAGTCAGTAATAAATATAATAGTACTATAATTTTAAGATGCATGTTGGTACAGGGTACATGTAAGTTTTGGTTGCTTTATATAAGTTAAATTTTTTTTAAATTTAATTAAGATAGTTAAGTTCCTTAATTAGTGAATGAATAAAACAAAAACAAATCAAAAAATATTTTTTTTTGATTTTGTTTCTTATTTGATGGTTAAATTTTTTTGTTTATATTTTTATTTATTGTTTTCGGATTATGAGTAATTAAATTTAATTTTCAATGATGGCGTGATGATCTCGGCGGTCAGGTCACGTGCGTGGGGGCGCGTGATGGTCGAGGGGTAAGCATGACCACTCTCCCACCTTTTCCTTCCTTTCTATCCTTTTCCTTTCCTTGCGGTTATTCAAGCTTCCATTATGCCTTGCACACCCCACCCCTATCTGCTCCTGAGCTCTAGCCAGCTACTACACCGCAGCAAGGCCTCTAATAGAAGATTTCTGTTAACGCCATCGGGGTGCGGATCCTACTGGTGTCGTTTTAATGACACTTATGGGACTCGCACCTTGATTCGTTACAAAATGTAAATATAAACTCGATATTTTCGCCGATATCCACGATGAGTTAACACAACTGAACGACTATTTTCAATGTAAAGCGTCACTATTTTGGCCCGTTGTTTCAGTGTGATGCGATTCATGGTTAAAATTGTATTGAATTGACATTCAAAAAATATGTCTAGTCAAGTCAATCGGTTGACAAATGCCAAAGTTATTCAATATTTACATTCCGACATAAAAGATGGTGCACCCTTCAGTGAATTTTTGTATTAACATTTGGTTTATTTTCTAAAGATTTGTGGTTATCACCTACGCATTTTAAACGTAAATGCGAGGTATGGAGAATCAGACCATGACGCCAGAGTACATTATGAAAATCACTGGTAAAAACGTTTTTACATAATAAATACGAGGCAGATCAATTATAAAACCCGTATTTGTTAGGCAAATAATTTAGTTTTGAGGATTTAAATTATTGTATCAAAATGTAAATATAACAGTTTAAAATTAAAAGATTAATAGTATTTTCAAATCACAATTCTGGTGACTAGCTAAAGACCAGTCTATTTGTTATGGGTCTCATAAAAAATACCTGTGCCACACTGCACATTTCTTAAAAATAAATAGTTACTATGATGATCAGGACTGACAGGAGGAAACGCTGAAGATAAAACAAAAATTAGGAGAAGAACTTTTAATCAATAATTGGACAATTATATCTAATTCGCAATACAATTATATCTAACTATTTTAGTAAATAAATTTTTGTAAATAAACATAAAACGGTTTCTTTGACAAAGAAATCAATTATACGAAGATAACCAAGGACGGTTAACCTATCAGTTACCTCAAATATGTTATGAACGCGTTAGTCTAATCACTCGTTCTGGAGTTCTATTATTGCGATTTAGTGATGCATCACTATAATGTTCATGCTGGTATTCTTTCTGGTGCGGGTGCAATATGTACTTATAACGGGTTCCGCTAATTGCATGGTTATTGAAGGTAAAACACGCACACAAAGCCCACCTTAATTATTTTCGGTACCATCAAGGGTCTCTGGGTCTATTATATTTAATATTCGTTTTAATGAATCATTTATCTCGATCCCAGTACGGCTGTGTGCGTATTTCCTAAAAATATTTAAAAGTATTTAAGAGTAATAAAATCCAAATTGGTAACACTGATCATTATTTACTTCACATCGTTCCAGGCACGCCTCCATTTTTGACCATAATTGTTTGCACCGCCAATTGTATTTAGTCCGTCTGCTTTTTGTTGCTATCTTCATTTGTTCTAATTCCATGAAATCTGTCAAACGATGTAAAATAAAAAATATACAGTTAAAATAATGTTAGTTTCTCAAACCAAATAAAGTATTAAATTATGTTTTAATAAATTCTACATTTTATTCTTAAACTTATTAGTATCAAGGTCTTTATAAGGTCTCCCTAGTAAAGTACCTTCTCGGAAAAAACAGATTAAATTATTTCAAATTGAATCAAATTTAACGTACTTAGTCTGTATGCAATCATTATTGAAAAAAAGATTATTTTTTTTTTTTATTTATTAATTTTTATCACTACAATTTATTAAAAAACTTATTTCCCTTTCATTTTAATGATTTTAACTGTGAATTCCAAAATTTACTGAGAGTATGGCAGTGCGTTAAAGAAAAATAATTTTGGATGGTACCTTTCCACATATTTATTAAGCGTAGCATTTGTTATTTTATTCCATTATTTAAAAATTAGAGTTTACATTTCGATTTTTTTTAAATTTAGTAACCTTTTCTTTATGCTTTTATTTTTGTTTACTTTCAAAATAATTGATAAATATTCATTCAGTTTACTATCCACTCTAAGTTATGTGTTTCATACTCAATTATTTAAATGAAATTATCATTTTTAATTTATATTACAAAATTATAATATGATCAGTATTTCAAATGAAGAATATGGTTTGAGTTTGTGTAATTTAAGCGCTAATCAAGCAAGGAGCAGATATCAAATAAAATATCTCTATCGCCGTTTACCAAATGCCTAAACATTTACCAACACATTTAGAAGATGGTGTGAAACTGGGAGTGTGGCAAATCATTAGATGAATACAAATCCGGTACCATCTTCATCTGTTTATAGCAAAGATGCTGTTCTACGAGCAGCTACAAATGTGTTAGGTAATTCTTATTTGATCTTTTTGTATATGAACAACCCAAGTGCCAATTAGTTAAACACAAGGATTAAAATTAAATTGTACAGAAAAGTAAACATTTTTTTAAGTTATCAATTCTACTATTTCTGAACGTCTGTACCAAATTTCTCGCAAAACGTGAATAAAAAACGTGAGTTTTCATATACGTATATGGAGTATAATATACATATATATGATATACATCTATATGTATTAAAAATATATTTGGCATGGTATACGACAACTTGCACTTTTGTTTTTCAGAGGAACCTTAAAATTGACGAAGCGGTTCAAAAATGATTGAATTGGTTAATTTATTTTTGTACACACTTGCGATTCGTCATATGTTATATTTCTCACTTGATATTTTGATGGTGAGTTGATCATTGCCATATTGTATTGTATTCAATTTTAAAACGTTTGTGATTTGTCGTGTGATTTTTAAAAGTATTTTAATTTGAACAGTGATTAATATTTTGTGAACAGCGATTAATATAACTTTATAAGTGTAAACTATTCAGTGTAAAACGTGTATGTGTGATTTTTAATAGTATTTTATTTTAAATAAAAGTGATAAAGTGATTAATATAACTTTATTAATTTAAATAAGTGTGACCTCTTATTATTTCTTGTTCTAATTTATTTTGAAAATAATTACGTTTTTTAGTTTAAAATAGTTTGTATTTGGAGGTTTCATTTATATTAATTGATTTATTTGTAATGCTTATTTAATATTTATTAGATTTATAATTATTTTTTGAATTCACAGGGTAAGTTTTGCCTATTAACACCAATGAATAAACAATACGAGAAATGTCATATTCGTATGGGGAATTTACAAAATAAGTTTTAAATTACATTTTGTTGATATTTACCGTTATATATGTGTTTGCAAATGTATACTAATTAGATATACAATTTATCTAGTTATATCGTAATAATAATATAACATCAAATAATGAAAGTTATAATACAGAATTTCGAATGCTTATACGAGTAATTCTGTTCTGAAGAAATATTATTTCGAATTAAACACAACATTTAATATAAAACGCACGTTTCATTTTATTCAGAACAAAAGTACGTGTAAAGGATGTTTTTTTATAGGTTCACAACTTTGAGTTGGCAACACTACTGACAATCTATATTTGACAATCTATTTAACAGCTGATAGCTGCTTTTTGTTTAGTTTGGTATGACATTTCATTATGGATAGACTTACATCAGAGCAACGCTTGCAAATTGTTGAAATTTTTTATCAAAATAATGGTGCTGTTCAACAAATTTTATCGTGCACTTCGTCCATTTTATGGTGTACATAATCGTCCTTCAGAGAGACTAATTCGAATAACAATAGATGGTTTTCGAACCGCGTTTACTCTTAATGATAATGTTCATCTGGTCAATCAATCAATCAATTCGTCGCAGTTCTCAGCAACTGGGGTCCTTCCACTATATGGAAGATTTTACGAAAGAATCTTGGCTTTCAAAATTCAATTTGTGCAGGAATTAAAGCCAAACGACCGTCGTATGCGCCGTCAATTCGGCAAATGGGCTGAAGCACAAATTGATATTGATGTACAAACACGTGTAGACAATTAAGAAATCCAATATAAAGATTTCAAGAATTATGAGATATAATTACTTGCCTATAATGCTTATGAACCGATAGCCGAAGAAATAGAAGAGCCATATTTGAATGTGTTGCCTAATTTAAGAGTGACAAGCAAGGCTAGGTGACAACAAACATAATTGTAGTTAAAGATTATGGCAGTTTATGGGCCAACAACAAGAAATGTTATATGGTATGATTCAAAGTCAAAACGGTTGTCTACCTAAATAAATTATGGCCAGCCTTTTACGATTTATTTGTACGATTCATTAGAAAAAAATTTAAGTGCAGTTAATAAATTATAAGTGTTAAATGGACTTTTAAAAGGTGGTGCTACCGTTTTAATTCGTAATATAACAATCATGGAACAAAACTACGAGCAGAAGCTTGGGTCAAGCTAATTTACGCGCTAGGAGAGTCAGCAGAAACACGTAATCCTTAGCTAGTTTATATATTAATGAACATGTTAATGTTTATTACCAGGTTAACGAACATTAGCATAAGTTAGGCTTCTATTTACAAACTTAAAAAACCGCAGCTGCCTAGTATTTCGTTAATTTGGGTTTTTAACAAGATTGGATTGTCTACCAAAGAACTTTCAGTAAATAAATCCATATAAAATTGATTTTGTATGACATTAGCTGCTTCTGGGTAGGTTGACTTAAAAACTCGTGCCACCTCCATTAAAGACCGTTGCGCAAGAAAATGCGCACAGGAGCCTCCATAAGTTACTAAATTACATTTATAGGTACTCAATTTTTCATCAGTAAGTTATATGGTGGTTAAATCTGGCTGTAGCTTGTAACCAATATGCAAACAATTATTTAATGATACTGCTGTAGTCGTTTTACAAGGTGCATCAAATACGACACGCATCTTTGTTGTAGTACTCTCCTTTAAAAAGGCATGATGTGGCATAAAATATTTTTTGTTATCTTCCTGTGGTAGTGCAAGCCATAGAATATGGTCATTTGATTTAGTTGGATGTACACTGTCGTGCATTTTTTATACTCTTTAGAATATTCCTCAGACCTAGCACATCTTTTCTCAATTTAAGAAACATTAAATCTTATCTAAACTTTAATAACATCAATCAGTACAGTACATAAATGTCCTAAGTTCATTAGACCCATTTTTAGCTTCCAAAAGAATTCTTAGAGTAGAGGGAAGACTACGAAATATTAAACATCCAATTATCTTACTTAAAACAAATGTTGCTACTCAGTTAAATTTTGACGTTAAGTTTACTGAGGCAAAAATATTGGATAATAGGTGCCAGATACCTTATAAAACACAACATTTAGTCATGCATTATCTGTATAAAGTATTGAGGTATACACGGATAACACAAAGTGGTTGACCTTTAAGGAGAGTAAAGAGGAAATACTAGATCAACAAAGAGACGAACTAATATCACATTATCTTTTACAAAAGGAAATTAAATTTAAATTCCCTCCAGCCTATGCTCCTCACTTTGGAGGTTTGTAGAAAGCGGCTCTCAAATCAATAAAATTGCATTTATTGCAATTATTATTCAGAAGAGCCACGAACGTAGTAAATTTAAGTTTTGGAGAAACAACAAACTTGGTAATAGATTGATCTTGAATCAGTCAATTCAAGAATATTTGTCGCGACTCTCACCAACAGAAAACAAGGATTATTTACAACATTATATTCCGCCAATACATAAAAGTAACGGTCAGTGGGCGAGAAAGAATGAAGAAAAAACTGATGTATTTTCAGACCATTTCGAAAGAGTAGTTCAACCATACCCATCGAAAACTACGGACGAAGAGAACAATATCATTCAAATGTATTTAGAATTGCCATAGCAAATGAATCCTATAATCTCGAAGTTTTCTATCTTTGAAGTAAAACTGTAATACAGAGAGAGTTAAATTCTAAGAAGGCGCCAGGATATGATCTTATCACAGGAAAAGTTTTACAAGAACTACCAGAAAAGAGTATTCGATTTCTTACCTACTTATTCAACGCAGTACTTAGTACTGGATACTTCCCAATATAATGGAAGGTTTCACAAATAATACTGATACCAACACCAGGCAAGCCTCCAGAAGAAGTAACGTCATACAGACCTAAAAGCATCACACGAAGACCCAACCAAAGCGACAGAAGAGTTGCAGGAGAATATTAACAGTAACATAAAAAATTGCGAATTAAAGTTAATGAAGCTAAGTCTAAACATGTTACCTTCACGATGCGAAGAGAAACATGTCCACCAATACAAATGAATAACCAGAATATACCTCAAACTGATGAAGTAAAATATTTAGGTACTCACCTCGACAAACGTCTCAAACGTCAAACATATATGGATAAAAAGAAAGCAGTTGGGAATAAAACTGTCAAAATGTATTGGCTCGTATGCAGAAAATCAAGTTTAACGATTGAAAATAAACTACTGCTTTCTAAAATAATAAAAAAACCTATCTGGTCGTATGGTATACACCATTGGAGAATGGCCTCAAATTTGGACATTCTTCAGCGGTTCCAATCTAAACTTCTAAGAATCATAGTATAGATGCACCATGGTTCGTGTCAAACCTCCTGGTCCCAACAATACGGGAAGAAATTAGGAATTCCAGTGCCAGGTATCACTTAAGCTTGACAATTCATCCAAACGAACTAGTGAACAAACTTCTCACTACCACGAAGAGGGAAAGATTGAAACGCCACACAATTTTTGATTTGCCAATTAAGTCTTAAATACACTTAACTATAAACTCAAATTTTTAAAATCTCTAATGTATCGAATCAATAATAGTAAAATTTATGTGTTGCATAAATTTATACTAATTATGTATAAATGAGCTTTTATCAATGGATAAAAATACTCTAATCATGACAATGTAACAAGACAAAAAATTTACTGAATGTCTTTTAAGCAAAAAAAAAAAAGATTGATGGATTACTTAATTCCAGACCGTTATGTCGAAGTACTGATGACATTAACTCGCTTAATATTCTTACTCTGGGTCATGTTTAAATTTCCGAAGCATAAATTATCCAAATTGCAGAATACTTAACTGCGGGTTCTCAATCATTCTGGAAATCCTCGATCCTCGTTCACAGTTTATTCAAATATTAAAGATTCATTAGTAATAACAGGAATACCACTAAATAAATACGATAATTATGACGTTGTCTTAAAAGTTTTATCCCAAGTTCATGATGAAGTTACAAACAATGATATTATCAATGTGTCTAAAGTTAATAGTGCTAATCATGTTAAAACAAACGCTGAGTTGTATGTTGTTAAACTGGCATCTGTGGTGCTTAAAACTACTATCCTCAATAAGATGAGAGCCAGTAGTCCCAGGAATATATTTATTATGCAAAAGTTAACGGCATTGCAGTCCAAGTTATACACAGAGGCTAAGAGAATCAAACAAGAACTAAAATTCAGATATTTTGGGTCAAGAATGGCACCATTATGCTTCGTAAAGATGATTCCTCGAAAATTTTCCACATTCGGTCATTTAATCACCTTCACAACATTAAAACTTCACATCAGCCGTAAAGATTTTACTAAGTATAAACTTTTTTTTATTTTTTGTTTACATTGCGGCTTATCACTGTTTGCTTTTACTGTCAAAGCCAATAATATAGTTGTCAATTTCAATTCTAGGGTTGAAATTGTAATTTTAATTTTTATAGTAATTTTGTTTCTAGTAGTACTACATTTCGTTAAAATTAGTACTAATATTTTTTTTATAATATTGTTAGTACTTTTTTATTTTTATCTTTTCAAGTATTTACATAAAATTGAAACAAAATTGAACATATTCAAAAATAGGGTTGTAATCTCTACTTTTTTAATTAATTTGTTATTTTTGATTTTACATACAGGTCATATTGATATAATTAGTACTAACACGATGCTTCAAGTATTGTTAGTACTTTTTTATGTTTTAAGTATACTACATATTTTTTATTTTTTATTATTTATGCAGTACGGTTCATATATTTGCTTCTATTTTTGTATTATT
This sequence comes from Tipula confusa, assembly GCA_963556175.1. Classification (NCBI taxonomy): domain Eukaryota; kingdom Metazoa; phylum Arthropoda; class Insecta; order Diptera; family Tipulidae; genus Tipula; species Tipula confusa. Next base: position 126,980,635 of record OY744475.1, read on the forward strand.
GTAATATTTCGAGTTAGTTTATATTATTTAATTTTAGTCTTATTAATTGTATTTTTATTTATTTTTTATTACTTATTTAATGAACGTAGAAATGAATAGTTACAATATATATCTTCAGAATATTCGTAGTATGCGTACAAATTTTGATACATTTTTGACCAATATTAACGCTTTAAATACAAATTTTGATGTTATTTTTTTAACTGAAACGTGGATTACAAGTACAGAAATTTCCGACAACAATTTAAATGGGTTTACTGGTGGTGTTGCTGTTTTTATTAGATCTATACTCAATTATCAATTATCGCCAGTAAGTTTGTCCTCGGCAGATATTCTTAAACTAATTATTCCATTAGGTAAGGTACATTTCTGTTTTATCTTAGTTTATAGGTTTCATTTTACGCCTGTTGATGTGTTCTTAAACGAACTTCACGATTTCCTTATTATAGATAAATCGAAACTTAAAGTTCTCCTAGGTGATATAAACATTAATTTGTTAAAAAATTCTCAATTAAGGGATGACTATTTGTTACTGTGCGTGGTTCGGTTTAGACTCGTATGTGAATAATGTTACCAGATCATTGTCAAACACCTGTATTGATCATGTGTTTTCAGAATTAATTGGCTCTCAATTCAAATTTGATATTAAGAATTTAATGTTAAATATCATTGATCATAATACAATGCATCTTACATTGAGTCTATGTAATGTAAAACAAGCTAAACGACACAATCTTTTAAACAGAACGACGATAAATTATTTGCAGTTAAACGAAAATTTCATGATTACTAATTAGAGTTCAGTCATTTTATCTTCAGACCCGAATATTGCTTTTTCAATTTTTTTTAACCAATTCATAAACTCTTTAGATAAGTGTAAATTCACAAATAAAATAAAACGTATAAACTTCAAAATTAAACCATTATACAATTAAACCATTAATTTGAATTTTATAAATTATAGGAATCGTTTATATAACAAATTAGCAAAAAACCCAAATAATACCAAACTTAAAAATAAGCTCAATAAAATTAACTATAAAATTAACACGTTAATTCCGAAGGTAAAAGAAAATTATTACCAGAAAAAGTTTTGTGCTGCTGATACTATAAAATCTAAATAGAATGTTGCTAACGATATTTTGGGAGACACAACAAAGAATATTAATGTTACACGATCAATTAATAATGGTAATAACATAATTGAAACTGATTCTAAAAAGATCGCGAATATTTGTAATGATTTTTTTGTTCAATATCCTTATAATACTCTTACAAAGTAAAATTATTTTATTTGCGTAGAATTTGTAGCACGGAATTTTTTAAAATTCTATATTACGCACTTGTTGATTCTTTAAGAATTTTCGTTTTGATATTCATGAATTTATTCATTTTGTTTATTAATTAATCATTAATTTTTTTTTTATTAATCATGTAATAATTATATGCTATTTATTTACTTTGTTGGTTTGTTCAGGTTGAATCGTATCTCCAAGTCATTTATTTATTTAAATAAGGAGATCACTAATTTAGTTGTTTAGTTGTACGCTTCAAATGGTAATTGGGAATATGTGTTTTTAATATTGACGATGTTGTGTTAGTTAAATAAGATAATTTACCACCCAATCAATGGTTACTCGGGCGAGAAAAGCAAGTTTATCCCGACAACCATGGAATTGTAAGAGTAGTAACTGTTAAAACAATACAATTTTTGCCCGCTGGTTTTGAGAAATGCAGAGTTTTGCAACATACTTTTAGAATGATAAATTTTGCGATTGATTTTGAACTAAAAATCTTTGACGAAGCTCCTGATCCAACACTCAACAACCAGTTCTTATAATTATATATGCTGATGCAACACTCTTGATAGCAGTTTGTGAGGCAACTTACTGTAGTTTAAAGACATTCGCCATATCCATATGGATTCAATATATAAGAATATTCATATTAATGATCAGTTGTTGCTAGTTGCCTAGATTTTTTGGATAAAAACCAATTTCACGTAAGAGAGTACTTTGGAACATTATATTTTCCCCGTAATAAATTCAAAATGAAGACCTGCACCGAGTCCTAAAGATAAAAATCAATAAAGTAATAGCTGCTAAAGCTATCAAACATGATTCACTCAGTTGTAATAATAAAAAATAATAATTAAAACAGCCTGTTATCATATATCAGCCACTGAGGAAAACCTACAATGATATACAACGATTTGGATCTTTTGCAATGTAAATATTGATTCCCGGACCTTAATATGGTATAAATTTTAAATCCTTATCATGAAAATAATAAAAACCGATGGCACGCATTAATTGTCGTGCCTAGTCGTTTGATTAAAGTTAATATAGTATGTCTATAAAAAACCGCGGCAAATCGATATTCAATCAAATGCCAAAACGACATAAAAATTTATACAAAAATGAAACAGATATTTTTCCACTTAATCTTTATACAATGATAGCTCTACAAAATTGATTCAGAAACCTCAACAAATAAATTTTTCCATTTTCAATTATTATATACAAATACACATACACACAGACGAATAGAAAATATTTACGTTGAAATAATAACAGACAAAAAAATCAATTAAATTTTCTCGAACTTATTGTAAAAAAAATACCAGCACCATAATAAAACTGTGAAAAACAGATATTTTAGGGCTCGGTTAAATAAAATCTGCCCTACTCTATAATTTTTTATTATGTTGTTAATTACTAGAAACAAATAAAGGTTCAATTTAATCCTGGACGTTCAGCCACATCAAAAAACCAATCAAAGAATTGGCCATTTAAATCTATTTATTCGCGTAAATTGAAATACGATGTTGAACACAAGAACACCTTGTAATGAGGCTTTGGTATTTCCACGAAGTTAATCGTATTTTCATGAGGAATACAAAATAATTGTATCCAATTTGGCACTTGAAAATTGGAAAATAAAAGAATCCACAAAGTGTATAAAATATGTTTAAATATTTTTTTTTTAACAATAAATCCAATTTATTTGAAACATTTTTTTACATAGGACTACTATTAACAATTACAAAAATTTGAAAAAAGGCAAGTGGATTTATAAAAAGCTTGCCATAAAATAAAAATTATACAAAATAAATATGGTACCACTGTCCCTACATAAGTGTATAAAATATTTTTAATAATAAAATGTCAATTTAACATTACACCTAATTCTGTTTTTACACGGTAGATACGTTCCAGCAAAGACCGTGTGAAAAAGGAAATTAGTTCCATATCCTTCAACCCTGTAAAAATAGGTAAAATAAAATGATTCATACAACAAAACAATTAAGAGTAGTTATAAAAGCCAATTAAAATTTTCATGTGCATTCGTTCACAGATTGTTTCATAAAAACAAAAGGCAATTCAATTCTTAAAGTAAATCAAAACAAATTAAAAATCACTAAAACTTCATAAACAAAAAATTCAACCAGGCAACGTGATAAAAACAACGTAGCCCCTCTATACGCTATCATCGGATATCATACGCGATCGCGTGCGTGATACTGGTTCAAAATCGCAATCATCAATTGAAATATTTTGTACGTCATTATCACATTCCAATTGTGAGGTTCTCTCTGTGGTATCTTCGCCAAGATTAGGATTTCCTCTTACCGACCGGATAGCATTGCATTTGACAACAAAATCTGTTATTAGCAGCAGTTTTGGATATCTCTTTGTATAATTCATGGTAACGAGCCATACAAGACTTTAGATCAGATTGAAACTGCGAAGCCTTTTTGCCAATAGAATCGTTTGTGACGAAATGTTAATAATTTTTTTTTTAATTTAAATCGAATGAAGTCGTGTAAAAACGGAATCAATTTTTTTTTCTAGACCGTATAAAAAAGACTGTGTAAAAACAGAATTGCGGGTAATTATATTTAGAAATTGTAGTACTGATTCCTGTAGATCTGCTTTCAATTAACACCAAAACTCAATTGGATTTCACCTTAGAAAAAACGTGTTAAAAAACGTGCCTGATTTGTTGTGGTACGTGTCATCACCACATTGTATAATATGTCGCAATGGTAGTATATCGTTGTTTCATGATGACAAGTGATGTATAGTAGATATTTAGGTGACACGTCATTGGATTATGGATTTATCTAGAAAATATTGGTAAGTAACATATTAATTATATTATTTGTTTTTATTATAGATTTCGCACATAACGATGATATATGCGACTGGTGTAGAAATTTGTGTATCATGTTTTATTGTGAATAAAATTTGTTTTTTAATTAAAATAAGTCAAATTGTTTTTGTTATGTCTGTCACAGACATATCGCCCCAAGTTGTGTCAACAACGTTGACACAATTAAACCAGTGATTGATAAGCCTGTTAGATGGTGACAACAAATGCGAGATATAGTGCTCCGACTCACTTTTCTGCTACGATGTCATCTACAAATTCATCAGTGGTATCGTAAAGGACATATTTTCGTAATTGGTCGCTTGCTGTATTCTGATTTTATTTTTAACGTAACAACCCGAGATATACTATCGGATTCAAGAAGTGTCTCGGTGATCATTGCTAAAAGCCATTTCGATGGTAGAAAATTACCTTCCTTTAATAGAACGAGATCGCCAATTTGCATATCAGATTCTTGTTTCATCCATTTTGGTCGTTGTTGTAAACGACTTTCGTTTAAGTTGAGGATGCTTGGTGCTGGAATCGAACTAATAGCATCGCCTATTAAGAAATGTCTTGGTGTAAGTAATGTTAGACCATTAGAATAATTTGTGATGGGACACAGTGGACATCATCTCTATTTGTATCAGCAGTGTACTCATCTCTTCATTCGTTCATTTAGTGTCCCCAACAATTCTCCGGAGATGGTACTTCATCGACTTTATTCCGACTTCCCATAAGCCACCGAAATCAGAAGAACCTGGTGGAATAAAATGCCACGTAACACATGTCTCATGGCTTTCAAATGGTTAGCTTTTAGTTCAGCTGCTGCTCCAACTAATGTTGAATCATACATGTCCGAAATTTTCCTGGTCGAGGGGTAAATTTTTTAAATGCTAAAATAAAATTAGCTTTATTAGCTTATAAACCTTTTAGCTTAATTTATTAGCAAATTAAGCAATTTTATTTGCTATTAACTTTACATAATAAAAGTATCGGAATCTGTTATTTATTAGTTACTCATTAGTTCAGTTTTTAACAGTTAATATTGTGCAATAAAATTTAAAATTTAGTTAAATAAAAGAGAGGATTGAGAAGATCGATGTTTTGCCGAGAATACTTTCGTTTATATCAGTTAATCTGATTATGGTATCGGCTCATAAACAAATGACTACCTAAATCCGAAAAAATTTAATAAAAAAAATTATTTCAATAATTAAACGATTGATGATAATTAAACGATTTTTGTCAGTATTTTGAGGTTTTATTTTTCTGTTTGTGCGCGATGAATTTTTCCTTGTTTCGGTACTCTAATTTTTGATAATTTCAGGTGATCCCTGCATTTAAGTACTTACTTAAATGCAATCTACAAACCAAATAGTAAGTTTGCTAAATTAACGTAAATTTTTTATTTTTGTAAATATTATAATTAAATTTGCAAAATAATTGCGTACGAATCCACTCCGAAATCATCAGGCAAAGCAGTTTCTCATAAACTTTAGCATCATTCACATACCGTGTAAATATATTTGCAATTCCACTAACTGAATCTCCGAATTTGACTTTCACATAATTTAGAGAAACCATGCTAATCACTGCATTTCAATCGATAAATTTAATCGATTTGTTTTATTGTTGTTTAAATTCTAAATATACGATCTAACATATTTTGTACATGTAACAATAATTACATGCTCTTAGTGATCTGTTCTCGATATAATTTTTAATTATGGCACAACAAATAATTAAATGCTCAGCTTTGTAGAATTAACATGTTAAATATGAGTATTGCATGCAAGTTGTTCGTCATTGATGTAGCTCATAGTCATATTGCAAACAATAAATTGTTGTAATACATGAGTAATAAACATGCAATTAAATAGTTAATTAGTAAGTTAACATTTAATCCAGTTTTACTGATATTATATAATGGATTCGTTTTTCGTTAAATTTAATAAAGCGATCCAGTCAGTTTTCATTACCATACGTACACCATGCTCGGATTAGTCAGTATTTTATTGAGTGTCCTAATTTTTCTTACACTTAGGACTAATGGTATACTTGTAATAATTTTTTTAAATTTACGTTTAAATCACATTATATTAAAATAAAAATATTTTCAGTTTTCTAACGAACTGGTAATGGATCAGTTTTCAATTAACCGTATGGATCCGATTATGATAGTCAATAGCTCGGGGCGAATTGCAAAATATAATCGAACAGCATATGTAATGAATTATAATTTTACATTTGTTAGACCATTTGTTGCAGTTAAAACATTATTTTTAATGTCTGCCATGCAGGGCAATGAGTACCGAAATATATTTACGATAACAGTAAATGATACTTGTGTACAATTACAACAGGATGCGTTCTTTTATCATACAGTATTAACAGTATCAAATTTGCCGCAAAATCGGGAATGTCCTATCCCGATTGGCACTTATTATATACATCAATGTTTGTTCGATATAAAGCCACCAACCATGTTGTTAACCCATAATAATTGGAAAATTGATTCTTTATCGTACTCAGAGGAAGGAATCCTTTTTGCAAATTTAACTCTAACATTTCAAATTATAAAAAAGTATTTGTAAATTCAACTTTGTTGGCTTAATTATTTGTTAATCTATAAATTAAAATTAACCAATAAAATATATTAACAAAATAAATTCATAATTTGCAACTGAAGTCATTGTTCTTCTCCTTCACAAACGACATCACGAATTTATAAATGAGGAATGGTACAGTATATCGGATTCACGCCGCAATTATTTCTCAATACTTAGTAAAACCTTCATATTTTTCTTAAATATTCAAACTGATTTTTAATTATAGTTACAGTAATAGCAAAGAAATTGGAATCTACCGAATTCAACGGATGGTCTAACTATATGGTTGTCTTCACAATAATGTAAATTAATATAGCACCTGCATATGTGCACTCACTAAATGGTTTGTTAATTAATTCGTTTACTAAACTACTCGTCTATTTAGTGCGTGTTTGAAGACGTTCAAAAACTAGCTAATCATTTGAAATTTCGATATAATTATAAGGATTAATGCGCGATTTACATTCAACGATATTTTAAGTAAAGAAAAGTGACAGTTTTCCAGCAAGTGCAATTTTTCAATTCACGAGCGAGCGCTAACGAGCAATTTCACGAGCATGGTAACTCACTTTTTTACGCGTGGAACATGCTATTATTCCATGTATTTGACGATAAATCCGGTAATTTTCAAAATGAAAAAGGTAGATCCAGTTTGAATCAAATTATGCATGCATAGTGTGTACATAACAATCACAGTAAGCAAATAAATAAAACTCAAAAATGGATCAACAAAATGAGGGTTTTCCTGATATTTTAAAAGCAGTTTCGGAAGCTACTTTAAATTTATTTCGCACAAAATCTAGAAAGAAATATGAGAAATGCTACGAGTTATTTTCTCAGTGGAGAGTGGAAAATAAAATGACCGGGATTAATAAAAATATCATAATAGCGTATTTCTTTGAGAAGGTAAGTCTTACTTATTAATTAAATTATGTTCCAATCCTAATTTTAGCGTATTGTTACAGGCCAAGACTCTTAAATCGTCAACATTGTGGTCAATTTATTCGATACTAAAAAGCACATTGCAAATTAATGAATATATGGACATTTCGCAATATAAAAAGTTACTTGCTTACTTAAAACGTCAGAATGACAAAAAAAATCGAAGGTTTTGACCATGAATAATGTGAACACATTTTTAGCCAATGCTTCTGATGATTCCTTTCTTTTTATGAAAGTAGCATTACTTTTTGCCCTGCTTGGAGGATGTCGCAGTGATGAGCTACGTCTGTTGAAAGTTGACGACATAGAAGATACCGGATCTGTTTTAGTCGTAACATTACACGACACAAAAACAAAGAAAAATCGTGTCTTTACAGTTACTTCCGAAGTGGGAGATGTCAATGCAATGGCTTTGTATCACAAGTATTTTAGTTTAAGACCACAAAGTGTTGGCCATAGTAGAAAAATTGCAAATTATTTAGTTCTTCCAAATGCCAGTAGTTATACGGGACATTGTTTCCGAAGGAACTCCGCGACCTTACTTGCGAACAGCGGGGCTGACATCCAAATTTTGAAAAGACTTAGAGGATGGCGTTCAAGTACAGTCGCCGAAAGCTATATTGAGGAAAGCATCGAGAACAAAGTTAAGACTTCAAGAAGAATTTTTAACGGTCAGTGTAACGTTGATGAAAGAGTTTCCAAGTCGTTATCAGCTTCTAATTTAGAGTCAATAGCATCTTTTTCAGGAGTAACGTTTAATAATTTAAATAATTGTATATTTAATATTTATAAGAATAATAGAATGAATAAAGTTTGATTAATGAGAAAAATGTTTCTATGAAGAAATGTGTTGCTAAGGAGAAAAGTAGCAGTTTTCTTTACTGTTTTCAACTAAGAAATGACGCAAATAAAAGTTTTTTATAAATTTTTTTGTTATTACTCAAGTAATATTCATTTTGGAATTTCCAAACAAAATTATAACTGTTTTTGAATTATATTTTGTAAATATATTATTCAAAATTGGCTCATCTTTTGGGTTTGCATACACATTTTTATGTACACTTTTATAATCTACAAGACTTTATCTATATTCTAACCGACAGTTTGTCCCTCCATTTTACATTCACAACAATAAACTTTTTTTCATAAATTCAATAAGATTCTATACATTTTTTACAGTGCAATCTAGTCATCATAATATTTTATATTCTGCCAATTTTAAAGTGTATCTTTCGTCTGTTTATAAAAAAAGATGAGACAATCTGAACTATAAAATTTGATATCGACATCCTCATTTTTCGATTCGTTTCTAGGCTTACAGATGTCGACTTTTTTTTACAGAAGTCGTGACTTCCTTTTTGTAGGTACTTGACAATTGTACAATGTTGTATCTCATGTTTTTTTGTAGATGTTTATTTCGTTGAATGTAAATCGCGCATTAAACAAAGAATTTTGACATTAGAGTGGAAAAAACATAACCTTTTATTTTCTTATAAAAAATCACGTGTAAATTCATATTGTGCGAAAATAAGTTTCTACGGAAAATTTAACATTCGGCTACTCAAACTGTAACACAACTTGTCAATGGTACAAACTTTATTGATATAATTTATTTAATTTGAAACAAAACTAATAAATCTTATACAATTAATACTTGTTTCTGTTTCCACCACGCTTATAAGGGCCAAATAGTCCATTTTCATTTGTATATGTACATATAAACAATATAAATCCATTGACAATTTTTTTTTTATTTTTGTGGTTGTAATTTATACGTTTTTTATTATATAAATATACTTGTGTGTACATATTAATATTTATTAATTAAAATTATGTGTATATTTTTAAATTAATATATTTTATATTTAAATAAAACTTAACTTGGAACCAAAAAAGAATAAAATTACATTATTTGTTTTGACGTTTCTACAAGTTGGCACGAAAAATTTCGCTCTGTTAATAAGTTGATGTAAAATTTTGACGAAAGTTTCGTTCAGTTCTTAAAGATTCGCTAGCCAGTAACATGAAAAGTCTTTAAATCGCGTCTTTTTTTTAAGTTGCAAGTAGCAGTTGACGGATTATAAAAAATAAAAGGTGTGGATAAACCTCTGTCGCTTGAGATAAAGGTCCAGAATAAAAAAGGGAGAATTGGCCTTATTTTAATATACATCAATACGCTAATCAAAAAGATAATTACTTTTGTGTTTCGATGAGACTTAGTGTAACAGACAGTAATTTGACATTTACAAATTGGTTGACATTAACGTATTTATTCGACTGCCAACAGCTCCTCTTTAATAAAGATCTGTAGCGTAGCAACAAATAATTAATTTCATTATTTGTTCACGCACTTAAAATCATTTTAATGACGATTTAAAAATATGCCATTCATATCAATTGCAATGACATCTATAAACCACTAGAAACACTAATCATATTACATATTTACATTGCAGTTTGGGTCAGGACTTTATAGTGTTGTCATATATTTAGCGTAGATGGTCATGTGCAGGTACCAGTGTAAGATATATATGATGCTTAGGAAATGTAAGAAAAAAACTAAAGTTTATTGTAAACTAATTAAATGCATAAAATTGGTGAAATTTAAAATGAGGAAGATTGTAAATCAATAAAAACAAATTTAATTAATACTACAGATCGTAAGGCTAAAAATGATGTAAGAGCTAAGGCTAAAAATGATGTGAGTAGATCGTCGTAGCTGCGTTTTAGGTTGTAGTAAAATATTAATTGGTAGAGACAAACTATCAATTAAGTTTTGATCTAAGTTGATTGGTGTGTAATCTTTTAACAAGATTAGTATGCGCAGAACACCAATTTAAATCCGAAAATTATAGCAAAACCCTCATGGAGATATGGTGGTTTTGTATTTCGATTGTCTATCCATCCACTAGGTTCTTACGTTAAGGTAATTATCTTATAACAATCGAATAAAAAATAATTTCTGGGATTATAATTTTTTTGTAGATACATGGCTAGTGGCGATAACTAATGCTCGATTGCATATAATTTCTGGATTGGCAAAAGCACAGTTTGCCATATAGTTTCAGAACATTTTGATGTACTTTATAATGAACTCAAAGAGAGTGATACCAGTGCTTAAATCACAAGATTGGTTAGCAGTTGCAGAAGGATTCAATCAAAGATGGAATTTTCCAAACTGCATAGGATCTCTAGATGGAAAACACATTCGGGTTATTGTACACAGTAAAAAATGTCCATTGAATTTTACATGCTTTTGAGTGTGGGCAAAAATGCCATCACCTTGCATGTAAATTTAAATCAGTATGACAAAAACAGAAACGTCAATGCGCCTTGTTAATAGTGTCAACTTTTTTTTGTGTATTGTGGAGATTTACATTCTTAATACTGTAAAATTACAACCCGTTTCTATTTATGTTAAATAAATATTGAATATATATTAAAATTGTCTGTACTTTTAAAGGCGCATCATGTAATTTTACACACTTCCTTTCACAAAATTTGAAAATACGAGATAATAAATTATTGCTATAAAAAAATGTATTTTTAAATTATTTTTATGTAATATTTTTATCACAGTTGAACTTTTAAATTATTTTCATGTAATAATACTGTCGCTATTGAATTTTACATGAAATTAAATGCTAGTTTGCAAAATATAAATGCTTTTTTCAATTTGTATGTAAAAACACAGAAAATATTTATTTTTACTATCACAGTAGAAGAAAAAATTCGGAAATAGTGTAATTTTACATGAAAAATTGATTTTAGCAGTAAAAATTGTATTGAAAATTCAATTTTTTTAAAACAGTGTATGTCAATACTTTACTTATTAATTTTGTTTTAATTAGTAGTTAATTAAATAAGAATAACATTTAAATATGCTATTTATTAATATTCTTTAACAGACACCACCCGATTTCAGTTTTGATTTGTATAATAACAACAATTATTTTGCGATAATTTTGATAGCCATATGCGATTATAGGTTTCGTTTTATAGCCATTTATATAGGTGTTCAAGGTCGCCAGAGTGACGGTGGTGTATTTCAAAATTCAGCAATAGGTAAAAGATTCTTCAGTAACACCATGAATATACTGAAATATACACAGCTGGATGGAGGATCTTAAGATCATGCTTGGACGTCTTTTAATGCAGCAAACCAAATGAGAAACATCTACCACATCAAAGAAAGTATTGTTTAAGACGATTCGTAGATCGAGACGATACTGATCGAAGCAAAACTGTTCCTGGGGTTCCTAATATTTGGCCAAATAATTTTAAAGTTTTTCCTCAAATTTCGAAGCAAGGTAGTTATAATTGTTCTTTGGCTGCGGCTGAAGTGCGCAATGTATTAGCTGAACATTTTATGAGAACGGATCTGTACCATGGCAGTGGGATTGTGTATAATTATTGTTCCAAAATAGAAAGATTGCAGATATTGTGTTTATTTATTCGTCTTATTTTTTATTATATCATTTATGTATACAGTGAAGTACAACTGCGCGGCGCACTGCTCTTGTAGATTTAATTCCTTTATAATATGGTAACTTCCTAATAATTGAGGCATGTCAACTTTGGTTTTATTAGAAACATTGGCGACTAGCTGTTGCAATTGCTCTAGAAAGTATGCACCAGATGGGAATGAGGCTGAAATTTAATAATTCTCTTTTTTGAGATAATTAATAAATTTCAATATTTTTACTTGAATTTCCACTATCACTTTTTTCTGCTATTGGGGATGAGTGCTGCGAACCATCTGGCACGTCCAATTTCAAACTAATTTTTTGGCTAAATAGTCAAACAAAAAAATTGTCAAATTATTAAATTGGCTTATAAGATTCGAATCGTTTATATATTAATATGCTTCTCCATTAAAAATTCAACTATTTTCGATACTTCAGTCCATTCAGGTTCCTTCGTTAAAATCATTAATTTAAAAGTACAATATTTTTTGAAATGTATTGTTCATTGCTTTAAACAGTCCAAACAATTGCTGTAAATTCCAATGGCATTGTCTTTAAAAGCCGAACATTCGTTGAATAAATATTTTTTTTTAAATGTTAGCAACTTTTTTTACGTTAGTAACTGTTTAGAATAATTGCGATTGCTAAAGATGGCGGATACATCTAGCAAATTCGCCATATTCATTCTATTAAGCATACTGCTGAATCAATTTTGACATAAACAAAACAATTTTAATATCAGTTTTTTGTGTAGCGTTTGCCCAATATAAATAAATATATACATACATAAAAAATGGAATTAGTCAAAAAATAATTAAATCAAAATTTTTTTTTTATAATTTATATTTCAATAATTGCGCATAAAAATTGCCATACTTGTATTCGAAAGGGTTTTCTCTGTCCCGAAACATCGATGGTCATCGCCGTCTTCTAATTAAATCGTTCATCTTGTTAAGACTCGTTTAAAATTATGTTTTAAAAATCGGTGTTATTTTTATAGGTGTCAATTTTATAAATTGTAATTTAATAATTATAATTGTAATTTCACAATTTTATAAGCCGATCAAGAATGGACTATTGTCATTTTCAACTCGTAAATTGCTGATTTGCTTGCTATAATGTATCGAGGATATCCCCGACTAGCAACTTTTGTCAATATTAACTTTAAATATTGGCAAAAAGTTGCTAACTATTCTATCCTCTTGTAATGCTTGGGCTGATTCTAAAATACCATATATTTAAATCACTGAACTATGCTATTTTTGCATTTTGTTTATGTTAAGGTGGACAACGTTTGCCAATGAATGCATGAAAAATAAATATGCCTTACTTAAAGAATTAAAAGAAAACAGTTTTACTTGTGCTTTCGGCAAAGAAAAAAAATATGATTGTGAGGTCCATACAATTTCTATACCCGCATTCGATGGCAGGGAATATAAACAACAACTGAATCTTAGACGAAATAAAAATAGTTTGATAATCCATTTCGAGAAATTTACAAAACTTCTTTAGCTTTTCAACGCGCACTGTAAATTACAAGAAATAAAGTAAATTACATGAACTACACGATGCCAAATATTAGTATAATTTACGTCACCATTAATGCTAGTTTAAATACATCCTGTAGGATTAATGCCACCAAAATTTGTGTTGCCGTTGTCACCGCCAACAAACCTAATACTTGGTTTATAGAAAGAAAAGAATAAAATAGAGGATGCACCTAAAATATAGGGCAAAAAAGTGTATCTAGTAAAAGAGATATAGTACAAAAAGAACAGGCATCTAAAAGAGTACTTGTCTTCTATAAAGAGGACGGATGGTCAACCTGGTAGTGGTAGTATACAGTGGGATTCTAACCTCACTTACTTTTAAAAATGGTTATAATTATTTAGTATTAACCATATATGCAAAATTTATCTTTGTTTATAAAAATTTTAATAAAAAAAAATATTTTCTATATTTTTTATTTAATATTTGTTATTTTTTCTTATTATTGTGCAATAATTTTAGCTCATCTCTTTCTCGGAAGTGGCAACTAAAATTAACCGAAGGTAATTTTATTATTTTTATCATTTTTAGTCGAACATGCAAATCACTTGTCTCGCACTCTTACGTTATTTCTTTTAGTTTTGCTATTTTTGTTTATCTGTTGCCTAAGTATAGTTCCTCCATTAAATAACTACAAATGGAAGGTGACACCGCTAAGTTTGCAGCTACATATAAGCCAAGAGTTAATAAACTGTACTACAAAATAAATAAATATTTCTTTTTCTTTTACGAAATAATTACGGATATTTCTTATTTTATACAATCGGTATGTTTATTATTTCCCATTAAGTATGTTTGGTAGAACGCATGTGTTTGTTAGAAGAATGCGTCTATTTGTAGGTAATAAAACGTGTGAAGATTTTAAAAAAATAAACTAAATTCCTATTCATAACGACGACTTCGACTTTGGAAAACTTCAAATTGTTAAAGTCGAGATGTAGTACGTATCGCACTTGCTTCACAGCTAACTTCATTGCACTGTATTTTTATTTTATATATTTATCACATAAAATGCCCGGTGTCACAAAAAATCAGCTAACTGATGGTTAGTTAACCAATGATTAAGTTTAATCTACGGTTAAAATTTCATTTGATTTCACAACAATTTTTCCATGGTTAGTTAGTTATGTGTCGATATAATAGTATTTTGTTGAACCAAACAAATGATACCAACCAACAAAAAATTAAAATTATGTCATTCTTATGTCATTTTTGTTTACAATTTGTATTGTAATACATTTTTGTTTATCGCGACTTCATAATTTATTGTATATTTCTGTTTTAAAATATAACTAATAAATATCATGTAAATTAATTGTACTAATTATTTATTTTTTAAATTAATTTTTATTACATACTGTTGTTTTCCGTTATTTTTGTGAATATAGAATATAAAAATATGCCATCGGAATTAGCTGTGAATGCGAAGTGTTATTAAATATAATGTTTTTTTATTTAAACATGTGAAATTTTAAATATTATTTAATTTGTAGGCCAAAATTCTGGAGGATGTCGTACTCCAAATTTTTCTTCGTCAGAAAAAATGTATTATTAGAAGTAACTACAAACACATAGAAAATAAAAAGACAGACAAGATAAGTACACAAAATAAAACCGAATGTAATGAGAAATCCAGAAAATTTAAAGTGTTATTTTCAGATTGAAACGTTCCTTACTGGTGAAGGTATTAAGAAAGGTAGAATTTCGGATCTCACGAACAAAACAATGCAAATAATGGACCCTTTAACTATCACGCCACTAATAAACCACTTTGATAGCACCGCTTCATACAATGGGGAAACCAAGTCAATGAAGTTAGCCCGAAACTCAGCCCGAAAATTTTGGTTTGTATCTTGACTAAAGTGTAGCTATCCCAAAAAAGTGTAGAAGTTTGAAATAAATGACACACCATCGCGGAATCAAATTATTTACAAAATGTTCGTTTCAGACCGATAAAAATGTAGGTCAACAAAATATTAAAATATAAAGCAAAATAGCAAATAATAAAAGTGAAATAATTATTGACAGATAATAGTACTTTATTGTGGGGCATTATGAAGTAACATTAAATACGATACCGCCACTGCTAGAGATAAAGCCCTATAGGGACATTTACGGCCATATAGGCCAAGACATTGTCAACAAATCCAGACTAGGCCTAGGTTCATATTATGAAGATACAATATATATTTTCGATATTTTTCATATTAACTTACAGTGGAGGGTATTTTAAATGTGATACCGCCACTGCTAGAGATAAAGCCCTATAGCGACATATAGGGTTAGTACATATAGTGTATAGTTAGTATAGTGACATAAGAGGTTGTAATTTTTGATGTTTATGTTTTTCTGTACATTATTTGGGGTTTGATTTGCTCCGAATTTGGATTGCGGATTATGGGAACATATGAGGACAAGTCATCGTACTTTTACCAATTTTTATTTCTTACACCGTAGCAAATATTGTGAGCTTCTGACGACTTTGGATACTTAAAAACTGGGCCATTGGTTATGAAACTTATAACTGCTGCAATTTGATAATTTTTGTTATTTATATTTATAGTATAAGGTATTTCGGATAAATATATTGAGTTTTCTTCAGGTATTTCAGTATCTATGCATACTATTTGTCCGTATGATTTTATGGTCGGTATCATCGGTTGACAGCAGATTTTGCATGTTTTCGGTGGGATTCCTTGAAAACAATTTTCAACATTTGAAATTCCTAATTGTTGATAGAGTTGGACATTTTACTTGTTCTTCTTCAAAACATTTTTCGTTAGATCAACTTAGAAGTACTGTTATACTTCGGAATTGCTTAAAAACTTAATTACAAACATTAAAAACTTCTGTCGTACAATCGGAATTAAATCCCGACATTTTCACTAAAAGTTCTTTTCTAATAGTGTAAACTTTAGTTACTGCGTTACTTATTAATGACTGTAATAAACATTTCGTGGGGTTATTTTCCAAATTGTTAAAAAAAGAATCATCTTTGTTTATAGATAAACCGATAGCCTGATAGACAGAATCTACAGCCAAGAATTTTTATAAAAATTACAAGTTGCATTCGAAGGTTTCTTAAAAATAAATTTGGGCTGCATCTTTTTGGTTTTTTTGGGTGTTTCGGTTAAAGTTTGACTTAATGTCGTCATTGCAGCAATGTTTTGCTCATTATTGGTTAAACCCTTATAATTTTTTGCAAAATTGAAGTCAAAACTACTTTTTTTCTTTTTACTGTTTGTAGGGGTTGAATAAATATTTTTTCTTTTCCAAATCGAAACGCTACTTTGGATGTCCAGAAGATTACTGCTACAAGTTATAGATGATGTTGTATATATGCAAGGTTCTTCTGACTTTATGGAAAATTTGGGTATTGAATGAAAGATATCTTTACAAATTGATTTATTTCTCTGATTTAAATCCCGTACCAAACGACCAACCTTTAACGGAACTTTCCCTAACTCAAGGGTACGGCTGGAAACTGAAAATCTCCTTTTTAGCACAGCAAAATAATTTTCAACATTACCATTACTCAAACGAGTTCCGTTACGTAATATTCCAGTAAATAATGGTAATATCGTTGCATATTTCTTTAAAAATAAGTTGTGAAAGCTCACATTATAAAAATTATTTAACCCCCGTTCATCATTCTTGTAAATCTCCGATTTATTTACATCCAGATTATTACTTATTTCGTACAAATCAATGTAGAATGGGCTCTACGAATAAAGTGGACATGAAAAGTCCTTTTTAGATATATCTTTGAAAAGTTCATCACGGTTATTTTCTAAATTAAATTTTGCTCCTTCATTGTTACCAGCAACTAAAGCAATTAAATTATTAAAAGTTTCTTTAACTTCAGTTGTAATATATTTGGATTTTAACAAAATAGCAAATTCTCGCCAAATTAGCTTGAGTTCCTGATAATTTTTTGCAACAATCATTGAAGCCATAATCTCCTTTAAAACTGATATGTGTGAACAACATAAATGTATTTTTACCACGTCTCCTGCCGTCTTCGTATAGTTCCCATTAATTGCCCATAAATGAGTTGTATTTAAATATTCTATCAGATCAATTCGAATGAATGCATCTAAAACCGAATGGATCTCGGCAAAAGAAAAATCTGTTACAACAGTGTGAAAAATTGGCCAGTTTTTTATATTTTCTTCCACCAGCAATCGATATTCTCTAAGCCAATTTCCAATAGTGCGGGTGTTAAGACTTGAGCTTATCTTGTCACTAAGCGGCAAAGGAGTAGCAGTATCACTTTTCTCGGTCTTGACTGCTAGGATAAGTGCATAGTACATGACTGATTTGCAGGTTTTCTAGGGTAATTGCAGTGATCAAAAATGTTCAAAACGAATTTATTGGATGTCCAAGAGAAAGCATAGGTCGAAATTAAAAAATAGTTCAACAGAAACACGAAATATTAATACACAAATAAAACGATACGTATAGCGCAAAGTCTGAATAGGTAATGAAAACAAGAGGAAAAACAATTCTTTATATACTCATTTGCAAAAAAATCATTTTCTTTTTCATTTCAATTTAATTTTAAACATTAAATTCTAAGGTATGAAATGTACTTTGTTAAAGAGGCAAACAGTTTTAAGTTGTTCTGCTTATAAAAACTACACAAATGCTAATTTGCAGTAATTTTTCTAGAAATAATCAATTATACATATTCATATATACATTTACTGAACATTTAACAATTTTTTGAGATGACATTAAAAACTAAATAAATTCAGCATAATAGGATTTTCATTGAAAATAAAATGTCTACTTTTAAGGTGATTGCTATTGTCTTGGCATATCATATACGGTGACATATACGGCCAATGTGACTATAGGGCTTTATCTCTAGCAGTGGCGGTATCGTATTTAATGTTACTTCATAATGCCCCACAATAAAGTACTATAATCTATCAATAATTATTGAAAATTTCACTTTTATTATTTGCTATTTTGCTTTATATTTTAATATTTTGTTGACCTACATTTTTATCGGTCTGAAACGAACATTTTGTAAATAATTTGATTCCGGGATGGTGTGTCATTTATTTACAACATCTACACTTTTTTGGGATAGCTACATTTTAGTCAAGATACAAACCAATATTTTCGGGCTTGGGGAAACCTTGGTACCGTTTCTTGGCTATATAAAATGTGTGTCATGTATCAATTATAACTTTGCATACTTCTATATTTTTAGCAAGATGTTTCCTTTACCCAACTTGAAATCTGATGTTACACAATTGAATGGGTACCGAATTTTCCGCAGAAAACAACTCCTCAAAATCCAATAAAAAGATCGTCTATTAGAGGAGTGTATAATGACTTGTCCTCAATATGCAGCAACAAAAAAAAAGAAATGGAGCAGCGAACAAATTTTGAAGACGAATTGATGGCGATGAAACAAACGTCATCAAATTGAAATTTCATTATTGAAAAATTAAAAAGAAATAGCTCAAAATATGCTCAATGATCAAAAGGAGCTAATGGAAATGAGAACAGCATTCAATTGAAATGGCCATACTAAAAAAAAAACTAAAAGAAATTAAGGATAAACACCAAATTTAAATTAAAAAATTTGTGATATTATGAATAATATATGTGATATTATGAAATTTGTGATATTATTATGAAATAAAAACTATGATATGTATAATATGATATTTATTATGAATTAAAACAACTTGTAATTTTTGTAAACAATGTGATATATTTCAAAATTAATATATATAAAATATTTGTATAATAATATACAAATCACGTATGTTTAAATTAAATTAATTTAATAATATATTATAATAAAGTATTTAATATTTATATTGAATAATTATTGATTCCTTCATATCAAAATAATGAATTAAAAACTAAAATTTATAATATGAATATGTCACAAAATTTATTTATGTTGAGAAATGGTTTTCAATAATTGCGTTTCTTGTTTGATTATTTACACTATTTTCTAAACCAGTTGTTGGAATGTAAATATCGTCAGTAATTAATTCCTCAAAATCGGTATATTCGTCTTTTAACTCTATTGCCAAATTGTGAAGAACAGTCGATGCCACAATTGCTGTTAAAATTGTTTCAACCTTTATTGTATATAAAGATATCGAGATATTAATATTTAAATACTATTATTATTACTAATATGTTGTATGTACTTTCACTCGCAATCCAACGCTTAATGCAGGGAAGCGTCTATTCCAAACCCCATACAGCTTTTCGACAGGATTTCTAGTAGCAATGTGAGCCTTCTAAAATTTTTTTTGGGCTTCCGTCTGAAGATTGCCAAGCAGAGTTAATAAAACATTTTTGCTGGCGCACCCATAATCGCCTAAAAAGATACTCTCTCCTAAATCTTTCCTCGTTATCTTTGCCTAAAATAATTATTATAAAATTTAATTTGGATTTTATAAAATGTAAATGCATGATTACCATTAAAAATGAATTTTCAAATATTGTCTGCTCGTGAACTGATCCTGGTCATCTTGCATCGATATCTAGTATTTTTAACTGTGCATCACTGACAAATTGCACGTTAATTTAAAAGAATCCCTTTCGGTTTCGAGACACTTGTAGAGACACATGTAGAATACCTATTGCACAGATAACACCAGGAAATCGAGCTATCCTATAAAATCTCACTTTGCATTGGTTAACTCTTCAATTGTTGAAGGCATTTTTATGGTTTCCAGAAATAATTTAGCGATCTGTTTCAATAGTTTAGGAACCATTCGACAAATGGTTGACTTGTGACAGTTAAAAAGATTACCGCTTATCATTTGGAAGCATCCAGTAGCAAGAAAACTAAAATTGATGTTTGTTAGTTAATATACAATTATGTAGTATAAAATATAAAAATTAATACCGAAGTGTGATGCACAGTTGTTTAATCGTTGACAAAGATTGGCATCTGTTTGTTGATGGTGCTAAATATGGATCAAACATATCAGCCAATTTTGAACCGTCTCTTTCCTAAACCTTTCTCGAAACTCATTGTCAGTATATTTTGAGAATACATCTGGACGCACTGTATATTTCCGCAACTTTGGTATTGTTTGTACCACAGATAAAAAAAATTCATCATCACTCTCACTATTACTTAAATTTAAGGAGTAATGCTGTTTAAACATACTTTCAATAATTTTAAATACTTTAATATAAAATCAAAACTGTAACTGAACATTTTAATCGAAAAATTTAAAATAGCACTTTAAATTTAACTAAAATTTAAAACTTCAATCTGATACATTACTGAAGAGTAACAAAAAATAATATTAATTTTCTCCAATAGCATTGCTAACCAGCCGATTTTTTCTAGTTAAGTTAACCGAAAATTTATCAGTCGGTTAGATGTTGTGAAACACAATTTTTACTAACGGCCAGTTAAATCAAGTTAACCATCGGTTAAGTTGAACCCTATAAAACCGGTTCGTAACTATAAAACAAAATTTAATTAATTCAAAAAACTTTTTATTTCCCTAAAAATTGATTTTTAAATTTTTCTTAACGAAAAAATGAAATATTTCGATATTATTTCGTACGAAAAAGTAAACGAAAAATTGTTTCGTACAGTTTTTCGGTATAGTGGTTACAAACCGGTTTCATAGGGTTTCAACTATACCATACGAAATATATTGTAGTTTTAGTTAATATTTATAAATTAGTTTTCGTTTTCGTTTTGCTGTGGGTAAAGCGTTTTAATCGAATGAACCTCATTTTTTGTAGTTTAAATGGTTTTAAAAAAATTTTCATTTTTAAAGTACAAAGTGGAAGTTGTCGGTATGAAAAGTACATAAAACAAAACATTTTTATTGTTTTTCTTTGACCAAAAATTTAACTCGTAAAGAGAAAATAGAAATTTTTGTAACAAATGGTCTTATTTGTAAGGGATTTGATAGTTTTTTTATCACATGATATTTTACGGTAATTTAATTCGATAAATAATAGGGTTTATATCTTTTGGATCCGAATATGAGTAAATTTACTGATTTTTAAATGAAATAAGGAACCTTGTTTTAATAAAAACAAAGATATCAATATTTCTTGTTATA
This sequence comes from Tipula confusa, assembly GCA_963556175.1. Taxonomy (NCBI): domain Eukaryota; kingdom Metazoa; phylum Arthropoda; class Insecta; order Diptera; family Tipulidae; genus Tipula; species Tipula confusa. The sequence goes on from OY744475.1 coordinate 127,002,430, forward strand.
TAAATATATAAAAATAAAAATTATTTCAAAAAAGTAGTAAAACATTCTTTAATGTGATAATAAAAATGTTTATATTAATTCTTTATCCAAATTTGTTCTAAAACGAAAAAAATTCCCAAAAAATATATATATAAATTAAACTTTTTTTTTTTTGTTTAAAACAGAAATTAATATCGAGGATTACTATCCGCAGCCTATACTACTTTGAAACTCGAAGTTTTCTTACCCAAGTTCTTATATACCTTTTTCAAGTATAATTTTGGCCCCGCCCTTTGTTCTATTTTCAACTCATTATCTTCAATTTTCATTATTATGTAATTTTAATATTTAAAAATTTCAGTAAAAATTTATTGTGAAAAGATGAAATTAATTGTAGTATTGCTCGATGCAGTAAATTATAAGTTTTCGAATATCGGAAGAATCAATAAAAAGTTCAAATTTTTACCTTTTATATTACCTTTAATATGTTTAAAATGAAACGGCAACGAAATGCAGATTCTAGAACATACGCTGCATGGATAGAGCAACTGACAATGCGTCTTAATGATGCAAGCATTGCTAGAGAAGGTGGAACTGCATTAGCCTATGTGTGGTCGTCCAATTCAAAACTAGCTCTAACAGCATTTGTTGAAAGATTCCTAAAACTAATAAAGAGCTACATCAAATTTCACAATGCAGAAAAAATAAGAAGTTATCATAATAGACTACCAAGTGTAAGTACTCAATCTGTGATTTTACATGATCCTGCAATAGTAGTTTGGGCCAACGATCTACTTACTATTAAACACGGATGCGAGTGATATAGCTTTAGGGCGGTATTATTGCAGCAATATGATGATTTCGATCACCTGATCGCATATGCCAGTATTATTCTCAATTGCCACGAAAAACATAATTCTACGATTGAAAAGGAATTACTATTCAAAGTTTGGGCGGTCAAGCATTTTCGACCATACGTGTTCGGAACAAAATTCTGAATACGTATGGTCGTTAGGTATAAAAAGGTTAAATTTGATTCATTAAGCCGTATTGAGCTCCATACTGGTTTAATCATTGTAATTCGTAGTCAAACTAAGAAAAAAAGGAAGAAGTGAAACTGGATGAAAATTGTATAGAAGACTCTAATGAAAATTCCTTATCTGACACTGATGTAAGCTCAGAATTTGTTAAACCAATTTTAAAAGGTATAAATCCGGAAATTCAGAAGCTTAATGACGAGTCACAGATAAAAAAGTACAACAAAATTTGGAAACAATTTCCCAAAATGTGTAAGAAAATAAAAGTATTTATCAAACTATGCGAAAAATTTCAAAAAAATAAGGTAACACAATAAAATAAGCTACCAATGACCATTACGATCACTTCGAAAAGAAGGTCCCTTACCGTCTTCATATAACAACAATAAATACATACTAACTTTACAAAACGACCCGACGAAAATCTCTCTAGCGGTTCCATTACCTAGTCAGGAAGTAGAAAATATTTCACAAGCTTTCCTTTTGAATTTCATTTGTCAGTTTGGTGCTCCTTGTCAAATATTAACAGACTGGGGGTCCGATTTTATGAGCCATGTGTTCAAAGGTATCTGCCCTAAATTAAATTTCGATAAATTAAATTCTAGTGCTTAATTAATTAAATTAATTATTAATTAAATTCTAGCGCAGACTAATATGGCACTCGAAAGATCGCATCGAACATTAGGATATTATTTAAGGAATTTCACTGAAAATGATTCATTAAATTGGGAAATTTAGATGCCTTATTGCATGTTTGCATACACTCTTTGGTTAAGAGTAATATTCAAAAAGTCCTATTTTGCACGTGTCATTCTCTGGCAGCCTTAGTTTAACGGTTATTTCATTTAAAAAATAAATCTTTGCGGAGGGAGAATTTATTTTTAAAAACTATATTTTATAAAATAACAGCATAAATAAAGATATATTTATTTCAGAACTCATTATGGGTAAATTACGTTTTGAATGATGGCCTCACATTTTGTTGAACTTTAAAAAAATATAACTTTTATCACTTTCGAGTACAATTCATACTATTAAAGCTTTAGTGATTGCTTTTATGATTAACCGTGTGGTAGGCGAAAACTAGTTCTGATAGTGGTCTAATTATTTTTTATGATTTACGGAATCATTGTGCTTTACAATAGTTCTTCATCCGGAAGCAATTGAAAATAAAATATTGCAAATTTTTCACTGGAATCGTGATTTATTTTGTTAACTAGTCTTAATGCTATAATCTGATTCAAATCTCTTGTTTTTCATTAAAACCTTCTGTCGATGCACAGGGGTCAAACTGACCCCATCCAAGTTTAAAGTGGATTTTAAAGCTATGTAGTCGTTAGTTTGGGCAGATATTCTAGGAATGCCTGTGGTGGTAAGTTCTAAATGTCATCGCATTGTTGATGGCATTTTTCTGACAACAATGTTGAAGAGGCACAAGTGAATCAGTTAGATGTACCTGACAAAGAGGAAGTGGGGTAAGAAGCCGATATTTCCGTTGAAGAAGAAAATCCCAAAGATGCGCATCGTGATATCGCAACCAGAATAAAAATTTCAATAGAAACTGGAAGGCAAATCTTTCGGCTGTAAGAAAAGTGCGACATTTACAAAGAAAAATGTGGGTTAACACCACAAGGATCCCAAAATATAACTAAACATCTTCAGGTATGATAATCGACTAGCAAAATTTGAACGCTGCTAATTTTTACATTGCTTCTATTTATGTTATTTCTTGTATTCTAAAAAATTATTTCGGAACCTTTGGTAAATGTAATTGTTGCTGAGACGAACCGAAAGGCCCGTGTGTTCTGCAATAGAAAAGAAGGAAAATCAATAAAATGGTATAACACCAATTCATATGAAATATACTGTTTGATACCGATGTGAAGCTAGCACGAAAAGTTAGCACGATTATTTTAAAATTGTACATAAGGTAATACTTTTATCAAAGATTTAAACCAATATTTATAGTTTATGGCATAAACAATTTAATCAAATCAAATTGTTGGCAAATAATTAAAAAAATGTAAAGCTTTTTGATGTTTATTATTAAACTTTACTAATTCAATTAAAAGTTTAAATAATTTGTTTAATCATAATAATTAAATATGCATTTAATTCTGTGTACTAAAAAATGTTGGTTGGAGTATTAGATAGAGATAGCACGAAAAAAAAATCATAAAGCTAATAAATGGAAATTAAAACTAATAAAAAAACAGAACAGCAATATGCGATTTGCATAATTTTTACAAACGATTCACTAACGAGAACTAAAATACGTTTTAATTGTAATTTATAAAAAATATTATATAAATACTTATATCGAAATTAACAAAATTGATAAGCATCAACAAAATTTTCGTAAAAACCTAATGACTAACGATTCGCGCTGGACCCTTCCAAATATTTGTCGGGCATGAAATCAGTTTTATATGAGAGTAGAATCTACATCGAACTCAGCACAAAAATATCAAAATATTTGTATGGGTCAGAGAGGAGTACTAACACTTCGTGCTAGACCCTTCCAATCATTTGTCGGATATGAAATCAATTTTATATGAGAGTAGAATCTACAGTGATTTTATCACAAAAATATCAAAATATTTGTATGGGTCAGAGAGGAGTACTAACACTTTGTGCTAGACCCTTCCAATCATTTGTCGGATATGAAATCAGTTTTATATGAGAGTAGAATCTACAGTGAACTTATCACAAAAATATCAAAATATTTGTATGGGTCAGAGAGGAGTACTAACACTTCGTGCTAGACCCTTCCAATCATTTGTCGGATATGAAATCAGTTTTATATGAGAGTAGAATCTACAGCAAACTTATCACAAAAATATCAAAATATTTGTATGGGTCAGAGAGGAGTACTAACACTTCGTGCTAGACCCTTCCAATCATTTGTCGGATATGAAATCAGTTTTATATGAGAGTACAATCTACAGTGAACTTATCACAAAAATATCAAAATATTTGTATGGGTTAGAGAGGAGTACTAACACTTCGTGCTAGACCCTTCCAATCATTTGTCGGATATGAAATCAGTTTTATATGAGAGTAGAATCTACAGCAAACTTATCACAAAAATATCAAAATATTTGTATGGGTCAGAGAGGAGTACTAACACTTCGTGCTAGACCCTTCCAATCATTTGTCGGATATGAAATCAGTTTTATATGAGAGTAGAATCTACAGCAAACTTATCACAAAAATATCAAAATATTTGTATGGGTCAGAGAGGAATACTAACGCTTCGTGCTAGACCCTTCCAATCATTTGTCGGATATGAAATCAAATTTATATGACAGTAGAATCTTCAGTGAACTTATCACAAAAATATCAAAATATTTGTATGGGTCAGAGAGGAGTACTAACACTTCGTGCTAGACCCTTCCAATCATTTGTCGGATATGAAATCAAATTTATATGACAGTAGAATCTTCAGTGAACTTATCACAGAAATATCAAAATATTTGTATGGGTCAGAGAGGAGTACTAACACTTCGTGCTAGACCCTTCCAATCATTTGTCGGATATGAAATCAGTTTTATATGAGAGTAGAATCTACAGCAAACTTATCACAAAAATATCAAAATATTTGTATGGGTCAGAGAGGAGTACTAACACTTCGTGCTAGACCCTTCCAATCATTTGTCGGATATGAAATCAGTTTTATATGAGAGTAGAATCTACAGCAAACTTATCACAAAAATATCAAAATATTTGGGTCAGAGAGGAATACTAACGCTTCGTGCTAGACCCTTCCAATCATTTGTCGGATATGAAATCAGTTTTATATGAGAGTAGAATCTACAGCAAACTTATCACAAAAATATCAAAATATTTGTATGGGTCAGAGAGGAGTACTAACACTTCGTGCTAGACCCTTCCAATCATTTGTCGGATATGAAATCAGTTTTATATGAGAGTTGAATCTACAGCAAACTTATCACAAAAATATCAAAATATTTGTATGGGTCAGAGCGGAATACTAATACTTCGTGCTAGACCCTTCCAATCATTTGTCGGATATGAAATCAGTTTTATATGAGAGTAGAATCTACAGCAAACTTATCACAAAAATATCAAAATATTTGTATGGGTCAGAGAGAAGTACTAACACTTCGTGCTAGACCCTTCCAATCATTTGTCGGATATGAAATCAGTTTTATATGAGAGTAGAATCTACAGCAAACTTATCACAAAAATATCAAAATATTTGTATGGGTCAGAGAGGAGTACTAACGCTTCGTGCTAGACCCTTCCAATCATTTGTCGGATATGAAATATTTATATGACAGTAGAATCTTCAGTGAACTTATCACAGAAATATCAAAATATTTGTATGGGTCAGAGAGGAGTACTAACACTTCGTGCTAGACCCTTCCAATCATTTGTCGGATATGAAATCAGTTTTATATGAGAGTAGAATCTACAGCAAACTTATCACAAAAATATCAAAATATTTGTATGGGTCAGAGAGGAGTACTAACACTTCGTGCTAGACCCTTCCAATCATTTGTCGGATATGAAATCAGTTTTATATGAGAGTAGAATCTACAGCAAACTTATCACAAAAATATCAAAATATTTGGGTCAGAGAGGAATACTAACGCTTCGTGCTAGACCCTTCCAATCATTTGTCGGATATGAAATCAGTTTTATATGAGAGTAGAATCTACAGCAAACTTATCACAAAAATATCAAAATATTTGTATGGGTCAGAGAGGAGTACTAACGCTTCGTGCTAGACCCTTCCAATCATTTGTCGGATATGAAATATTTATATGACAGTAGAATCTTCAGTGAACTTATCACAGAAATATCAAAATATTTGTATGGGTCAGAGAGGAGTACTAACACTTCGTGCTAGACCCTTCCAATCATTTGTCGGATATGAAATCAGTTTTATATGAGAGTAGAATCTACAGCAAACTTATCACAAAAATATCAAAATATTTGTATGGGTCAGAGAGGAGTACTAACACTTCGTGCTAGACCCTTCCAATCATTTGTCGGATATGAAATCAGTTTTATATGAGAGTAGAATCTACAGCAAACTTATCACAAAAATATCAAAATATTTGTATGGGTCAGAGAGGAATACTAACGCTTCGTGCTAGACCCTTCCAATCATTTGTCGGATATGAAATCAAATTTATATGACAGTAGAATCTTCAGTGAACTTATCACAAAAATATCAAAATATTTGTATGGGTCAGAGAGGAGTACTAACACTTCGTGCTAGACCCTTCCAATCATTTGTCGGATATGAAATCAAATTTATATGACAGTAGAATCTTCAGTGAACTTATCACAGAAATATCAAAATATTTGTATGGGTCAGAGAGGAGTACTAACACTTCGTGCTAGACCCTTCCAATCATTTGTCGGATATGAAATCAGTTTTATATGAGAGTAGAATCTACAGCAAACTTATCACAAAAATATCAAAATATTTGTATGGGTCAGAGAGAAGTACTAACACTTCGTGCTAGACCCTTCCAATCATTTGTCGGATATGAAATCAGTTTTATATGAGAGTAGAATCTACAGTGAACTTATCACAAAAATATCAAAATATTTGTATGGGTCAGAGAGGAGTACTAACGCTTCGTGCTAGACCCTTCCAATCATTTGTCGGATATGAAATCAATTTTATATGAGAGTAGAATCTACAGTGATTTTATCACAAAAATATCAAAATATTTGTATGGGTCAGAGAGGAGTACTAACACTTTGTGCTAGACCCTTCCAATCATTTGTCGGATATGAAATCAGTTTTATATGAGAGTAGAATCTACAGTGAACTTATCACAAAAATATCAAAATATTTGTATGGGTCAGAGAGGAGTACTAACACTTCGTGCTAGACCCTTCCAATCATTTGTCGGATATGAAATCAGTTTTATATGAGAGTAGAATCTACAGCAAACTTATCACAAAAATATCAAAATATTTGTATGGGTCAGAGAGGAGTACTAACGCTTCGTGCTAGACCCTTCCAATCATTTGTCGGATATGAAATCAAATTTATATGACAGTAGAATCTTCAGTGAACTTATCACAGAAATATCAAAATATTTGTATGGGTCAGAGAGGAGTACTAACACTTCGTGCTAGACCCTTCCAATCATTTGTCGGATATGAAATCAAATTTATATGAGAGTGCAATCTACATCGATTTTATTTAAGCGAGCATGTGGACCTCTGCAAATCTAGGTACAGTTTTTCTAGGATTTGTTCATTTTGTTGCACTACTTCTGTACTATGCACATATTTAATTATTTCTTGCTGTGATAAGTTTACATTCCTTATGCATGGTACAATTTGAATTATGTATACATATTAGTTGTATGATGTATAACCAAAGCATTTCAGGTTTTATTTATTAGTTTTTCAAGGTATATTATTAAGTGAGGTATAGTCCTTTCTATAGTTGGTTTAACTATTTGTACAAATGATTTTAAATCGTCGTATTTTGCCCATTGTCCTTTTTTTCTGCAGTAGCTTATGTAATGGGGTTGACTCGTTGATGGCACGTAGCTCACTATTGAATTAATTTCATAGCATGTATTTTCACAAATTATATGATCTTGAATAGTACTTAGTGTAATCGGGTTTTGTTTATTTATGTACTCCGTTTGAAGTACTGCAACCTTCATTAAATTTATTGCTGTAATATTCAAGTAAATTTCACAGCTTTTGCATAGTTTTTTATGGATATCCGAAAAACATTGTTGTATATTTTGAAACCCCCATTTTTCAAGCTTAGAAACATCTACATTTACATACTGCCTCTCTTCAACTGTACATTGTAGACATTTTGAACATTTAAATGTAATGGTCGCGCTAGGATGTTTCTTCGTAAAATAGTCCGAAATTTTTGAAATATTACAATCACAGAAGTTTTGAAGTTTGTAAATATCAATTAAAATTTCATTTTATACGCTAAGGATTTGTCTTGTCCAATTAGAGCATTTAAAATATCTTTTAAATTAGATTGGCTCAAATCGTTAACATTATAGGAGTTGATAGCACATTGAATAAATGAATCAAAAGCGCAGGTATTTTTATAAAAACTATCAGTTAAGCTGCCGTTTTCCAGCAAGATCCAATTATCAGTTTTGGATGTTTCCGCTACTGTGTTTTTTACAGGTGTTTCACATATAGGTTTTAAACCAATTCCTAAAATTGAAACTAATTTGCTCTCAATTTCTTTATTATCGAATTGGGAAATTTTTTTTATTTTTCGATAGTTGAAATTCGATTGACTCTTTTTTAGATTCAGAGAATGTTTCTTTTTCCAGGTCTCCTCAGCTTCTTTTGATTCGATCAAAGACAAATCATTAGGTTTTGGTGGTAACGCTTCAGTGATCATCTTTTGATAGTGCCGTTTGAGGGAAAATTTAGGAATTTCGGCCACTAATTGTTTAAAAATTAATGAATTCCTTTTATTGATTTCTTTTATAAATCTTAGTGCCTTAGTAGGAATTCTTTTTATAAGGGGACAATCTCTACACCGACGTTTAATTATTGCAAAATAATTTTCAACGTGAGAATTGCTATAACGTTTGCCTGGGTGTAATAAACCACTCCATAGAGAAATATAAGTTATATACTTCTTTAAAAATAAATTTAAAAACTCAGGATTATAGAAGTAATTTAAACCGCCTTCAGTGTTCTGACCAACTTCACAATTTTCGGCAATTTCGCGAAATTCTTGGAAAAAAAGACTTTGAGTATAAATAGTTGAATTTAAATTATAATCCTTTATTTCAAATGTTTTATATTCCTCGCATGTCTCGAAATTAGAGGGTGACGCCAAAATTAAATCGCAAACGTTTTGAAAAGCATTCGTCGTTATTGCATTTAAATACTTATTTTTCAATAAAATGCTCATGTTATTCCAGATTTTCTTAATTTGCCCAAAATCCCCACAAATAAAAAAACTGGAAGCGATTTCCTTTAAATATTTATTTTTTTCGGATGTTTTGGCGAAATAATGATCAATATCACTAGTAATATTTTTCATTAGATGAGCACAGCATAAATAAACCTTAATTTTAGTTTTGAATAACCCTTTATCCTTTCCATTTAGAAATTCATACGTCATGTTGAGGTATTCTACAATGTTTTGTTGATTGAAGGCATCTAAAATTGAATTCAACTCCGCAAAGCTAAAATCAATCACTACAGCATTAAAAATTGGCCACTTTTTTAAAGAATTTTCAACAAATAACCGATACGATCTAAGCCAGCCTCCTATGGTGTCAACATTGTGGCTAGATGAAATTAGGTCAGATACAGGAAAAGGTATAGAAGGGTCACTTAAATAGGCGTACGTTGGGATAATCAGAGCATAATAATACACCACAGCACAATTTGTATACGGCTCTCTTACAACACCTCCAGTGCCATCTAGGTATGCTACAAATTCAGTATCAACTAATTTGTCGTGCATTATTTTAAGTACATTATTTTGTAACATACTATACGTCATAACGGAAAATGGTATAACACCTAGTTTACGTATATATTGTTCTTTGGTATTCATCTGCAACTCTATTTCAACTTTTAAATCTGTAATGTCGTCTTGAGCGTTATCATTTGTCGATATAATCTCTGAACGAATTTTGCGGAGTACGTCCTGTGATTTTGTAATTATTTGTGTGTTATGCTGAGTAACAAAAGCTGTATCTTCTTCTTGAATAAATAATTCGGCAGCAGATTCAACAGTTTTATTTTTTAAAATGTTTTTATAAATTTGTCGAGCATATTTAGAAACATGACGAGTTTTTTTATAGGGATGAATTATTTCGCCTGTACTTTTATATACTTCAAAATCACCTATAGAAAGATTTTTACATACAAATTTATAAGTAAGACATTTTTGAATGCCGTCTATCGATTGATGCCCACAATATGCCCGAATACTTAAATGGTTTTTACAGTAATCAACGGCTTTAATATTTATTTGGCAACCAGTTAATATTGTGGCGTATTTTGATATTACTGTAGGATACTTAAATGTATCCATTTTTTTTTTAGTCTGGTGATAAATATCATGCCACTCGTCAGCTGGTATTTTAAACGAATTACTTCTGGAGCTGAAATGTTCCTGTACGTGTCGGGCATCCATTTTCAATGGCGACTGAAGTAGTTTTGGTCTATTGAATTTAGATTTTTTTGTAAATTCAAAAATATCACTATCGCTCTCACTTTCTTTATTGTAATTGTCATTATTATTATTAATCTTGTTATTAGTATTATGAACAACATTCTTCAATTCATCAATATTCACTTTATATAATGTAGCATTTTTCGGACCATACGAATCTGAACCAAACACAATATCCTTATCAGCAACATGCAGAATTTCATGGATATAGGGATTGCTTGATGAACTTAAACAGCTGTTGACCAACGATGCATTTTTATTTAACAGAGCTGCCTTAATACGACTTTGTATCTCTTTTTTCTTTAAAATATTAACGATTTTGAGTCTATTACGTTCATTGCATTTAACATGAAGGATAGAGCATATTTTGTATAGTAATGAATTACAATTTCCAACTCCCCCTCCAACTTTTAACTCATCGATATACGAAATATTTTCGGCGACAAATCGAACTATTGCGTCCAACGCACTTTGTTCAAAATTAAATTTTTTGAACGGCATTTTTTTATTAAAAATATACGCTAGAAAATTAGAATGTCCAGTAGAGAGCCGTGTCGAAAATTTATGAAAATACAAACAATATTGAATCAGTAGTAAAGAATATCCGTAAGCAAGCAAAAGTCAATAAGTTTTAAAAAAAACTGTTTTTAAACGCTGAAAATAAATCACAAAAACACTGAAAAATACGACGAAGTATACACAACGAAATATGAAAACGTAATGAGATGAGTTCAAGAAAAAATTTCTTTTTATACTAAACACAAAAAAAAATTTTTTTGTGTTCTTTTGTTGAAGCAGTAAATATAAATTTAACAATAATTTATGTACGATTACTAGTTTTCGTTTATCAATAGATATTCTGTTTTAAACTAGAAAATTACCGACCAGATATCACAGTGGTTAAACCGGTTTCGAATAGTAGTAGGGCGGGATGCAAAAGGCCATGGCTTCACGATTTGAAATGTATACATTATTTACCTATAGCAAAAATTATTAACAATAGTAGTAATTCAAATTAAATCTTTAGAAACAGATGGTGTTTTCATTAAGTGCAATAAAGAAAATAATTTGATTTATTTTATTCTTGGCGTTATTTTAAGAGATAATTAAAGTTTAAATGATAGATAATTTAGGTTTAAATGATTGGAAGGGTCTAGCACGAAGTGTTAGTACTCCGCTCTGACCCATACAAATATTTTGATATTTTTGTGATAGGTTCACTGTAGATTGTACTCTCATATAAAACTGATTTCATATCCGACAAATGATTGGAAGGGTCTAGCACGAAGTGTTAGTACTCCTCTCTGACCCATACAAATATTTTGATATTTTTGTAATAAGTTCGCTGTAGATTCTACTCTTATTTAAAAATGATTTCATATCCGACAAATGATTGGAAGGGTCTAGCACGAAGTGTTAGTACTCCTCTCTGACCCATACAAATATTTTGATATTTTTGTAATAAGTTCGCTGTAGATTCTACTCTTATTTAAAAATGATTTCAAATCCGACAAATGATTGGAAGGGTCTAGCACGAAGTGTTAGTACTCCTCTCTGACCCATACAAATATTTTGATATTTTTGTAGCAAGTTCGCTGTAGATTCTACTCTTATTTAAAAATGATTTCATATCCGACAAATGATTGGAAGGGTCTAGCACGAAGTGTTAGTACTCCTCTCTGACCCATACAAATATTTTGATATTTTTGTGATAAGTTCACTGTAGATTCTACTCTCATATAAAACTGATTTCATATCCGACAAATGATTGGAAGGGTCTAGCACGAAGTGTTAGTACTCCTCTCTGACCCATACAAATATTTTGATATTTTTGTAGCAAGTTCGCTGTAGATTCTACTCTTATTTAAAAATGATTTCATATCCGACAAATGATTGGAAGGGTCTAGCACGAAGTGTTAGTACTCCTCTCTGACCCATACAAATATTTTGATATTTTTGTAGCAAGTTCGCTGTAGATTCTACTCTTATTTAAAAATGATTTCATATCCGACAAATGATTGGAAGGGTCTAGCACGAAGTGTTAGTACTCCTCTCTGACCCATACAAATATTTTGATATTTTTGTAATAAGTTCGCTGTAGATTCTACTCTTATTTAAAAATGATTTCATATCCGACAAATGATTGGAAGGGTCTAGCACGAAGTGTTAGTACTCCTCTCTGACCCATACAAATATTTTGATATTTTTGTGATAGGTTCACTGTAGATTGTACTCTCATATAAAACTGATTTCATATCCGACAAATGATTGGAAGGGTCTAGCACGAAGTGTTAGTACTCCTCTCTGACCCATACAAATATTTTGATATTTTTGTAATAAGTTCGCTGTAGATTCTACTCTTATTTAAAAATGATTTCATATCCGACAAATGATTGGAAGGGTCTAGCACGAAGTGTTAGTACTCCTCTCTGACCCATACAAATATTTTGATATTTTTGTAATAAGTTCGCTGTAGATTCTACTCTTATTTAAAAATGATTTCAAATCCGACAAATGATTGGAAGGGTCTAGCACGAAGTGTTAGTACTCCTCTCTGACCCATACAAATATTTTGATATTTTTGTAGCAAGTTCGCTGTAGATTCTACTCTTATTTAAAAATGATTTCATATCCGACAAATGATTGGAAGGGTCTAGCACGAAGTGTTAGTACTCCTCTCTGACCCATACAAATATTTTGATATTTTTGTGATAAGTTCACTGTAGATTCTACTCTCATATAAAACTGATTTCATATCCGACAAATGATTGGAAGGGTCTAGCACGAAGTGTTAGTACTCCTCTCTGACCCATACAAATATTTTGATATTTTTGTAGCAAGTTCGCTGTAGATTCTACTCTTATTTAAAAATGATTTCATATCCGACAAATGATTGGAAGGGTCTAGCACGAAGTGTTAGTACTCCTCTCTGACCCATACAAATATTTTGATATTTTTGTAGCAAGTTCGCTGTAGATTCTACTCTTATTTAAAAATGATTTCATATCCGACAAATGATTGGAAGGGTCTAGCACGAAGTGTTAGTACTCCTCTCTGACCCATACAAATATTTTGATATTTTTGTAATAAGTTCGCTGTAGATTCTACTCTTATTTAAAAATGATTTCATATCCGACAAATGATTGGAAGGGTCTAGCACGAAGTGTTAGTACTCCTCTCTGACCCATACAAATATTTTGATATTTTTGTGATAGGTTCACTGTAGATTGTACTCTCATATAAAACTGATTTCATATCCGACAAATGATTGGAAGGGTCTAGCACGAAGTGTTAGTACTCCTCTCTGACCCATACAAATATTTTGATATTTTTGTAATAAGTTCGCTGTAGATTCTACTCTTATTTAAAAATGATTTCATATCCGACAAATGATTGGAAGGGTCTAGCACGAAGTGTTAGTACTCCTCTCTGACCCATACAAATATTTTGATATTTTTGTAATAAGTTCGCTGTAGATTCTACTCTTATTTAAAAATGATTTCAAATCCGACAAATGATTGGAAGGGTCTAGCACGAAGTGTTAGTACTCCTCTCTGACCCATACAAATATTTTGATATTTTTGTAGCAAGTTCGCTGTAGATTCTACTCTTATTTAAAAATGATTTCATATCCGACAAATGATTGGAAGGGTCTAGCACGAAGTGTTAGTACTCCTCTCTGACCCATACAAATACTTTGATATTTTTGTAATAAGTTCGCTGTAGATTCTACTCTTATTTAAAAATGATTTCATATCCGACAAATGATTGGAAGGGTCTAGCACGAAGTGTTAGTACTCCTCTCTGACCCATACAAATATTTTGATATTTTTGTAGCAAGTTCGCTGTAGATTCTACTCTTATTTAAAAATGATTTCATATCCGACAAATGATTGGAAGGGTCTAGCACGAAGTGTTAGTACTCCTCTCTGACCCATACAAATATTTTGATATTTTTGTAATAAGTTCGCTGTAGATTCTACTCTTATTTAAAAATGATTTCATATCCGACAAATGATTGGAAGGGTCTAGCACGAAGTGTTAGTACTCCTCTCTGACCCATACAAATATTTTGATATTTTTGTAGCAAGTTCGCTGTAGATTCTACTCTTATTTAAAAATGATTTCATATCCGACAAATGATTGGAAGGGTCTAGCACGAAGTGTTAGTACTCCTCTCTGACCCATACAAATACTTTGATATTTTTGTAATAAGTTCGCTGTAGATTCTACTCTTATTTAAAAATGATTTCATATCCGACAAATGATTGGAAGGGTCTAGCACGAAGTGTTAGTACTCCTCTCTGACCCATACAAATATTTTGATATTTTTGTAGCAAGTTCGCTGTAGATTCTACTCTTATTTAAAAATGATTTCATATCCGACAAATGATTGGAAGGGTCTAGCACGAAGTGTTAGTACTCCTCTCTGACCCATACAAATATTTTGATATTTTTGTAATAAGTTCGCTGTAGATTCTACTCTTATTTAAAAATGATTTCATATCCGACAAATGATTGGAAGGGTCTAGCACGAAGTGTTAGTACTCCTCTCTGACCCATACAAATATTTTGATATTTTTGTGATAGGTTCACTGTAGATTGTACTCTCATATAAAACTGATTTCATATCCGACAAATGATTGGAAGGGTCTAGCACGAAGTGTTAGTACTCCTCTCTGACCCATACAAATATTTTGATATTTTTGTAATAAGTTCGCTGTAGATTCTACTCTTATTTAAAAATGATTTCATATCCGACAAATGATTGGAAGGGTCTAGCACGAAGTGTTAGTACTCCTCTCTGACCCATACAAATATTTTGATATTTTTGTAATAAGTTCGCTGTAGATTCTACTCTTATTTAAAAATGATTTCAAATCCGACAAATGATTGGAAGGGTCTAGCACGAAGTGTTAGTACTCCTCTCTGACCCATACAAATATTTTGATATTTTTGTAGCAAGTTCGCTGTAGATTCTACTCTTATTTAAAAATGATTTCATATCCGACAAATGATTGGAAGGGTCTAGCACGAAGTGTTAGTACTCCTCTCTGACCCATACAAATATTTTGATATTTTTGTGATAAGTTCACTGTAGATTCTACTCTCATATAAAACTGATTTCATATCCGACAAATGATTGGAAGGGTCTAGCACGAAGTGTTAGTACTCCTCTCTGACCCATACAAATATTTTGATATTTTTGTAGCAAGTTCGCTGTAGATTCTACTCTTATTTAAAAATGATTTCATATCCGACAAATGATTGGAAGGGTCTAGCACGAAGTGTTAGTACTCCTCTCTGACCCATACAAATACTTTGATATTTTTGTAATAAGTTCGCTGTAGATTCTACTCTTATTTAAAAATGATTTCATATCCGACAAATGATTGGAAGGGTCTAGCACGAAGTGTTAGTACTCCTCTCTGACCCATACAAATATTTTGATATTTTTGTAGCAAGTTCGCTGTAGATTCTACTCTTATTTAAAAATGATTTCATATCCGACAAATGATTGGAAGGGTCTAGCACGAAGTGTTAGTACTCCTCTCTGACCCATACAAATATTTTGATATTTTTGTAATAAGTTCGCTGTAGATTCTACTCTTATTTAAAAATGATTTCATATCCGACAAATGATTGGAAGGGTCTAGCACGAAGTGTTAGTACTCCTCTCTGACCCATACAAATATTTTGATATTTTTGTAATAAGTTCGCTGTAGATTCTACTCTTATTTAAAAATGATTTCATATCCGACAAATGATTGGAAGGGTCTAGCACGAAGTGTTAGTACTCCTCTCTGACCCATACAAATATTTTGATATTTTTGTAATAAGTTCGCTGTAGATTCTACTCTTATTTAAAAATGATTTCATATCCGACAAATGATTGGAAGGGTCTAGCACGAAGTGTTAGTACTCCTCTCTGACCCATACAAATATTTTGATATTTTTTGATAAGTTCGCTATAATTCTACTTTCTTATCATACTAATTTCATTTATTTCTTATCAAACCAATTCCATTTAAATGTAATTATCTTTTTTTTCGTGCTAACTTTTTATTTTCATATGTTATTTGAAGTATTTTTCGTGCTAGTTTGTACTAAAAATGGGTTATTCAAGATCCACACCATTAGTGTTACCATAGTTTTTTTCGTGCTAACTTTTCGTGCTAGCTTCACAGACATCTGTTTGATTGGTATTTTTATATACTCCGGAGCCCATAAGAATTGAAACGAGAAACTAGATGGGTTGTATAGTAGAAATAGGCGACCATTTTACCGGGCTGCAAAGGCGCAGCATAGGTTGAAGCAGCTACTACGATTTGTGCGGTTTGAAAACTACTGGACCAGACCCGAACGTTTGAAAGTTGATAAATTGGCACCTTTTTTGACATTTGGAACATGTTTACGAAAAACATCCGTCTTTCTTATAAACCATCAGCATATTTGATGATCGTTGAACCATTGGTGCTAACGCGAGGGCGATGTTTATTCCGCCAGTACATTCCATTAAAACCCGGAAAATATGGGATTACAATTTTTTGGTAAAAAATGCCTATCCCCTTACTGCTGTGGGTAGACAGCCAAATGAACCACGTTTTACCGAGTATGCGCTAGACCTGGTCCATCGACTGGCTCAGCCGTTTATAAATAAAGGCCGCACCATAACCATGGACAATTTTTTTATTAGTTGTAAATTGGCGGATCAATTTCTACAGAAAAACCACAATAATTGTAACAATCAGAAGGAACAAACCAGACATTCCGAAGGAGTTCACTCATAAATCTTGTATAAATGACAGGCTTAAAGGATCCTCGCTGTTTTGTTTCAATGACCATTTGACCCTAGTAAAATACGTGCCAAAAAAGCTCAAGAATGTGTTATTGCTGTCGACATTAAACGATGATGATGGCAAAGCCGCGTTCAATCTTTATAAATTAGCGAATCCTGAACTTTTTGTGCAGTCGATACAGCGCGCAAGTTTTCCTGAAATAATTAGCGATGCAATTAGTACACGCCTATATTTTGGATAGATTGGCAAAACATCAAGCTATGAAGAAGAGTGTTAAGATGACAATGCATCAGATTGGGTACAAGGTTATCAAAAGACAGAGTCCGGTAAGAACAGCGACCACGTGACAGCTCAAGACTTCGTTGTTCAATTTTCCCAAGGAATGCGGACGTAAAGACTAAAATTCGATGCTATATTTGCGAGAATCCAACAAGTCCAAAACTCTTTGCAACGGATGCGTTAACTCCGAGGTGCTAGAGTCAGACGAAGATGAGTTAAATGAAGCTTCTCCATAATTTTTTTTATGTGAGATATAATAAATAATAAAATAAAGATGTTTTTAAATACATATTTTCTTTTTTATAATATATAATGAAAATGAAACCAAATAAAAACTAACTTTTTATCATTTCGCATATAAAATACAAAGATAGATGTTGGGGTCAGTCTGACCCCTGTTCACCTACAACGTTATAGGAAACAGTTCACCTACAGAAGGTTAAAAATTCCTCATGGAAAAGTTGGGATTCATCTCAAGATTTTGAAAAAAATATATATATTTTATAGAAAGGGAGGGACTGTCTTTCAAAACATAACAGTCCCTCTAAAAATAAGATATCTGACTGCCTTAGCTAAACTGACAAAATACGTCTTTGTAATTATAAGAAAATCTTTTGTTTTTTATTGTTGTAATTCTAATTTTACTATTGACCTATATGTCACAATAATTACGTGATTATAGTGATATGTTCCTGATAAAATTAAATGTTCAGCTTTGTATAATAAAGAGGTAAAATTAGAGTACATCATGCGAATCATATGCCGTTTATGTACCTTACAATCGTATTGCAAACAATCAATTTTAATACATGAGTAATCAATATTTAATTACTTTTAGTTAGTTAACATTTAATGCAATTTTACTGATCTTGTTATTCGACACGTTTTTCTCAATAAATTATCAGAAGCGATCCATTTAGTTTCCATTGCCATATGCTTATACATGCAATGTTCGAATTAGTTAGTATTTTTTTGGGTGTTCTAATTTTTCATACACATCAGACCAATGGTGCAATTGTAATATTTTTATTTTTATTTAAATTTGAATCGTATTAACTATATTTAAATGAAACTATTTTCAGTTTAGTAATGAAATAGTCCTGGATCAATTTATAATTAACAAGGTCGATCCGAATTGGATAAGCAATGCTATTGGACGAGTTACAAAATTTAATCGAACAGTACATGTAATGAATTATAATTTTACACTTGTAAAACCATTGGGTGCAGTTAAAACGATATTTGAATTGTCTGCTCTTCAAGGCAATGAATACCGAAATATATTTTCGATTATAAGAGATGATACTTGTGAATATTTTAAACATGATGTTATATTTTATCATAAGGTTCTAGAAGCTTCAAATTTACCGCAAAATCGGGAATGTCCTATTCCTGTAGGTTCGTATTATATACATCATTGTTTTTTCGATGTGAGTCCACCGCCCATGTTGTTAACCTATAGCAACTGGAAGGCCGATTTTGATATCTATGAAAAAGGTGGAAACGTAATTTCAAATTTAAGTATAACATTTGAAATTGTAAAAAATTACCCGTAAACTATAATTATTTGCTAATCTATAAGTTAAAACGGATTAATAAAATAAGTTCATAACTTGCACACTGTAAAGATATTTTTATTAATTAGGACTCATTATCCATTTTGCTTTATAAACAACATGACGTTTTTTCATGAAAATCGTGATTTCTTTATTGAAGAGAACTCATACTAGGTTCGAACGGTCGGATAAAATCCGAGATGTTTGAATCTCAAATTTTTTTGTTAAAATATAAAATAATTTCATCTTAATTTATTTTTTTTATGGGCGTATCTTTTGTCTTTTTAAATTATTTGATTGGCCAACAATTCAATCAACCAAGAGTTTTAAAAATCTCAGATTTCATCCGAGCATATAACTCGGCATCAGTGATGGTCGTCTATATAAAAAATATATACCGGGTGTTTTTTTAAGCTGAAACTTTCAAATATCTCGGAAAATAAGCACTCTACGAACAAAATGTCCAACATCAAAATTTAATCATTCCGCGGGGAAAATATATTAGTGTTAAAATTATTACCCACTTCCTCTCCCTGTAGGTGGGGCGGGAGTAACTTTGAAATTGAAATATGAACCCCTTTTTTATTGCAGATTCGGATTCTCCGACTAAAAATAAGTACGTAAGGAAGTTATTTATGGCGGAAATTGGCTAACCAGAAGTGGCAGAATTTTTATTTTTAATTTTTTTGTTTATTTTTTAATGCAACATTTTTAACAGTTTTCTCATTTTTAAAATATTTACAAAACTCGAATAACTATATGGAAGCAGTCACTTCCAGTTAGCCGATTTTAACCAAAATTAACTAACCTCCTTACTTATTTTTAATCCAAATCTGCAATAAAAAATAGGAGTTCCTATTTTCATTTCAAAGTTACCACCCATCCAGCCTACAAGGAAGGGAAGAGGGTATTAATTTCAGCACTAATGTATTCTCCCTTCGGGATTATTAAATTTTGATATTGGACATTTTTTTTCGTAGAATGCTTATTTTCCGAGATATTTGAAAGTTTCAGCTTAAAAAAAACACCCGGTATATATACAACATATCCAGTTCACACCTCAATTAGATCATCATATGCGCATAATTTGCGCCTATGTAAACTGCAATATAAATTACAGTTTTGCAAAACGTCCCCTCCACAAATTATTGTGCTTTTTCTGCAAATAATTATTTTTGGTGAAGTGCTTCTATGAATTTTTATTTTGTTTTTGGGTGTGTACATCGTGAACGAAAATAGTTGGCGTGATTTCATGTGAACCACAGAGTTGCATGGCGGACGACTGCTTACGATACCGTATTATTTAGAAATGAATGTAATTTTTTAATTATTATTTTGTTTAAATAAAATTTGGAGTATTAACTAATTATATTTGTATATTAATTTTATTTTATTTTTTATTGAATATTTGTTTTCTTGTTACTATTGTATACTATTGTATCCGTTAAAATGGCTCTCTTCTTGTGTCGGACAGGTAGTCCGAATTGTTCATTTATCCTATTTCCTTTTGACTCAGTAGACTCCATCGCTCAATCTTGCAGCTAAAGTAAAGCGGTTCACACACTAAACATTTAGGTTCATTCTTTGGGTTGGAGTTACAAGTCTACATTTTATTTCAGTTAGGTTTTCATTTTAGTCAGGTCTTGAATGTGTGGATTAGAGTGGTTAACTCTTGTATCTGCTAGAGGACGAGTAGTCGAATTCGAGTAAACACATGTACGCCCTGGGTCTAGCTAAATGTAAAGATTCATTTGCGCTTATTCTAAGAAAATAGAAACATGGAGTTAGCTTAATTGTCACAGGTAAATGGTGCAGATGTTATTTTAACGCAAGAAGGATAAATTTTTGATTTTATTTATTATTGCAGTGTCCAAATAAATGCGGTAATTGTTGCTTTATAATTAAAATCAAATTGAATAGAAACACCAAAAAAAGGATTACAGATTATTAAAGAATATACATTCTTTAAAAATGTGATTAATATAATTATGAAATTAACGAATAAATGGTTAGTAAACTATTAATAGGATATAATATTTGTTATGGTTTTGAAGTGCTATAAAGTACTGCAAACCTATTTTAGCAAGACAAAGATAGAATTTTAAAAATCGTTCTTGACTTTTGGCTCACTCTGTATAAAAGAAGACTTATTTGTGATCGTCGTTCGAAGTATTATTTTTGCATTTGTACTGAAGTCGGTGAAGTTAGCCCGAAAATCCATCCCGAATTTTTTGGTGTATTTCTTGGCTAAAGTGTAGTCAACCCGAAAATAGTGTAGTCGTTACAAAAATGTAGTGCTATCCCGAAATCCCCAACTTTTTGAGCATTTCTTGCATAAAAGCAGTTGATACATAAAAGTGTAGGATTATCCCGAAATTAAAATCTAATTTAATATCAATTTACACAGTTTTTGAAAACTGTCAAAAATTTTTGCAACCTCTTATTGTGGACTAACCGTGCAATTTTATATTTTTATAAAAACCATTCTTAAAATATTCAATGGCTTGGGGCCTATTGGAATAAAACATACAAAAAAAATTTAAATTAGAAAATTAAGCTAAACCGATAAGTACATTGGCAGTTAATGTCAATAAAATAAGCAAACCACAATACCAGAGATAAATTGCACTAGCGGTATATACGGCTATTTAGGGCTTGGCTGTGCTAATAAACCCTGTGAATTTCATTTTCATATCAGGTGGAAAAAGTATGTAAATGTTGATGTGAATTTGTGTGAAAAGACTTCTCAAGTGAGAATTTCTAGCAAACTTTAAAATTCTGTGGATCAAATACCAGAGATAAATTGCACTAGCAGTATATACGGCTATTTAGGTCTTGACTGTGCTAATAAACCCTGTGAATTTCATTTTCATATCAGGTGGAAAAAGTATGTAAATGTTGATGTGTATTTGAGGTATACGACGGATAATTGGTGAATGGTAGTGAGAGCTAGGCATTAAATTATTGTTTTTCGCAAATAGTGAATGGTTGGTTTATGGTAAAGTGGTTTATGTTAAATGGTAAATGCTACGTATATTGTAAGTGGGGAACGATGGTGAATATTGGTAAATTGTGATTGATGGTATAATGAAACCATATAAAAGTATAGTATGTCTAAATTTTTTTTCTCGATTTACTTGTTTTTAGGTGTTTAATAATCGTTGGAATTTTTTTAAAAATTATCATAGATGTTTTTTCTATCATAGATGTTTTTTCTATGATGATGTTTTTTCATAGATGTTTTTTCTATTCATGGTACTAGAACAAAAAAATTCAAAAATTGTGACATTTTCGCCCGCTATTGTTGTAATACATAAATTTATTTGTGTAGTGTCGTATATTGGCAAATTTAGGGTAGCTATTGTGATCTTTCATTTTGTGGGTTATTTATGATTTTTTATACAAGATTATTTGGGGTTTGATTTGCAACGTCGAGGAATTACGTATTACTGGCACATACGTACATAAGTCGTCGTACTTTTTCCATGTATCGTTAACAACTCCGTAGCAAACATAGTGTCCTTCCGACGATTTGGGAAAATTTATAACTGGGCCATCATGTAAAAAACTGACAAGTGATATAACTTTATAATTATTTTGATCCACTTTTATAGTGCTCGGAATATCAGATAATCGTACAGAAACATCGCTAATTGCTTCGCTATCTATACAAATTATTTGTCCATAAGAAAATAGGATCGGATTCATACGCTGGTAACATAATTTGCAAGTCTTTGGGGGGACTTCTTCTAGGCATTCTCCTATTTTTGACACTCCTAGGTTTGCGTATTTTTCAGTATTCAAATAAATAAGGGGACGTTTTTCTGTTTCATTTGTATAACAGTTGGCGCATTCTAACGTGACTTCTAAACTAGTAAACATTTCAAAAATTTTCTTACAAATATTAAATAATTCTGTGGTACAATCGGACATGAATCCATATTTTTCAACCAAAATTTCTTTTCTTATTTTATAAACGTCATCCAAATCATTGTTAAGCAATGACTGCAATAACAATTTTGTCCGACAGCTGCTTAAATTATTTAAAATGTAATCATCCTTCCCTATTGAAAGGGCGATGGCTTGATAAATTGAGTCTATGGCACAGGTGTTTTTGAAAAAGCTACAAGTTTTAATTGCATTTTTTATTAGTGGAATTCCTGTATGGTCCGGTTTATCCTTAAAAAATTTTTTAGATTTTGGCTGTGTTTTCCTCTTTGGTGTATTAGAGTTTTGGCTCAATGTCGCCAGGGCAGTAATAGTTTGGTCTATTTCACTTTAATTTTGAAAATTGTGTACAAAATTAAAATCAAAACTGCTTCGCGATTGCTTCCTTTTACAGCTTGCTGGAGATGAATTACTCTTTCGTTTCCAAACCGAATGGCTGCTTTGAACATCTAACAAATTGCAGGGACGATTGTTAGGTGTTGTGCTACAATATTTTTGTGACAACGAAAATTTTGGTACAGAATGAAATATTTCTTTGCAGACTGTGTTATTTCTATGGTTTAATTCACGAACAAAGCGGCCAACTTTTAAAGGCATTTTTCCAACCTCATGCGAACGGCTTGTTAAAGAAAATCTTCTTATTTTTAAGAAAATAATTTTCTACGTGACCGTTGCTCAACCGAGTACCATTGCGTAATATGCCGGTAAATAATGGTATAAGAGTTCCGTATTTAATTAAAAATGTGTCATGGAACAATATATTAAAAAAATTATTTTTCGGGCAGTCGTTCGTATCTTCCAAAATATGTAGTCGTACTTCAGTACTTATTTCATGTAAGTCTCGATAAAAAGGACTTTGTTTGTAAATTGGGCTAGAAAAGTTTTTGCTATCTAATTGTTGATTACCATCAATAGTTTTATTGGATTCAAATAAATTTAATTCTGGTTCTAAAATATTTGTTCCAATTAATTCAATTAAATTATCAAATGCTTGTTTAACCTGCCCATTAATGCTTCTCGATTGGAGCAAAATTGACAACTTTTCCCAAATCTGTTTTAAATTTTGATAGTTGGTGGCTACTATTAAAGAAGCCATAACTTCTTTAATAAATTTTTGAGCTTCAGATGAGTTTTCAAAATATTTATTTATATCACCAGCTATTGTATGTGATATATGTGAACAGCACAAGCGCAATTTAACTATATTTTCCGGTTGTTTTTGGCAATTAATATTATTTGCCCACATATAAGTTATATTGAGGTATTCAACTAGATCCATTCTGTTAAACGCATCGAGAACGGAATGAATTTCTGCATAACAGAAGTCAACAACCACATTGTTGAAAACTGGCCAACATTTTAAAGTGTCTTCTACGAATAGTCGATATTCTCGCAGCCAATTTCCGATAGTGCGTGTGTTTTGGCTGGAGCTTACCATATCACAAATTGGTAACGGGGTAAATGTGTCTTTCGACTGCGTCTTAACTGGTAAAACGATACCATAATATATAACAGCTTTGCAAGTCTTATATGGTTTTCGAACGAGCCCGCCAGTGGCGTCTAAATATACTGTTAAGTCGCCATGGTCTTGCTGTTCTTTTATTTTTTTCAAAATTAGGCATTGGCTTTTGCTGCATGTGGTCACACAAAATGGGTTTTTACTCACTTGATGGATGTACGAATTCTTGCTTGCGTCAGTTTTTTCTTTTTCCAAATGAATATCTTCTATATCATCCGAGTCGTCATCGTTACATAGAAGTTGCTCAGATCTAACTTTTTTCAAAACTCTTCTATCCTTTAAAAATTGCGCAGTATTGGTTTTGTTGACAAAACTTAAATTTTCTTCATTAATAAGATTTTCTGCAACAATCTCTACCGTACTGCGAGTTAATTTCTCTTTTAATATATCTCTTTGAATCTTTGATGCTGGTTGGAATTTTTTAAAGGGATGATAAATTGGCTCAGTAGTACCGTACACATCAAATGTCCCTAAGGACAAGTTCGAATTAACCAATTTGTAGGATCTACAATCTTGATTTTTGTCTTTATGACCACAGTAAGCCCTAATAGTTAATCGATTCTTTGCTACATCATAACCTTTCATATTTATTAAGCAACCAGTAGATTGTGTTAATTGGCTGGATATGTGGTAAGTATAGTTATAAGCATCAAGTTTCCTATCATTTTGATTATAGATTTTTTTCCATATTTCGTCAGAAATATGTATCTGATAGTTCATGACTTCAAACTTTTTTTTAGCTTTCATTTCTAAATTTTTAGATTTAGTTTGTTTGACAATATGTATGATGCGTTTTGGGGTTTTTGTTTTTTTTTTTCAAATACTTCCTCATTGTCATCTTCCGATCGTTGATCAGGTAACACTACGTCATCAGTTAAATTAAATTTTTCTTTAGCAATAATTTGCTCATTTGCATTGGGCATTTCGATAGCTTGCAAATTATCGTTTTTTAAGGTTGCATTATTCCAATTCAATTCATTAGCAAATTGATTTTGATCCATGATATTGTCGAGTGCTTGTAAATTTATTATGGTAAATGGCGGCTTTAAGAATTCAACGGAAATTATTTCTATGCGCGATGTAGCTTTCTGTTCATGAACAGGTAAATAGGTAATTGTATTGTTTATTTGGTTATTTACAAGCACATCGTGAGACATCAAATTTTGGTCATTGGGAAAATGTCCTACTAATAAATCAGTAATTGAATGTTCGTCTACGCCACTAACTAATTAACATTTATTGAAGTTTTGATTAATAGGATTAGCATTTTCAGTATCATTGTTATTATAGAAATCACCACAAAAATTATATTTGTCGCGTAATTTTGAACACCAAATATTATACATCATAATTCGATGTAGTTTTGTATTTTTGACATGGAGTTCTCGACATAAAAATTTCATTCCCTTTGTATCACATCTAGTTAATTTATAACGAGATAGATTCAAAGTCAAAAGAGCAGTTTCCAAACTCCTTTCATTCAGATTAAGTCTTTTCTTTCGATTATTATATCGTATCGAACTCATTGGAAAAAATAATTTAATAAAAAAAAAGAACAGAAAAAAACACGAAAATTATACCTGAAACGTTAATAAATCGAAAAAGAATTGTATACTGGAAATCTAGGTTCAAAAATAATATTTAAAAAATTAATGTGGGATGTAACAACCAAAAAAAAATATTTAACCGTTAAAACTAAATCAGCAAAATCAAGAATGATCAACACAAAACGAAAGCGCAACTGTAGTTTTAAAAACAACTGTTTATTTGTTTTATTAATACACGATCGATGAATAATTATACAAACGAACCGAACAGCAACAAGTTTCAAATAATAGTGGAATATAAAAACGAAAAAATTTCCTTATATACTCTCTCACAAAAATTTTATTTTTTATTTTTAAATAATTAAGGCAAATAAGGTTTTGTGTTTTTGACATGGAGTTCTCGACATAAACATTTCATTAATTTTATATTAAATTTTATACCAAGCATAGCTTTATGATGATTTTTATTAAGTTCATGTAATATAGCTGCCCCTCCTTCATTAAATTTATTAGGGGAAATTAGTTTATTAAATAGAATTGTTAGTTGATCTTGAATTAGAATATTTATATTAGCTTTATTATCTTTTTTTAGAGCTGCTTATACTTTATATTTATATTTGTTCAAGAGAACAATGAATGCATATGTTATCATGCATATGCAACCTGTATGTTTTGGTTGCCGTAACATACGAAGTATATATGTGTTGGTTCTCTAATTACGTTGTATCATTTGATACAACGCAATTAAAACTTTATTTTGATGAATTCGCGTAAAACATTGTTATTAGTGTTTTAAAAATTGTATATAAACGGAGTAAATATAAATAAAAAAGACAGAATATATTTTTACCACAAAAGCGAAAAATTCTTATTATTCTCATACAAGCATTCCCCCATCAGCGGTAAGTTTGCTTGAATCTACTATAAATCCACCTCTAAATTCCCAACACGATTTACCCTTACAACCTAAATCAGGCTTAAGTAAGAATCAAATAGAAGTGAGATTTACATGGTCCTTCGAGCCGGATAATCAACATCTGATCCGGTAATACGGCGTTGTCTAGGCCTTAAACATAGACATCAACTTCGCGGTAATCAATAATGGAATACCTTTAACACACAAAACCAACGAGGCCAGGAGCTCGTCTCACAAAGTTTACTAGTTTACTAGTTTGCTTGAAATTCTCACTTGAGAAGTCTTTCCACACAAATTCACATCAACATTTACATACTTTTTCCACCTGATATGAAAATGAAATTCACAGGGTTTATTAGCACAGTCAAGACCTAAATAGCCGTATATACCGCTAGTGCAATTTATCTCTGGTATTTGATCCACAGAATTTTAAAGTTTGCTAGAAATTCTCTCTTGAGAAGTCTTTCCACACAAATTCACATCAACATTTACATACTTTTTCCACCTGATATGAAAATGAAATTCAAAGGGTTTATTAGCACAGTCAAGACCTAAATAGCCGTATATACTGCTAGTGCAATTTATCTCTGGTATTTGATCCACAGAATTTTAAAGTTTGCTAGAAATTCTCAATTGAGAAGTCTTTTCACACAAATTCACATCAACATTTACATACTTTTTCCATCTGATATGAAAATGAAATTCACAGGGTTTATTAGCACAGTCAAGACCTAAATAGCCGTATATACTGCTAGTGCAATTTATCTCTGGTATTTGATCCACAGAATTTTAAAGTTTGCTAGAAATTCTCACTTGAGAAGTCTTTTCACACAAATTCACATCAACATTTACATACTTTTTCCACCTGATATGAAAATGAAATTCACAGGGTTTATTAGCACAGCCAAGCCCTAAATAGCCGTATATACCGCTAGTGCAATTTATCTCTGGTATTGTGGTTTGCTTATTTTATTGACATTAACTGCCAATGCACTTATCGGTTTAGCTTAATTTTCTAATTTAAATTTTTTTTGTATGTTTTATTCAAATAGGCCCCAAGCCATTGAATATTTTAAGAATGGTTTTTATAAAAATATAAAATTGCACGGTTAGTCCACAATAAGAGGTTGCAAAAATTTTTGACAGTTTTCAAAAACTGTGTAAATTGATATTAAATTAGATTTTAATTTCGGGATAATCCTACACTTTTATGTATCAACTGCTTTTATGCAAGAAATGCTCAAAAAGTTGGGGATTTCGGGATAGCACTACATTTTTGTAACGACCACACTATTTTCGGGTTGACTACACTTTAGCCAAGAAATACACCAAAAAGTTCGGGATGGATTTTCAGGCTAACTTCACCGACTTTTTGTACTGTCCATACTGAACATCAATTTTCTTTGACGCTCCGCTCTTGGAGCGAACTCAAGCGAATGTGAATCGAACATTCGGTTCGCGTTTGGTTCATAGTACACATTGATCGAATTTGCATTCGATGTTCGCTTGAAATTCGGTGTTCGTTCACTCAATGTGTACGCGGCTTTATATACTCTTTATTTCACAGAATACTCTAAATTTATCACAAATTAAATTCAATAAACCCGATTACTGGTTAATTGGTGAATTAACCGTTTTTATATGGCAAATGCCAATTTACGTAATATACACAAATTCCAATAAGATTATAACAAACGTGATTCCCACTGGATTGCGCGCAAACCTGAGTCCTGACAATTACATAGATTGTCCAACGTGCTCTCCACCGCAGCTTTATATATTCCGCTACCTCAGTGCGAGGATATGGTCGTGGGTGTTGGTGGAGTCGCTTTTGGACCTTGAAAAGCTGCATTATAGATTTGATGAATCAATAGATTCTAAAAAGGTAAAAAGGGGAATAAGAAAATTCGGACCACTAATCCGGCAGAAGAAAAATGTGAGCCCCTGTAACGGCATCTTGGTGGAGAGAAAACAAAAAAAAATCAATAAAAAAAATAAAATTAAATTAACATTAAAAATTTATTAAATTAAAAACTTAAAATTAAAAAAAAATACAAAAAAAAAACTTACATTTGAGGACCGACTTCTTCAGCGGTCGTCCAGCGACCGCCCCGTCCAAAACTCACCACCAGAAGAACAAGTATATTTTCAAATATTTGTAATGAACGAAAAAAAAAATAAAAATGACCGAATTGATAAAGATATTGATAAATATATAAAGGGTTGAATGAATTTAGCTTGGAACGGCAAATTGTTGTGCCATCATACAAATATATTTTATACGCAATTATACAACACACACATTCACACATATTTTATATTAAATATTGTATGTATGTATATGCAGTCGTGTTGATCAAAACCCTCTTTACTACAAGCCGTATTGAAATTTTCGTTGACACATATTCTCACATATTTTTAAAATGTATTAGTGAAAATATATGCTTTAGATGTGTTAGTAACTATCAAAAATCAATATAAAAAAAAAAATAAAAAAAATTGTAAACGCACGCGCATTATTTGATTTAATTGTTTATTTCTTTTACACAGTATTCGCTATCATATTCCGACACGATTTTCTACTTACAATACAATCAAAGTATATATTTTTTTATAGCATGAGTGTGCAAACAATACGGCTTGTAGTAAATAGGGTTTTGTGTTGGATCAAAACCAACACAGATGTATTACAAGCCTGATTGTTGCATCGAGTACGCAGATACATTCTTATTTTGTCGATCTAAACTTGAAAGTGTTTGTGAGAAAATAGAATAAATATACTTTCATTTCACTAATACCTTGAAGATAAAATATAAAATCAACCAAAGAAATTCTTTGAAATATTGTACGGTACATTTGTATAATTTTTTTATTTTCACACTCTCTTCGAAATAAATTTTGTTAGTACGTTTGTAAGTAGCACGTGCAATAACAATGTTACAAGTATCTGTTTCGAGCTACGTGGTACGTAAGGAAATTTAAGGAATCAACAATTTGAGACAACATATTAATAAAATGATTTAAGTTAATGGAGCAACCATGGACCCATGGTAGTTGCACTGCAGTTTTGAAATTTTCTATAAAACTAGTTCTTTTGTTTCTAATCAATTAATTTGTGTTATTCTATAAATATAATTCAATCAAACTCAATTCAATGTGTGTTTTGTATTTTTTATTTATTCATTACGACTCCACGAGGAACAAAAAGCAATCAATATCTGTTGCATCATTCTTCCTAAGACTATCCAAAGTTAAGTTAATCAATATGCTCTTTTGATTCTTACATTGAAAAAACTTAACTTTTAGGTCTTCTGTACGTAGAATTTCTTGAAATAAGGAAGACATGTGAAACAGTATATAATTTGTTTCATCTGATGCAACAGATAGTCCACCGCATTGAAGATAATTAAAATAATGAGAATTTGTAATGGTTCCTTTATTACTCAAATATACTTTTTCACAAAATTGACACTTAAACTTATTCGCCGCCTTGTGAGCTGCGTACCCAGTTACGTAAAGTTTAGCATCATAATCAATTTCTACTTGTTGAAGGTATGTATCATTATCTAAAATAACATCAAATTCGGTTAAATCAATCTCCTCATTCAGTGAATTATCATTAGTTGGTTGCAGCAATGGTTTGTAATCTTTTTTATTGTGAGCAAATATGTTGTGCAACCTTATCTTTTTCTCGCATTCAACGACTTCTGTGTAAGATACTTTATAACTGCAACCAGCGATATAACCTAAATCTACCTTCTAGATCATCAGTCTGGAACTTCCCAAGTAATATATAATCTACATTACAATTAGATAACGAAAATTTAATTAAGTCAATGAAAGTATGGGTTGTAAGTTTGAGGGCGTTGGAAGTGCTAGTTGTTAGGCTACCTCTTTTATTTAAACTTTTGCTCAAAATGTCGAGCCAATACAAAAAATGTTCTAAAAATTTGAAATTGTCGTCTGTAATCGATTTTATTGGGAGAGCGGAATCAACTCGTTTGAATATACCCTTCAATGTTCCTTTTGTATTAACTTTATTCCAAAATCTTCTAATAATAACACAGAAGTCGGCTGTTTCTTTCATTTCATCAAACTGATATAAGGCTGCAATTGTAGATTCATAGAATAAGTTGTCTACTAAGGTAACATTTTGTCTTTCTAAACTTGTTGGATTGATGGTTTTATGGTTTAATTTGTATGGTTTTGTATTTTGTATTGACAAACTACTTGACATATCAAATAACTTTTCAAAATTCGAAAATGATGCCTGCTTTATTGAAAAATCTTCAAAATCGGGGAAAAAAAATGTTCTATTCAGAGAAGTTAAATTAAGCCAATTGTTTCGAATATTTTTAAAAAGATGAACAGCATCATATTGACAAAATATTTTAAAATCCGGATTATTGAAATAATTAGCTACTGAGCAAAATCTTGCAAGCATATTTTGATTAATTCTGTTGTTATGGGTAATAACAACTAACACTTTAAAACCGAGTGTTTGGACAAATTTAATCACAGATTTTGTCATATTATATAATATTTCACCAGTACGACGTAATAGAGGAAACAGACGAACAATTTGTTTGAAACTCCCAAAAACTGATTTTATCATAAATGCCATTACCGTTCTAGCACATTCACTGGGGTCATTGACAGCTTGGTCGACTATTTTGTTACTTTTATACTGTAAAGTTATTTCAATATAGATTTCATCTATTAAAAGGGCTACATATTTTTCTTGATCGGTAACGGTTTTCGCAACGTGACTTAAATAATTTTCGTCATTCTTTAATTGATTGTAATCAGGTGCAACGTGAAGACGTGATGAAATATATCTTAAATAACTGGTGTGGGGCAAAATTAAAAAAATTTTTAAAACGTTGTATGTTGCTGCCGAATGGGCGTAAATTAAAAATGCAAAACCAATTGTCTCGGAATCGTATCGTGGTTTTTCTTTATTTAATAACTCAACCTGATTAATTAAAATATCTAATTTACTGGTATGAGGACAATCTTCCTACGCACTTCGAGCTTCTACTAAATAATGTAATGCACAATCTAGTAAATGTTCGCGGGTTTCAGCAATTTTAAAATTATCCTCGCGGAACTTGGAAAGTAAATTTGAAATTTGAGACCATTTTGAAACTTTTATGTTGCTCGGCAACATTTCTAGATCCTTACTAGTTAATTCAATGTTCTCAACAATAATCCGTACGAAAAGGTTATGGAAGATACATATTCTAGTCGAAATATCGCATCCCATGGCGTCAGAACTTTTTAACTTGTATAAAACTACTGTTTCGGTATTTTTATATATGAAATATTGTGACACGTCTATTTTTTCCCAAAATTGGCTTACAAATATTTCATAGTTACCGATATAATCTCCTACTAGAACTTTCTTTTCTATTTCTTGGTTCTGATCAAATAAATATTCTTGCGTCACCTCGGTAGAAATCGTATTCAATAAAACGGATGGAATGGCATTCCCAGTTAATCTACTACGCTTAGCTGTTTTACCTAAAGGTACTACGGGAACATGAAAATCATATTCTTCAAAGTGTTTGGCACAAACAAAGGAATATTTGCCTGGTTCCCAATTTAACCTACCTATAGCCTTTATCCAGTTTAACTTTAATTCTGCACAAGAGGGAAATGCAAATTTCGCTACTGTGGTATCTCTTGATCTACAACCATTTACGCTACAAGAACGAGGCATATTCAATAAATAAATTAATTAAAATAAAAAAATAGTGTATACGTGGTACCAAGTCACCCAAATGCACTTTAAAGATTACTTAAACTAATATCACAGATTTTATATATATATATATATATATATATATATATATATATATATATATATATATATATATATATATATATATATATATATATAAAGATGTATACAAAAATATCACAGTAGTGCTTTTGGGTTTCGACTGGGATTTTATCACAGTTTTCTATCACTAATTACGAAGTATAAAATGCGCCAATTGAATCTATACCAATCAAAACCCTAAAACTCACTATAAAACAATAAAATACAAATTAAACGATTCACTTACTTGTTCAAATCGGAAACGATTTATTTCGATTTAAGATTCACGCAAATCCACTATTTATTATTCCACTAAAAATATAAAATAAATTAATTTATAAATGCTTTCTGAGATTATTTAATTGATTTTCATTATTTAGCAATTTTTAAACCATAATTACCTTAGTCAACTTTAATTTTATAAAAAATTAATCTGTAAAGAAGCAGCTCACACCACCTTTCTTTGGAAATTTATCTCTAAACTAAAAAAAATAACATATTAACTAACAATGTACTAACGGATACAAATATATAAAAACGGTCAGTTAGAAGAGAATATTTCATTTGTTTTTATTTGTATATTTCTGTTTTCTATACTATATTTTCTCTGCACAATTCTTTTTTTTTTTTTTTTATTTTAAATTTTTACGTAAATTCTCACTGATTTGTATAGTGTACCGATTACCAATACTTTCAAATATAGATGGACAAGAAAATGAATAAATATTGGTGACAATCGGGCTTGTATACTATAGGAAGTTTTGGTTGGAAAGAAGAAAAATACATATTATGATATGATCAATGCCTATATATGTACAGGCCATTTAAACACTTTTATAGCTTATGTAGTAAGTGTGGAATAGAAAAACGAAATTTTAATATAAATTTTTTTTTGTTACTATGGAATGCTGTTTTAAGTTCAATATAACTTTAAAACAAGGACAAAAACGACTATACGTCCTTCTAAGGAAATAAAATTTGGTTTTTCGTGGTGAACATTGATAAATTTGTTTGCACATGTTTCATATGATTTTAATTAGAATTCGGCATTTTAAAACATTAAGATTAATTTAAAAATTACCTTAGTATATGTAAAACACAAAACAATTTCTTTGTCTTTTTCATTGTAATTTCGTAATCACTTTCTCACTCATTTATTTTATTTTTTACTTCGTTTAAAACATTTCGATAGATTCAAATCGTTTTTTGATTTTTCCATACTCGTTTTTGTTTTGTCGAGCTAACAGAAATGTACTATTTGGATTTTTTATCTTTTGTTTTGTTGATTTGGAAAATTTATTTATTTAAATGATCAGTCGAGTCGAAGCGCTCATCTAAGAAGGATGTGGGATATGTGTACAGCGTGCATTCTAATTTTCTAAACATTGTTACGTAAATACTATTTACGTAAAATTCATGATATAGATTTTTAGTAATTATTTTAATTTTCAATATTTTTTTTTATTAAATAATTTAAATCATATTTAGGGATACAAAATTATATGCGAGCTTATATGAATTTTGTTACGTAAAATGTATGTTAACTTATTAAATACCGCGTTTTGACAATACAAAACCATACGTTTTTTACAGGCCACTGGCTGGAATAAATATTCTAGCTTCTAAATAATTATAATTATTGAAATAATTATAATATCACCTTTAAAAGGTGATTGCTGGCCCGTACCGTATTAACATTCTGGCTCCATTAGATTCGAACCCAAGCTTGTTATTCGTATTATTCTAAACAGCTCGAAGAAGACATGCCGTTCTCTACCCCGAAGAGCTATCGACTCCGACAGCGTTCTCTGTGCCTGCCAAAACGCGGCTCTTCTCTCAGAGATCGCCATTCGTTTAGGATCGGCCGCAGAACGTGACCGAGCCAGCTTACTCGTTGTCATTTTATTTTATGAACGAGATCAGGAATTTTCATTAAATTTCTGTTCTCGTGGTTGATAAAAAAATTTAAATTTCTGTTCTCGTGGTTGATTCGTTAAATAAGGCGTATAATAAGCCGTATAGTAAGCCGTTTCCAACATTACCCAAGAGGTAGGCTTCAATGCGTTTTTTTTAACGAGGTTCCCCAAAAAATTAGGCCTAATCCCCGGTTTTAAAATTAGATTTAGACTTCAAATTAAATAAATATCTAATTTTAAAACAATATCACAAAAATTTAATAGCCTTATATATTTTGTAATCAAAGTTAAATTAAAATAAATAAAAATTAACAGCAATTTAATTCACAGCCAAAAAATGAATAATTAAAAAAATAATAAAAAATATAACTTTGAAACAAATTTAGACCATCAAACAAAAAAAAAATATAATATGTAATTTTAAAAGTAAATAAATAAAATTAATCATAAATAAAAATTCAGCCTTTTCAAAACCCAAAAATAAAAAAAAAATTCAACTTAACAATAAACCAGCCCACCCTATTTATGATCGCTAAAGTTTATGATTGGTAAATATATTTAGCTATTTATTTAAAGTTTTATTTGAATTTTGAAAAGTTTGAAGTTTACGTTTTTTATCGGACTCTACGTTATTGTTCTCTTGTTTTGAAAAATTATTAAGTAAAATATTTGAAAAAATTGACAAAATTGTATAATAAATATTTTTGTGAGTTTTACCGCAAGTGCAAGAGTCATCAAAATCAATTGTTAAATCATCCATCATGAGGGATTGGACGGTTAAAAAAGACAAACATTTTTTATGATTTAAAGCAGAATTTAAAAAAATTAATTTAAATGAATTATTATTACAAATATAATTGAAAACCGCACCCATATGAATTAATATAACTAAAACTATTTCTGTAGGAACGCTTAAGCCACCTTTATTAAGCATATTAAAGTAATCTTCATCAGAAGCGACACCCTTTCCAATTCTAATTAATTTCTGGCACTCTATACATGAAACTTGTTTAGAAATGGAATGGACCGCATATCCACAGATATAAAGTGCCGCGGAACGATCAAATTTCTTCTCATATTCTTCCAAATAATTTGATCTAAATAATTCTGCAAACTGCATAGTATCAACTGAAAAGAAATTATATTGCTCTGATTTTGACAATTCGTAGTTAATTGTCTCAGACTTTATACAATTTTTCAGCCTTAACTTTATTTCTGATTCGATTACTTCAGTATACGAAACGTGAAAAGTGCACCCGCTTAATCGGCGATACCAAGAAAATCTCCTTTCAAGGTTATCAGTTTGGAATTTACCGAACATTACGTAATCAACATCATTGATATAAGTGTTGGCAATTTCCAGCAGAACACTTACACTTTGATGGATTGCTTTAAAAGTAGTCATGGTTAAACCACTTTGAAAGATGTCAGTAGTCATCCACTTTTTTATCCAGGATAAAAATTTTTTAAGGAACAAAATGCCTGCATCATCTAACGTATAGATAGGCAATCGGTACGGCTCGCGTTTCTTTATACCTTCAACCACCGATTTGCAATTAACAATATTCCACCAACGTTTTATAATTTTAAGAAACTCTACAGTGCCTTCGACTTCTTTAAGATCGCTAGTTGTTTCAAGTGCGACAATTGTAGACTCATGAAAAACATTTGCAACACACTGCACATTCTGCCGTTCAATTATACTGGGAAATACCGATTTTTTATTTAATTTATACGCTTTCCTTACTAGTTGCTGTTCTTCATTTTTATATAGATCGCGAATATCTTTAAAACATGCAATTTTAATAGATTTATCTTCAAAATCCGGATAGTAAAACGATTTTTCGGCGTCTTTTTTATTGATCCAGTTGTTCCGAATGTTTTTAAAAATATGAACTGGATCATACATAAGAAATATAAAACTACTAGGAAAATCAGGGTTAATAAATTTAAATGAGTTCGGCGCGAAAATTGAAAACATATTTTGATTAATCCTATGGTTATCTGTTACGATTGAAATTACTTCTAAATCTAATGATTGTACTAATTTTAAAATATTTAAAGTTAACTTATGAAGATCATCACCGGAAGGGTTACTTACTGGATGTAAGGCAAATATTTCTTTGAAATTACCAAACGCGGAACTAACTAAAAATGCAATTACCGTTTTTGCGACGTTTGAATTATTCTGGGCATAGCCAGTAATTTTTTGAGATTTATAGGTTATTTGCGCCTTTAAATAAATTTCATCTATTTGAATTATGACTTTGCGTTGCATATGCTTTAAATGTTCGGCTTGCTTAAAGAGATAACTCTTATTACCTTCAAAATTTGTAGGGCTTACGTTTTGATGGCCTGATAGTCGCTGTAGAGTACTTTTACTTGGTAGAATTAAAAAGTTTTGATCTCTAATTAGATGGTAAGTTACGGGTGATTGAAGATATATTAAAAACGACTTGACTAGGATATTTTCCGAATACCGTTTTTTACCAATCATAAGGTTAAGCTGATCATTAATCATTTTAAGTGCCCCTATATATTTAAATTCAATTTCACTTGCAACAATTACCAATTCAGCAATTTTCAAACATATTTCATTCAAAAGTTCCTCTTTTCTAACAGCGGGGGACTTTTCGGACGTTTTATTAAAAAAGAATTGAATCGCGCGTTTAAATTGAGACCAACACTGGTATTGTTGATCAGATTTTTGTATAAATACTGACTCACGATAAAAATGACAAATTAAATCTTTATTTACTCGTATATATTGTGAAATGGTAAAGTTTTTTAAGTTAATTTTATAAATAAAAGCTTTTTCAACATTGAGTTTGATTTCAACATCCAAATCGCTTATGTGGCTAGTCAAAAGAGATTTAAAGTTATCGAATGACCCAATTAAATCAGTTTTCATTTTAAAATGATCATCCTTCAATACAGTTTCATGAGATCTAGCCAAAACCTCACGTTCCCTACCTGACGGACATTTTCTGGTATTCGGCTTGGATTTTGAATAGTATATCGGTAAATCTAGGAAAATATTAGGAACTACATTAGGTAATAACTGCGGACATTTCAAAGGAATTATTAAGCTCCCGTGCTTATTTTCAAATTTAATTTCATTTACGTTAAAATGTTTTATACATACAAATGAGAATTTTGTCGGTACAAAATCTTTACGTGGAATCGCGGTTAACC
The DNA here is from genome assembly GCA_963556175.1 of Tipula confusa. Lineage (NCBI taxonomy): Eukaryota > Metazoa > Arthropoda > Insecta > Diptera > Tipulidae > Tipula > Tipula confusa. The sequence goes on from OY744475.1 coordinate 127,040,130, forward strand.
AAGCCTGTCGTTTGAATTTACACTGCGGAAAACTAAAAGAAGACACGTGCCCTTGTTCGCTTTTAGAAGAATTGGACATGCATCCCGGCACACAACAAGTTTTGGGCATCCTTAAATCTAAACACTAACACACAATAATTATTTACACAAATTATTTAAAATATATTTGGGCAAATATAATCAACCTGAAGAATTTAATAACCGCGGTGATTTTACTAAAACTGTGAATTTATATTGATGTAATTTTATTTTAATTAATATATATTTATGTATTAATACTTATATTTACCCAAATATATTTTAATTTAATTAATTTAAATTCATGCAACTTACCACATGTATTTACCCGCCTAAATTTTTTATAATACTGTCACAACAAAACATTCCAATTACACGTAAAAACCATACTGAACGTAAATGTACCAACATTGTATTATTAAATCAAAAAACGAACGAATCAAACACCTGATAGCATTGTATAATTGTATATGTAAAACCAACAGTTAAAAAATTTTCTTTATGGAAATTTCAATGCGCAAGAAGAGTTAAGTTATACAAAACGATAATGTACATTTGGTATAGTTTTTAAAAAATTATGAATGAAAAATCAAATTCCTCGATTTTTTTTTTGAAATGCCAAATACTAATTAATTTAATATGAAACATGTACAAACAAATTTATCAATATTCAAAAACAGTTTTGGCATGTGATTTTCATAGAAGGTCGTAGGGCCGTTACGTTCCTTGTTTTAAAGTTATGTTGAAGTATAATCGAATGTATCCTAAAAATTCATATACAACCAAAATACTACTATGAACGTTTTTGTTTACTATACATTTACTAATACATAGGATCCGCCATTTTTTTCAATTTTATACGGCCTGTACTATAGTGGTATTGATATGATATATAAATATGTATACCAAAGCCGACTTCGATCTCTTTTAAGATTTCATACTCGAAATAACTTTAACTTAATTTTCTTTATACAGAAAATTAATTTAATATTTTTATTATGTTATTTTTATTTTAATATTTTATGTTTTATTTGTAATACTTTGAATATATGGAAACTATTTTTATTTGTAAACAAAAATATTATTTAAAGTAGAGAAATGCATTTATGTTATGATTTTGTTACAAATTTAAGGTTTTGTATTAAAAACTTGTTGTTTAAGTAAACTTTTAGTGCAGCCCCAAGATTTTGGTGCCCGGTTATACTGCACCATTTACACCTATGGAAGAACCAGCCCTGTGTTGAAGTGTTCTCTTATATTGTAAATTTAAATTTTTCTACTAGTATATTCCCGGATAAACTTAAACAAGCAGTTGTTATAGCCGTTTTTAAAAAACGGTGTTAAGAGACACCACGTAAATTACCGCCCTATTGCATTGATTTCTTTTTTTTTTGCTAAAATAATTGAAAAACTTCTTAAATTTCTTTAATCAGATAAATTTTTTACACAAGTCACAATTTGGCTTTAGAAAGTTTAGAAGTACTGAACATGCTTTACTAGAAGTAACTGACTTTTTAAATAAAGGTCTGGATCCAAACGGTAATATGGCTTCTCTTTTTGTTGATTTAAAAAAATCGTTCGATATGGTTAACCACGAAGTGTTATCTCAGAAATGATTAGATCTCAGTTAGTAAAAATTTTACCACTACAAGTCAAATTATTAATAATGATAGTGTTCCTCAGGAATCCGAGTTCCTCCATCCGTATTAGGCCCTTTATTATTTTTAATGTACGTAAACTAAATTTTTATTGTTGATTTCAGAGCACACGTAGTTGGTTTTACTGATGACTTAGTTTTCATGTATAATGAATGATTCAAAATGATCAAATGATCTTGATATACTAAGTAATTGGTGCGCTTCTCACTTAGTGATTCTCAGCCCTAAGACCAAAGTAATGTTTTAGTCTCAATAATACTACCCCAGATCCTTACATACAAGATCATGACATACAATGTAAAAGAGTCAACTGCAACAATGCCTGTTATAAAATTGAGTTCGTTAAAACCTATAAATATCTAGGAATTACAATTACTAGCAACTTAAATTGGTCCATATTGAAAACCTGCGCATCTACTTAATATCAGTTATATGTAAAATTTTTATTCTAAGATTAGTTTGTCCTATAGTGGATTTAGTGGATTGTAAATTATTCTAAGGTATAGGGTAACTTATAACGCTAGAATTCGACCCTTACTTATTGCTTAGAAGCATATTATAAGGATTATGACCGAATAAACCAAAAATGACGGAATTGTGGCCATTATTTATGACTTTAAACGTTTTGCCGCTAAGACATTTTTTGTATTTAAAATTTTAAGGGCATTTTGGTCACGAAAATCTCATATTACACACAACCAGTTATAGGCTTAGAAATGCACATCATTTACACCGCCAGAAATTCAAGACCACTAATTTTCAATTCTCAGTCCAAAAATGTTTAATAATCTTCCCAGTGAGATTAAGAGTTTTTCTTATGTTGTGCTCTAATGTAAGTGATTTGCAGGACTTCCAAGTTTAGTTCTTTTTTGTTTTTATTATTATTTTAATTACCTAATTTTTTGTTTTTAACTAATTTTATTTAGACTAATAATTTATTTTTTATTTTGATTTTTCTTATGTTTTTCCAATTTATTGTAATGTTTGGGAATGTTTTTGTATCAAAATATTTATACGAATATGATATGCAATCGACACAAAAGTGATACAACTTATTGTCTCAAAATATTGCAGAGGATCCGTAATTTGATATTAAATTGAGGTGACAGGAAACTGTCTGGTCACTAGACATGTTTGGTCGTGACTATTTGATCGCAAGATAGAGAAAATACCATAAAAACTATAAAATAAATAGAAGAATTTCAAAATGGTTCGATAGTCTCTTTAAAGGATAATTGATTTGATAAATATGAAAAGAGGCCAAAGAAACTTAAAAAACTCAACCTCGCGCAATTCTTTTCAAGATACAACGGTACTGCCAAAAGAAAAATTACAATACGCGAAATTCCACAAATTATAAGATGTGGAAGGCATTTAGCAGGCAACAAAGGTAAAATAGTCACATTGCATATTTCATTTCATCTTGAAGAATCTGACATACTACAACATACTAAATTCCAACGAATTTATAATTAGAATGGACCTATGATTATGAAGCGAAGAAAAGAATTCGAGTCGGATAAAATATAGCTGAAACGATGAAAATTGGCAAGAAATTGTGCCGGGCCATCTCAATGTTGTGAAAAATGGTAACCAGCAAAGCCAAATCAATCAACAGCAAATCCTGATCTATATTATCAAATGTTAAGTGATCCGATTCCAGAGTCGCATATGTAAATTAAGATATGTGGAATAAAACAATAGCTTAAGCAGATAACGGGAAATATACTCGTTTTGGGGGGATACTCGTTTTGGGGCGATACTCGTTTTGAGGGGATGCACATGATTTTGATAGAAGATTTGCGGTAATTACACGTCGTTAGAGCAATCTTAATTTATAAACAGAATAAGCAACGAATAACTGAGTTAACCAAGGTTAATAGGCAAGAAAACTCGGAAATCGCATCAATATTAACAAAACTTGGTAATGCAAATAAGTTAATTAATGATACAAATAATGATTAATGATGCAATAACTAAGTGCATAAATCACGAACCAAATCGCACCGCTTGACTGAAGCTTCACTCTATGAAGGCAATTTTCACCGGCGATTTACCTAGCGAGATTACTGTTGCTGATGAGCTAGCAAACGAGGCAGTTGAAACATTAGCACAGGTTGAGTTCAATAATTGAGTTCACTCAATTCCCTCTAGTACCCGGGTGTGCTATATGACTATTGATAAGGTTAAAGGAGGAATACAAGACAAGGTGACAATGTAGACAAGGTGTTGATGGAACACTACTTCCTCTAAAGAATAAATTTGCATGACTCGCAATTATACGTTTGAACAAGATCAATTTTGTTGGTAATGCTCGAAAAATGGCAATATGACCATTTTCTTATTCAATTGATAAATTATTAAAGCGATGATACCAGATTTGCTGTTGTTATCGGAACCTTGGTTGGAGGATGATCAACGCGTGATAACTGTAAATTTTAATTGCATTGTGTACATATATAATTATTTTTATTTTTATTTTTCAGTTGTACAAACCCATTAGGTTCTTATGGTTATTCTACAATTTTGCACGTGTAAACTTAAATATAATTTGAGCATAAATATATTCATCTAGATTAAAAAACATGAACAAAACAAATATAATTAAATAAACAAATCAAATTAATTATTTCAAACAAAAAACAATATCCAATAATTCGCTCTAGTGGATTCTTTACTGATGTCAGTCGCATGGAGAATGTAGACCCCGCGCAAAGCACTTTATCTATCTTTAAAAATGTCCTAATAGTTTCACTCCAAATTACCAATAAACAGTTTGTTCCCAAATAGTAGGGTTTTACTGTATACCTTATACCTTTACCCAATGTATCAAAGGAGGTGCAAGTCTATAGCAAATCATAATCACCAAATTCCAATAATCCTTCTGGTGATTTTAATGTGCAATTAAACTAAGCTGTACCGCAACCGCTTGTACAATTTCTTAAAAAGATTCAGTATAAACCCAAACCTTGAGACGAATAGAAAATCTATTGGGCGACGATGCTAATGAATCCGCCACTGAGCGAGTTGGGAATCCCTGAAGAGATAGAAATAAGTGATGCAAACAAACTTTTGATACTTACAATACTTCAGAGGAAGCTGGAAAATCTCAAGTATTCTCTAGATTACACAAAAGCAAAATCCTTCCTATTATGGTAGAATTAGATAACTAAGCTGGTGCTTCTAAGGCAAATCGTGAAACTGTAGCATTTTAATGTAATGTTTTTAAATATTTTCCGGATCTCTTTTCTAGATCTGTAATTCCAATAGTAAAAATCTGATATTTTCTTACCCCAAAAACCCAGCAACATTTCCATATCATAAACCTACGGTTGGCAATATTGCAGCGGAAAACATGCATGGTAGGCACAGTTTATACTTCATCGGAACCTTAAATATAACCCTCCACAGTACGATTCGTTACGACGAGATCCAAGAGATGGGCCCATTTCTTTTGATTGCGCATCAACTAGAACACCTGCAAAAAGGTTGATACAAATGGTGGAGCACCAAGCTACTATAACTATTATTCATCCCCAGCAACTTGCTATTAATGTAAATTATTTTTAAAAGGAGTTGATGTCTGGGTATTCCAGAAGACTGCACTCATTACAACATTTGCGGATAGACGGACGGACTGCCTAAGATGTATTATAGACTAGAAAAGACAAAAGTCACATGAACAATTTATAGATTTCTATAGCGTAATTCAATCTATGTCCTTGCAAACAAAATTTTTCAGAAACAAAATTTTAGTCAATAGATGAACTGGTATGTCAATGCCTAGCCTATGATGATATTTGGACTCGTAATCATATCATACCACACCAGAGGTAATTTGCGAATCACGCAAATTTGTTCATGAGATTCAAGTTCCAGCAGTTAAACAAACACCTTTAGTGACTACTTTTAAGGCCCTACCCCAAATGCACCGATTACCCATCAAGAGGATAAAAACATATTGCTGCCTATTCCTCATAAAATATAATGCCTCCCTCAAGTACGAAACACATTTTTTTTTAAAACTGTTGGAACTGTCAATAGATAGGACACTTCTTCAAAGAATATGATAACTACATCTTCCGCATATTTTGTTTTGGATGTGGAACACCAAATATGAACAAGAAGTCTTGCCATCATTGTTCTATAGTTTGAGAAAACTTGAAAGAAGGAGGTAATGTTTCAGAAACGTTTATCCTCGGTTAAGCAGAAACCGCTTAAAACCGGAAAAACGAGTTAAATTCTGAAACGTCAGTAGTTATACTCAAAAAAAACAAGGGGCTCCGGTAGAACAAGTTACAGGATGGTAAACGCGGCAACAGATGTTCCAATATATAAATCGTAAATTAAGAAATTCGATTCAGTGCCAGGCGATTTGCGATCACAATTTACGGTTTTTGGACGTATTTATTGGATACCCAGGCTCTGTACACGATACTCGCGTTCTTTACTACAGCCCCGTGTATAAAGACAAATTATATCCACCGCCGGGATACTTTTTGTTGGGAGATAGTGGATATTCATGTAGGATGGGTCCTATTGCTATCATTACTCCGTTCAAAGAGCGGAACATGGATGATAATAAAAGATATAAATGATGACCTGCCATTATTGTTAAATATTGATGATCGTGAATTTAGTGATGAGCCCAATGCAGAAGAGGTGGCTTATACTTTAAATGGAGACCAACAAACCGGGATTCAATATCGACATGAACTTTTTCAAATGCTCTTTAATAATTGATAAAAGCAAAAAGTAATTTTGTAAAATCATTTTATTTTAATTAAATTTATAAAAATTTCATTTTAAATTCCTATTATTATAGTCTTTGTTAAATCACAGACGGATTGAAAGCCCTAATATGTATAAGTAATTTTAAAATAAAAATAACATTTATGTAAAAATAAATTATCAATAATAAAAATATAAAATATAACTATATATATTTCATAGCCAAAGATTTACTCGTCAGATGAATCTGATTCAGATGGCTTATTAAAAAGAATGCCTATGTGGGAGGCAAACCTTTCCAAAAAATTAAAAAAATATTTAGTTTCTTTTTTTTGTCTTTTACATTCTTTGTTATATTTTCGGAATATATCTTGTGTAGACACTCTTTTCCTAGGTTCCGAAGTTTGATCCCTAGAAAAGTTCCTTGCCAACTGTCTGCTACAAGATTGTTCTTGTGGTTAAGCAACTCGATTCGTTGAAGAACTCGTTGGTGTACTCCGGGTATCCGAAGACGATTGTGTAGTGGTAGTTGGCGGTGTTAATGGCGGCGTTTCTTCTTCTCCAGTAAAACTGTTGCCAGGATTACTAGAAAAAGCACCTTGTTGGCTGTGTAATACTAATGGCGGGTGAATAGTATGGCGTGCAGAACCGAAGGTATGCATCAACTCAAAGAATTCCCAATTACCTGCGGTATCTTCTCCATCTTCGGTTTGTACCCCAATAGCAGGGTTAAGTAGCTCCTGAATTTAAAAAAAAATTAAATTTTCAAGTTTTGATGTACTACGTTTATCCATATTACATACTTTGTAGTGCTTTAACAAATTGTTCCATTTGTTTCTCAGCTGCTCGATTGAGAATTCTGGTAACTTAGCAGTATTTCTAATAATTCTAAAATATTTCAATCTATTAGATTTACATTACGCTTTTAAGCTTTTTCCATAACATCGAAAATAATTTCAGAACTTCTGAGCTCAAAGCAATCAAACCACAGCATATGATAGATTCCACTCATAATTTCCATACTCGAGTTGAAAAAAACTTAACTTCAAGCAAAATGAGTACGGGAGTTTGGAAAATATTTCCGATGTTATGAATTAAGCTTTAATTTAAAATATTTTTCTTACGTCCAGTTCTCGTTCCTTCGGTAAAATTTACCAGTAAACAAATCCTCATGCTAAATTCTAGCTTCAATTAGTCGTTTGATTTCTTCATCGCTCACTGAAATAATAAACTTTTTATTTTACCACATTACAGTACATATATTTTATAAAAGCACTAACTTCTTTTGTATCGTTCACTCATAATTAATTAGTTATATTTAAATTTGATTAAAATTTGTTTTTTTGTTTAATATTCACAACACTAGTATAATACACGCCAATTATGTTTGAAATGAAAAACTACAAATCTATCAAAACGATTACATAACGCTGCTGTAGTAATTTGGTTGCATACAGTACAACGTCATAATTACTATAGCTGGAATAATTACCACGGAAATCGGACGTCACCTAAGTACTTTAAAATTAAATTTTACTATCTTCTTTAACTTTGTACATAATTCAATGGCTGTGAAAAGCTGTACGTGTATCATATTAATAATCTATAATCCGTGAATAAATAAAACCTTGCCAACTACTGTGGATATCAATTAAATTTATAATTAATTTGATCTATGATTGATTTATGGTTTGTGTCGTTAAAGTATTACAATCGATCACAATATGTAACAATAACGTCATGATCGCCATTCACCTAGTCCACAATGTTAATCAATTGTAACACAAAATAATTATTATTTAAATAGATAATTAGTCAGTTATATTAAATTAAAGTGTACTGATCTTTTGGAATCGATACGTCTAATAATCTATAAAAATGAAGGAAATAATTGTTCAATATATTTGCGGAAGCGATCCAGTCAGTTTCCATTGCCGCATGCATAAAAATGTTCAAATTAGTCAGTATTTTATTAAGTACACTAATTTTACATACAATTCAGACAAATGGTGTAAGTATAACAATAATTTTTTATTAAATTTAAATATTAATATTAAAATCAAAATATATTCAGATTCGTTACGAAATAATATAGGATCAATTTACAATTAACGAGGTGGATCCCAATTTTGTTATCGATTACACTGGACGAGTTGCAAAATATAACCGAACAATATATGTTTTGAATTATAATTTTACAATTTTAAAACCACTCGGTGAAGTTAAAACTATTTTTGCCCTCTCTGCCCTTCAAGGCAATGAGTACCGAAATATAATATCGATTATAAAAAAAAATACTTGTGATTATTTACAACAGGATGGTTTATTTTATCATAAAATTTTAGAAGCATCAAATTTACCACAAAACCGGGAATGTCCTATTCCTATAGGTTCGTATTATATATATCAATGTGCATTCGATGTGACTCCAGTTCCCATATTGTTAACCCATACAAATTGGAAGGCCGATATTAATATGTACGAATTGGATGAAAACCTATTTTCAAGTTTAAGTGTAACATTTCAAATTGTAAAAAATTTCATGTAAAAATAAATTTTTTTATCCAATTATTTGCTAATCATAAGCTAAAATGATCAATAAATTTTAACGATATTTCCCCAACAAAAATGTGTTTTATATACAAAAATTTCATAATGATATATAGACTTAATGCTGCTGCTAGCGAATAGGGATCATTATCCATTAGTGAAATTAGAAGAAGTCAAACATTGCAGCATAAACTTAATGAATACCTATAACAAGGATTCCAAAGCGGAATCCGTTCATGCTTGCAAATTTTAAAATTGCATATTACAAAACGGCATAAGATACAAAACTGCATATGGTACAAAACGGGATAGTATCAAAACTCCAGAAAATTAAAATCCTATTTTCATTATTCCAGAATGACACCAATAAATATATTTTCATATTCTAATTTACATAATTCCAAATTATAATATATCGATTTCTAAAAAACCTAAAAAAAAATGTCCAGAATTCAAAATCCCAAATTTTTCATTTCTTTATAAACGATGATTTCTTTATAATCGTTTGGGCTCATTTTGTGTTGTTTTTTCAACACGCGTTTAATTTGTTTATATTTAGTTATATTTTTCTTATTTGTTGGTCTTATCTTTTGACCTGCTTCAATTTTGTTTCCATTATTATTGGAAACCACAAGTTCGGCTCTCAGTTCTTCGATTATTTTATATAGTCCGCTGTGTTTCTTCTCGACTGTAACTTTTGCCATGCTTCGACCGAATCTTTTAATCTTTTAATGTCTCTTGGAACTTGTGAAAAAATACAGGAATAGAGTTTGGAGGTAAAAAGGCTAGACCTTTGAGCATTTGTACTTCTAAGGCAAATTCTGGAGAATTCCCATATATTTGGGTTAGCTTTAACTTTTGAACCCTCCTCCAAATAAACTGACCAAAATGAGAAAAACACCCACTAAATTCGGTATCGGGAAAATATTCTTTAGCACAATGGTAAATTGTCTCTTCAAAATCCGTTACTATTATTTGGAACGAAAATGAGATATTCATCTCTGCAGCTAAACGGTGAAATTCATAAAAAAAGTCATTGTGGCACTCCTTGTTTTTTTTGTCATAAAACAGAAAACTAAGGGAAACACATGTCTATCAATAACTTCATGCAAGCTGAATAGTTGTCTAAATATTATCGGGACAATATAACAGTTTCCATCCATCAACTAGACTGATGCTGGAGAGAGCAACTGAAAACTTCTATATATCCCTAAAATAATAATTTTATTTTCATTAAAAGTTTTCTCGGACAGTACAAAGAGGGCTCCTTCTGAGTATTTAAGCTCGTCTGGTATGCGTATTTCTTGCAACGATTTGGATTCTTTGTATTTTTTATCACGAGCACGTACACGAGTTATTTTTAGTTTTTGCGCACCTTTATTTGGTAAATATTCACGAACACTAGAATTACACTCCAATGTTTCGTCACGGATAATTTGTGATGGCAAATTAGAAGAATTCTTGGTAAATTGCTTTAATTTAAGACTAACATTCGAAATATGTGGTAATAAACCTTGAGGGCCATGAACATGTTCCGTTGGTTGAACGAATATTTGATGTTTACTATTCGGAGTAATAATAATTATCTTGACCGCACTTTTACAATTAAATGAAATCCTATTAGCACACCTCCAAGAAAAAATTTGTTTTTTAGAAGTGTAGTCGTAGTAGTACTGATATCCATCTTTATATAAACGTGTTCCTTTGTTGGTTTTAGACTCAATAAGTTCCATTACTAAAATAGAATTAACAAAAAATGTTTTTGGTTTAATATAATTTTCAACATTATGTATTATTATAAATAAGAGCTATTACATACTTACCGAGTTTAATGTAGGTAGGTGCAATTAAAACATTTCGAACAATTTAAATTTTTAAAATAGTGAAACGGGAAGAGCACAACCTTTCTGATAAAATTTGTATCACAAAATTAGATCAAAATGAAGCTATTTTTTTAATAACCCTAAACGGTCCATAAAACAAAAGAAAAATTAAACTGTTTTAACCATTGAAAAATACCTTTCCAATTTGTGTTAATAAAAATAGAGAAATTTGCGCTATCTATAAAAATAGATAAATTTCTCTATTTTTATTAACACAAATTGGAATGGAATTTTTGGAATTTTGAATTTGGAAATTTTAGTTTTTGGAATTTTGAGTTTAGAATTTTTAATTTGGAATATTGATATTTGATAATAAGTACCCAACCCGTACAAAACGGCATTTTTAAAAATTGCAATTTTCAAAAAGTAATATTTTAGAGCGGCACGAAATTATTTATTTCTCAACCGATCCGAATGAGGTTCTACATGTACAATGAATATGAAATTTTAGAAAGATTTTTACATTAAATTCTGAAATACAACCATAAAGAACTTCATTATTTCTTACTACAAAATATTCCTTCACCAAATAAAGCAACTTACTGTATTATACAAAACTGCAATGAATCTAATGTCAATAGAAATTGAAATTTGATATTTCTATTAGTGCGATATTTGCTTAGATGTAATTTATAATCAAAAATGAATTAATTTCGCTCATAATTCAATCAAAATTCAGTTTTTCTGATGGCGCCGAAATAATTTATATTAAAATAATCAATTGTTTAGTTCATTAAAAAACTCATTCCACCGACGTATGCCGTTTTAAAAATATGCAGTTTTGAACCTTATGCCGTTTTGAAAAGTGCAATTTTAAAATATACATGAAGGGATATGAAAACTATAATACGAATATGTTATGAAACCTTAATTCGAGATGATTAGAAAAATTATGAAATATTTTGTCATAAAACGGTTAATTCAATTGATTTAAATGTTTAAGGCGTATATTACAAGCAATGATTTACTGAAAATGTGATAGAAAATAAATTGTATTAAACTGAAAGAGAAAACGAGCTCATTTTTATTTTTGCAATTTATTTTCTATCACATTTTCCGTAAATCAGCATACTACATGCTAATCAATTTAAATATTATTTATATTAAATTAAGTGTTTTGTGTCGAATGAAAGGTTTTCGCGTGATTTCAAGTAGTAATTGATCATACAACGGTTAATTTATTGTTTTAGTGTTAAATCAACTATTTTAAAATCTAGTTTATATAAATTTCAAAGTTTTATGTTTAAATGTATATAAGTTCGATTTTCAATTGATTTTGCCAAAAAACGGTTAATTCTATTATTTTGAGTGTTTAATCAACTTTTTTTAATCTAAATTGTATTATTGATTAAAAATGTATACATCGTGATTTAGATTTTCGTGTGATTAAATGACATTTATGTCATTAAACGGTTAATTAAACTTATTTTAGTGTGTAATCATTTTTAAAAAAATCTAATTTATATAAATTTAAAGTCTTGTGTTGATTAAAACGTATATTAGTTAGATGGATTTATAAACATTAAACCATTCTAGAATTTTGTGAGTGTTATTGCTACAATTTTATATTATTGTTTCATTATATTATTAGATTAGTATAATCAAATTATTTTCATTTTATTAATAGTTCTTAATAAGTGATGTACTTTTATATCCTATTTTTGGTAAGCAAACAGTTTTATTAAATAATAATGTTAAATCTGAATGAATGTAACTTACAATAATTAATACATTCATCACGTATGTAGCCGGTTTCAGTTTATTTTCTTAGATTTCTGTAATGCATTGATTTTGATTTTAGGGAGACAAATGTACACGAAATTAAAACGGCATGACTAAAAATCATTTATGCAATGCATTACGATCAGGGAAAACTACATAAAACCCTGATCAAGAAAATATTACATATAATTAAATTTTAAAATCAAATTCTTTGATTTCTGGCTGTTTGATCTCCCCCTTTAGGATTAAATTCATTTTGAATACCTTAATTATACCGGTTAAATATGAGAATTCAAGTATACAATATACATTTATATGTTATTTCTTATGTTATTTCTATAAATTTATATTTTGGCAGCGATTTGTTTTCATGATGCATTTGTTTTCATGACAAATCATTCCTCTCTTTTCGCATTATTTCCTCATCGTTTGTACCTCTTTATCTACAAAAAGTTTTAAAAATAGGTCTATATCGTAGGGTTGTGGTTTTCAACGTCCTGAAGGTGCGTTTTGATTGCTTTTGCACACTGTTCTACCGACGATGTTGTGATGTTTTGTTTTAACGAAATTCATTAAACGGAATTGAATGTGTTGATTGTTTGAGTGTAAGTGATTTTTGAGAATTGAATTTTTGTTGTATGTTGGATGAGTGTGTGTGCATTTTTTTAACAGGAAAGGGTTGTTTTCTTCAATCAATGCCAGAATGCTAACTAAGTACTTACATGCAATGAAGGGCTGTGTACCTGTCTAGGATCGTGAAATATTTGTTGCTACTAGTTGTAAAGATGGTATATCGTCCGGTTACTTTTTTTCTGCTTCCATGAATGCATTTCGATTACATTTGTCACTATTACATTTTATCACTATTTTCATCGACGATGTGTGCTGTTTGGTTTTTACGATGTTGTATTTGGGGACTTCCTATATTTTGATATAGGATCGTATACGGGTGTTCGGAGGGAGGGCAACATGTGGGTGTGTTGTTGTTTGACGAATGAGTAAGGAGGGGGAAATATGGAGTTATTATTATATTATTATATTATTATATTATTATATTATTATATTATTATATTATTATATTATTATATTATTATATTATTATATTATTATATTACTATATTATTATATTATTATATTATTATATTATTATATTATTATATTATTATATTATTATATTATTATATTATTATATTATTATATTATTATATTATTATATTATTATATTATTATATTATTATATTATTATATTATTATATTATTATATTATTATATTATTATATTATTATATTATTATATTATTATATTATTATATTATTATATTATTATATTATTATATTATTATATTATTATATTATTATATTATTATATTATTATATTATTATATTATTATATTATTATATTATTATATTATTATATTATTATATTATTATATTATTATATTATTATATTATTATATTATTATATTATTATATTATTATATTATTATATTATTATATTATTATATTATTATATTATTATATTATTATATTATTATATTATTATATTATTATATTATTATATTATTATATTATTATATTATTATATTATTATATTATTATATTATTATATTATTATATTATTATATTATTATATTATTATATTATTATATTATTATATTATTATATTATTATATTATTATATTATTATATTATTATATTATTATATTATTATATTATTATATTATTATATTATTATATTATTATATTATTATATTATTATATTATTATATTATTATATTATTATATTATTATATTATTATATTATTATATTATTATATTATTATATTATTATATTATTATATTATTATATTATTATATTATTATATTATTATATTATTATATTATTATATTATTATATTATTATATTATTATATTATTATATTATTATATTATTATATTATTATATTATTATATCATTATATTATTATATTATTATATTATTATATTATTATATTATTATATTATTATATTATTATATTATTATATTATAATATTATAATATTATAATATTATTATATTATTATATTATTATATTATTATATTATTATATTATTATATTATTATATTATTATATTATTATATTATTATATTATTATATTATTATATTATTATATTATTATATTATTATATTATTATATTATTATATTATTATATTATTATATTATTATATTATTATATTATTATATTATTATATTATTATATTATTATATTATTATATTATTATATTATTATATTATTATATTATTATATTATTATATTATTATATTATTATATTATTATATTATTATATTATTATATTATTATATTATTATATTATTATATTATTATATTATTATATTATTATATTATTATATTATTATATTATTATATTATTATATTATTATATTATTATATTATTATATTATTATATTATTATATTATTATATTATTATATTATTATATTATTATATTATTATATTATTATATTATTATATTATTATATTATTATATTATTATATTATTATATTATTATATTATTATATTATTATATTATTATATTATTATATTATTATATTATTATATTATTATATTATAATATTATTATATTATTATATTATTATATTATTAAATTATTATATTATTATATTATTATATTATTATATTATTATATTATTATATTATTATATTATTATATTATTATATTATTATATTATTATATTATTATATTATTATATTATTATATTATTATATTATTATATTATTATATTATTATATTATTATATTATTATATTATTATATTATTATATTATTATATTATTATATTATTATATTATTATATTATTATATTATTATATTATTATATTATAATATTATAATATTATAATATTATTATATTATTATATTATTATATTATTATATTATTATATTATTATATTATTATATTATTATATTATTATATTATTATATTATTATATTATTATATTATTATATTATTATATTATTATATTATTATATTATTATATTATTATATTATTATATTATTATATTATTATATTATTATATTATTATATTATTATATTATTATATTATTATATTATTATATTATTATATTATTATATTATTATATTATTATATTATTATATTATTATATTATTATATTATTATATTATTATATTATTATATTATTATATTATTATATTATTATATTATTATATTATTATATTATTATATTATTATATTATTATATTATTATATTATTATATTATTATATTATTATATTATTATATTATTATATTATTATATTATTATATTATTATATTATTATATTATTATATTATTATATTATTATATTATTATATTATTATATTATTATATTATTATATTATTATATTATTATATTATTATATTATTATATTATTATATTATTATATTATTATATTATATTATATTATTATTTTATATTATTATAAATATATATTATATTATTATAAATATATATTATATTATTATATTATCGTATTATTATATTATCGTATTATTATATATTATTCCTGTTAAGTCAATTTTTAGTTGACATGTTTTAGTTGACAAATTGAAACTGAACGATTGAACTGCATTCATTACTCAGAGTTGGCATAAACATTGTAACATATGAGATCAGCAGAGGAGAACTTCCGCTGACCAAATTGGAGTTTTGTTAATACACATTAAGTAATATAAATTAAGTACAATTCGATCTACGTATACTGAATCTACTGTTAATTGAGGAGTTTGGTGACAAAAAAACCACAAGAAGCTATCGTGTAGAAACATACCTGGATTAAAAGACTCGATTATCGTTAGCAGTTAACGACTTAATCATTCAGGAGATCAATGATTTGCTTACAATCGGTACAATGTTTTCAAAACAACCAGTTTTTATTTTAACCTTGTTGCATCATGTTTTTAGTATAGTTCATGTCGGTATATCATTATTTTGTTTATTGATCTAATCGGCTATATCGAAATTCTGTATATATATGAACATAATAGTACATATTTGTAATTTCCGTTAGTTGAATAAACAAATATCGTTGCTCATTTCATTAAATATGTGATTGAGTAAATGAATTAATGAATGCACATTAGCGTGAGACCAATCATGTATTAATGCTAGCTACTTCTTTGAATTCGGTCGATTGCAACTTTATTAGCATTGATACTAGAATTAAAAATCAGTTTATAATGTCTTTACTTCATAATTCCAATCCCATTTGTTCGTAGGTGTTTTACTGCCTTAAGTTCTACTAATTGCGGTATCTGAAAGGATATAATGTACCATAAATCATCGTACGTACATGCTGTAAGGTTCCAAACGCTACTAACGACCTTTATTGAGTTCTATAATGAAACTACGATTATGATGGTATATCGTAATGTGATTTATGAAATGAATGCCCTTATTATGGTTTTCACATTACCATACCTCAAAAATGTGAGGTATGATCAAAATAATATTTTGGTATAATCGTTCTCATGATGAGGTGAGGTGAAGTGAATAAAGTGTCAAATCATTTCATCTACAATATCTTGGTGATTAGTATAAAAAGAAAATTCTGGAAGGCAAAAGCGGGTAATTTTTTTTATTTATATATGTATAAATGTACGAGGAGTAGAATTAAGATCTGCAGCCAATAAATTAGCGGCTCATATGAAAATAAATTTTAAAGCTAGGGATGGTTGGCTTTGGCGCTTGCACAATCGTCACGGAATATTAAACAAACGGACGTATGGAGAATCTTTAAGTGCTCCTACCGAGGAAATTGTTGGAATATACATTTAACATATGAGATCAGGAGAACTTCTGCTGATCAAATCGGAGTTTTGTTAATACTTTCGTCATCTTTTATTGGAGGACCACGATATAAACTTTAAGTGCTCCTACCGAGGAAATTGAGCCGTTCCGGCAACAAATTCTAAAATTAGTTAAAGATGAAAATCTGAGCCGTTTAAAAATTAGTAAAGATCGAATATCGGCTTTTCTTTGTGCCAATGCCGACGGCTCGCTTAAACTTACATCCACTATAGTTGGTAAATCCCGCCGTCCAAGAGTGCTTAAACAATTGTTTAAATATCATACCCGCACATTATTATCACTCTAAAAAAGCGTGGTTCATTTCCGAGATTTTCGGCAGTAGGTTTCATAAGCATTTTATAAGAGAAGTGAAAGATTACCAAACAAAAGAGTTAAACGTGCGATCAAAAGATGTAAAAGCGATTTTACTAATAGATAACGCACCGTCCCATCCATCAAATTTATGCACAGAAAATGGGAACTTCAAATATAATTTTTTTGCCAAAAATACCACGTCAGTTTTACAGTTAATGGATCAGGGGATTATCCTTTCTGCGAAAAGATATTACAAAAAAATGTTTTTGGATGAAATATTGGCAATCATTGAAGAAGAAATTGATCTAGTTAATGACGAAAGGGGGCTTCGGACACTGGAAAATTAAAAAAAAAATTGATTTAAAATCGGCAATATACAATTTTGCAACTGCGTGGAAATGGGTAAAACCTGAAACTTTAAAAAATGGCTGAAATAGGCTTTTTAATGTACCGGAAGATGATTTCTCATTTAATGAAATAGAAATAGAGGACTATCGACAGGTGTTAATGAGTTGCGGAGAAGTAGAAACCACAGAAGTTGGAGATAATTTAGAGCTAAAAATCAAACTATCAGTTCTTCTATCGAATCTCGATGAATGCATTTCTTTTATCGATTCTTCACTTTTATTCAAAGAACGTGAAATCGAACGGTTGCATGCAGAAATTGAAGTGTTAAGACAACAGCCAAGTTCGTCGCATACACCAAATGTGCAAAAATATACATTTGGTGATACGGAAGGCATATTTAATAAGTTTAGTGGTAGTGGTTCATATGCTATTAAATCATGGATAACGGATACCGAAAGAATAGGACGACGAGTAAAGTGGTCGAGAGATTTATATCTTGCACTCCTCCGCGAGTGCTAGGCCCCATGAATGAGGAATTGCACGAAGGAATTGTGCTTCAGAATTGGTTATCCTATCAATAAACTGCGATTGAAGTCGACAGGCGAAGTTTTTGAGGCTTTCTATATAAGCGCGTTTCTCGAGATCTTTGTTTGTTGTGCATTTGTAGGTTGGTGGTTTGGGTTGATAGACTAACCCGTTGTGTCTCAGTCAATGGTCCCATCCAAGCAGGAATAGCGTAAGTTACTATGGGCCTCATATATGCCTTATATAATCTTAATTTATTTTTGGCAGAGAGGTGACTATTGCGGTTAAAAAATCTATAAAGTAAGTTGCGAACTGCAAAGTGTTGCATCGAACATTGTTTCTTCGAACATTTTTGATGTGAGAGAGAGGTGATAGTTTACTATCTACAATCACCCCTAGATATTTGATTTGATTTTTATATTCTAAGGTGCTGCCTTGAAATGAAATAGGGCTAGCTTTTGACATTTTACTATATTGGTTGCGATGGAAATGGATAATTTCTGTTTTAGAAGAGTTCACCTTGATTTTCCATTTCTTCGCATATTCGGAATACTGGTTTAGATATTTGGACAATCTTTCACTAGATTTCCTAGCGCTAATTGAAGATGTGAATATAACCGTATTATCGGCATAAATTTGGATGTTGGTTTCTTTGTTGTCGGGTTTTGGGATATCATGATAGAAGAATGAAAAAAGATGTGGGTCTAGAATTGAACCTGGTGCAACTCCAGCTGCGATTGATTTGGTACTAGAACAGTGTTTGTTTAACGACACGAAAAATTTCCTATTTGATAAGTATGATTCGATTAGTTTAATGAGGTAGTGAGGAATATTACATTGAATTAATTTATAGACTAAGCCTTTATGCCAGACCGTGTCGAAAGTTTTTTCTATGTCCAGGAAGGCTACGATTGTTGAACGACCAAATCGCTTGGCATTTTTAATAGAGTTTGTTAGCCTCAGCACTGCTTGAGTAGCAGAGTGGCCGACACGAAATCCGAATTGTTCTTCTGGGATATAGAGTTCTAGTAGGGGCTGGAGCCTATTAAGAATAACTATTTCCATCACCTTACTTATTCCGTTCAGGAGTGATATTGGGCGAGTATGCTCTACACTATTAGAGGGCTTTCCTGGTTTAGGAATATGAATGACTTTGCCGAATTTCCAACAATCTGGAAAGAAGCTTGTCTTTAAGATACCGTTAATGATATCGGTAAGTTTAAGATATTGCTTTATCTGGAAGATTTCTAAGTACCGAGTTGGCTATGTTATCGTCTCCCGGAGCTTTTCTTTTATTAAGATGCTGAAGAATGTTGGCAACTTCTGCTTTATCGACCATCTTAATTAAGCTTGGATTAAGAGGAGAATTGAGAAAATTGTTGACACAATTATTGACTAATTGATCGAAACAGGGATCTTTTGTATATGAATTTTTTCATAGTGAAACGCAATTTCCTCTGCAATTTTTTTAGGATCTATGATTGGACTAGGATCGTTAGCAATTAAAGTGATCACATTATGTTTTTTACTATTAAGTTTTCGAATTTCATTGAAGATTTCCGGAGAATTATCGGGACTTTTAGGCATTCTACTTGTGAATTTCTTAGTTCGCTAAACCAACACGAAATCATATTGGAATAAAAATTAACGTCTGATTTCAAAATATGCCCTGGGTATTTATAATAGAGCCGACGTATTCGATTGCGTAGTTTGATGAGGTTTTGGAGCTCAGGGGGAATTTTTAAAGTGCTTTCGCTCAGAATGAGAGGTATAGTTTCCTTGATGGCTAATTTGATTACGTTAGTTAACTTGACCGTTTTTTCCTCAATTTGAGTAGCGATAGTGATTTCTGAGTCTTCTAGGAGGTTTCGGTGAACATGCATTTTAAATTTCATCCAGTCGGCTTGGAAGTAGTTGCGAAATACTTTTGTTTCTTGTGGTTGGGTCTTGAAAGAGATTGTGAATACAATAGGTAAATGATCCGAGCAAAATTCATGCAAGACTCCTGGTGGAGTGACTAGAGAGATATTTTTAGATAGAACCAAATCAAGAATCGAGTTTCCTCTTGGAAATGTTGATTCGTTAGGAGCATTTAATTGGATATTGGAATTATTGCAAAAATTAAGAAGTGAATGACCATTCTGGTTATTATTTGGGCAACTCCATGTAGTGTGGCGTGAATTAAAGTCACCAGCCAAGATAACTTTGTTACTGGAGTTACAAAGATGTTCTAAATCATGACTCTTGACTTGTCTCACGTAAATAGAGAAAACGTGATGTATTTGTTTTGGGTACCAACATTTAAAAGTATTGCCTCAGTTTCGGCTGTTACAAAAGTTTTGGCTAGGAAGTGAGGAATGCCATTCTGGATTAAGAAAGCAGTGCCTCCAGATTTGGTACTTATTGCATCTAGCTTGAAAGTGGTATATCCAGTGACTTGAAATTTATATCGTTGGGTTAGGTGGGTTTCGGTTAAGAGAATTATGTGAGGCTTGTGACGGAAGAGCATTTCTTCAAGTTGTTGTCGTCGATCTAGTGAAACTAACTATTGACATTCAGAGAAATGCATAGAAATTGTTCTAGCATGAAGGGCCTGGGAGTGAGGAAACGAATTTTATGAAGGCAAACCGTTTTTCAACGATATTAGATGATAGAACTTGATCGAATTCAACGTAGAAGTAGTCGCATCTTTCTTTGAGGTCAGCAAAGTTTATGCCGAATAACTGTTCGCAGTCTTGAAGTATGCGAGAAAAGTTGTTTTTATTCAAAGAAGTGGGTGGTCTAGAGCCGTGAAGGTTGCTATCCGTTGCATTAGCGTAAGAAACCCCTACCTTTCGAGTGCCAAGACCAGAAGGAAATTGGGTAGGATCTTTTTTAGGCGGAGAAATATTGGATACAAATCTTTTTCTCACCTGACATTGGCTGTAATTTGCTGGATGTTGATCGCCGCAGTTAACACATTCTGCGGGTTGCCGGTTCTCTGTGGTGTTTTTACAGTAGCCTCTTTCATGGGTTTCCTTGCATTTTATGCAACGGAAACCTCTACCGTAATTTAACGCTGTGTGGCCGAATCTCTGGCAATTTCGGCAATGAATCACCTGGGCTCGACCACGCTTCTTCTCCCAGGTGACTTTGTAATGGCTCATGTGCTGAAAAGTTAGCAATTTTTCGACAGGCGTTGCCTTGTCGATAACTACCTGAAACAGCGGCATCGGGAAATAAGTTATTCCTTCTCCTTGTTTCTTCTTAAAGGTCATCTGCGAGACTTTGGCGTCAATGTGGTGGATCTCTCGAAGATTTAATTCTATTTCCTCTGGATCCAGAGAAGAATGTCCTCCTCGCATGACATAAACCAATTTTCTATCATCAACGTGCGTGTACGTATGATATTCAATTTGGTCTTCCTCTATTCTATGTTTTATTTAGGTCCAGTCACGCTTCTCTGTGGTAGTGACGAAGACTGATTTCCCCGTGCTTCTGAATGTGGCACTTCCCTCTGCTGTGGTGATTATCGGCTTTGTTGTTTCTGCCATTTTCTCAACAGGTATGTTGTGCAGAATGATTGGCGGTGGTCGCTTTACAGTGGGCGTTTTTTCGATACGTTTCGTGCTCGCAGAGCTTATGCTAGAAAACAAGTCGTCTAGCTTTAACATCTTCTACAATTTTCTTTGGCTTTTTGGCAGCCCTTCTCGAATAAATTGTTTCGGGAATTGTTTCGGGAATTGAGCTTTCCTCTTCGCCAGATTCATAGCCTCGTTTACTGGATAGCACTGGCAAGGCTATTGAATCTGGCTCATTTTGGATAGCTGATGTTGTTTGAATGGAAAGCTGACACGGAAAGTTACTTTGCATCAAGCTGGTCAAAATTTTAAGTTGCTCCGAAAGCATATGCATTTCACTTTCCATTGCGGTAAGTCGCTCGTCTTTTTGGCTGTTTTCTTTTTTGCCTTTCATTGTGCACTTTTAAATTATGAATATGAATATATATATATATATATATATATATATATATATATATATATATATATATATATATATATATATATATATATATATAATAATATATATTATATTAATATTGCACAAATCACTTCACTTCACACAATATCATGGCACGAAATAAAACAAAACTTTGAAAAATATTGTTTAAGTTGAACACTAGAAATATACAACTTAAAAAACTTAATCACTTTATGTCACTTTAAAAACTGAAATTTTAACACAAACGGTCACACGTGCTAATTAGACTCACAAAAACTTTGGTTTGCACAAAAACTTTGAATTGTTAAAATATTTTGGTAATAACTTTGTTTTAAGAAAAACGGGTTGTAAAAAAAAATTTTTAAAACTGGTTAATAATTTTAAAGACAATTTTCTAGGTAGCACGAATAGATAACTCGCAATCTCTGAATTTTATAAATAATTATTTTTTTTTTTTAAATTTATACTACTCAACTACTTATAATTTACATATAAATTAAGAACAGCCTGAGTTAGCGAATTATATCTAACTCTGCGAAAAACTGAAGGAAAACTCTAAATAAATGTAAATGTTTAATGTCAGACACACGACTACTAAATTTTACCAAAATATATATATATATATATATATATATATATATATATATATATATATATATATATATATATATATATATTTATATATATATATATATATATATATATATATATATATATATATATATATAAATATATATATATATATATATATATATATATATATATATATATATATATATATATATATAAATATATATATATATATATATATATATATATATATATATATATATATATATATATATAAATATATATATATATATATATATATATATATATATATATATATATATATATATATATATATATATATATATATAAACAAATAATCAGCCTGGGAAGGTATCCCAAAAATTAAATATAAAATAAAAGGAAACAACTACCCTAAAGAGATTAGAGAACACTTGGCAGAAAAAAGAAGAGCGAGAAGAATATTGCAGGCTCCTCAATATTTTGGTATATATATATATATATATATATACAATTACATATTTTGGTATTACCAATTTATGAGTTGGGTGAATCTTTGAGGTGAGGTGAGTAGAGGTGAGCCGTACGGGTAGATGAGAACCATAATAGGGGTATAAAAGTACAATAAGTAAAAATCAAAAATCGGATTTGCTTTGTTAAATTGTTTTATTGTTCAATTTTAACTTAGAGACAACCAAATAGTTGGACGAAAACAATTTAGTTTATCTACACGTAATTTTTTACAATTTTAAATGTCACGCTAAGTTCAGCGATCATTTTTTGATCCAAATTGTACATTTTTAACACGGCGTTCCAATTTTTATGGGTTAAGATCATGGGCGGTGGATTTACATCGAACATACATTGATATATATAATATGAACCACTCGGAATAGGACATTCTCGATTTTGCGGTAAATTTGATGCTTCTACTACTTTATGATAAAATATAATATCATGTTGAAAATATTCACAAGTATTATCTTTTACAATCGAAAATATATGTCGGTATTCATTGCCTTCGATGGCAGACAATTCAAATATTGTTTTAATTGCTTCGAATGGTTGTATAAGTGTAAAATTATAATTCAATACATATGCTGATCGGTTATATCTTGCAACTCGCCCAATGTTATTGATAACATAATCCGGATCCATCTGGCTAAAAGTAAATTGATCCAATACTATTTCAAAATTAATCTGAAAATATTTTGATTTTACAATTAAATATTAAATTAACAAAAAACAAAAAAAATATTACACCTACACCATTTGTCGTCAATACATGGAAAATTACAACACTCAACAAAATACTGACTAGCTTTGACATTATACTTGCATAAGGCTATTTAAACTGACTGGATCGCTTCCGATTTATTTTAATTAATCATTATTTTATTAATTTTCTATTTTATAAATTAGTAAATGTATCGATTATACAAGATTAGTAAAATTGCATTAAACGGTAATTAACTATTTCTATAATAATAACTCATGTATTAGAATTAATTTTTTTCAATAAGATAGAGAACTACATAAATGATAAAAAGTTTGCATGCAATTGTCAAATTTGTTAGCTAATTTTTGTAATTACAACAACAAAACGGAATGTAAATTTGGAGATTCAGATAGTGAAATCGCAAATATGTTAACACTGCAACCTTATTGACAAGTATTAAACTTATTTAACTAATGGGTTGTCCTAGGTAACTACATTCGCCTATTTAATTTATAGACCTGTATAATCAACATATAGGCTCCTAAAGGCTTTTATTATAAAAAGGTACAGAAGGGATATGTCTTTTTCAAATACATGGACATTGAAATTGAATAGTCATTTTCTAGTTACTATTTTCAGGGTGATATTGTCCTGAAAAAATATAAAATTCTAATCTAATCTGATATCATTTATTAAATCTTAAAATTAACACTTGTTAAAACTATTAAAAATTTCCTATAAAACAAACATATTAAAATTGCATGTCATTTATTTTTCCAAGCCGTAAGCTGTAATAAATTAAATATAGTTTTTTTATTTTTATTTTAGCCCAGTGACAGTGAGAAATATCGATGAAGGGCATTGCAAAAAATAATTGAAAGTTACATAAATTTGATAAAATTAAGATAAAAAACTATTTATTTCAATAAAATCGGAAAGCACGGCAGCAACGTGCTAAATTAAAATACAATACAAAAAAGGTAAGTATTTAACGACTAATTGGAATTATTAAATTAAATATTGAAACATTTTTTATAATCTGCATAATTGATTTCGTGAAAACTTCTTTTTGTATTGCTTGCATTTCCATAGGTAGTTTATTGTAACAGATGATGGATGAATCTTTGATGGATTTTGGATATTCTTTGGTAACAAGGGCATGAGCGCTCGTTCTAGTCCTAACTTTGTATTATTATGGATTTAATTGTTTAAAAAAATTAAAAATAAAACTGGTCCAAGTATACTACTTTAGGGAACTCCATAATTTATTGGTAGTCGTGCAGAATTAGTGTTGGAAAGACACACATATTGATAACGATTATTTAAGAATGATGATAGCCACTTTAGTGGAGTTCCACCTCTCCGATGTCTTGAAGTTTTGTTATCAGTATATCGACGTTGACCGAATCGAATGCCTTTGGTAGTTCTAGAAAATACAGCAAAAGTTTTTTGGTTTACGAAATACACTATTTTGAACGGCAGAGCATAAGTCATATAGTGCTGTGGTTGTATTAGAACCGGTCAGAACCCATATTGTTTACATAGCACATCGTTTCGCTCTATATGGGTTATGAGTCGATGTTTGAAGGCCAGTTCAAATACTTAAGACAATATGAGGTTAGTGCAATTGGCCGCTAGTTGGATTGTTCGGACTTTCGTCCACTTTTAAAAATTGGCGCAATCTTAGCACACTTCAGGGCTTCACGAAAAACACCTTCAGAAAACGATTTATTAATAATAGTTGATAAGATTTGTGAAAGTACCTCAGCGCTTTAATTAAAATAACGCCAAAGCCGTCAAATCCTGTAGTAGATGTGTTGTTCAAACTCTGAACAACACATCTACTTCAGCTTACTGAAAAATCAACAATAAACAAGAATAAATTGAAGAAAACTCAAGACAAGCAAACCGGATACTTAGAGCGTACCTGAAGAAAAGGATGAAGTAGTATTGAACAAACGGCATCTTATTTTATATTTTTACTTTAAACCATAGTTTTGAACTGAATCCGAACCTGAACACGGTTCAGAAGTTTTTTTAATGATTTCTTGAACCCGAACCAAATTAAAATTCTAGTTTGAATTCAAGTTAATTTTGCCTTTCAAAAATTTAAATTAAACAAAAAATAAATAAATTTAAAATCATTACAATGGATCGACAAACAGGATATTCTCCAATTCATCAGATGATGAAAATCGCCACGAAGTATTGGAATAAATCTTGAAAACCAAATAAAACAGTTTGATGGCAGCTACAGAAAACAAAGAAAATGTTAACGCCGACTGCGTTGATTTTATTATAAAAACAGAGTTTGCAATGTATATCAAACTTTCCAGCAACACAGTTCACTGTGGAATGGACTTTTTTGCCCTTTAAATAATTTTAACACCACAGCGTGTTCAATTGAATGGAATAACATGCAAAAACAATTTATTTGTACGTAAAATTGAATTTTTTTAAAATAAACAAACAAAATAACTTAATTTTTTGGTACCTGAACCTGAACCCGTACCCAATGTTCATTAACCTGAACCCTCTTGTGGGGGTTCGAGACTCTGGTTTAAAAGAAATATTTTTTTTTAATTTTTGGAAATTATATTTGTTTTTTATTTTCCTTTTTAAGGCTATGTCCGAAACCTATGATAAATATTTGTGAATACCAATTTTTGACAGTTATTTCAAAAATAAGTCCCTACATTTAAAATTTTAAATTACGCTGTTCGAAAAGTATAATAATTATTTGAATTATTTCCCCGCCTCATGTTTTTTGTTTTATTAATGGCACAGCTTTCGAGAAATAAAAATCAAAAACAGTTTTTATGAAATAGAAATAAATCGAAATATCTGTTAAAATATATAATAATTATAACCAGTAATTATAGTTTTCACAATTTATTATTATTGGTTTTGTGCAACAACGATTGAATTTAAGGGTGTTGTTGAATAATAGATACAGAGCCAATTAATTTATCATATACAGCCAAAAATCAATCGTTAGAAAAATTTTGGCATATGATGATTATGAAATTCATAAACAATTAAGAATTTCAGCAAAAATGTTAAAAAATATTAGTTGTTTTTTGGATAAAAATGTCATGAATAGTCTAAAGAGCTTGAGATAGTACCATTGTTATTGTGGCTAGAAAGCGGCACAAATTGGATGGTCAGTGCTATTATGGATATACCTAGGTCAACCATTAACGATATTGTTCATAAAATGCTTGATTTTACGATTAACCGAATAATGCCACTAGTAATTTCTCATCTATCACTGAATCACCGGAGATCGGACGTACATTTGAAAAACGTGCTGGTACATCAATTATTGATTGTGTTGCCGGTAATTGACTCTGTTCAATAACATTGTCTGTTTAATAACAGCTCAATTATTAAAGAAAAACTATCATCATGCGTTTTTTAAGTGATAGTGGTTACCACTGTCGTCAATCGGCATCATTACACCTTTTAAAGAGAATCTGTAGCGGTCGATTCGCATATCAATTTGAGTTACTTAAATTAAATATTGTGAATCATGCTTTACAGATTTATATTTCGTATTTTCCATCTAAATGTTGATTGGAAATTAATATAATAATATAGCTGCCAATTAGGGGCATGCTTAATATTTGAATATTCACAACTCCACGTTTAGAGAACGGGTGAGTGCGAATATTATGTGGTATAAGAAAAATATTTTTAACATTTTCTTGTATTCCGTTTCCAGCATTTTAGTTTTCGTGTGCTCGAAGTTTTTACCGAATAACGAAAACCTTTCGTTTCATACTTTCCCTGTCGCACGTATGTGCAGTATCCGTTCGTTTCATGTTTTGCATGACGCTGACGACGAATAATACCAACCATTCATTTTTCGTTTTTCAAACTTGGATATTGCAGTCGAACTGGAACAACTAGGTCAAGAGTAAAAGTTTATAAATAAAAATTGTAAATTGTTGGAATGAAATTGAAATTCTTTGAAAATAAAAGTTATTTATTGTTAAACTAAAATAAAATTGTTTATAAAAACCAGTTAAAATGATTTAATCGTTTAAGGATGATATTGGTAAACTAAAAACATTAATATCAATATTTACAAATCAAACATTAAAGGACACCCAAAAGCAGTTTAATAAAGTGCAAAGCAATGGAAAAACTGCTATAAAATGTCCCTTTGGATGTTTAGAAACTTGGTGGCGAAGCATTTTTAATAAACAACAGGAACTTAAAATTGAAACTTGTTTTAAACTCGTGGTTGCTTGCTGTATGTTCCACAATATTTGTATTAGCGCAAATTAGCGACAATATTACAATTGACGGTGGGACCGGCGACATATGAACATGAATGATGCTGTTGAAAAAAATTCATTAATCTTTAGGCAGAGATTGGCTGAACGTTTATAGAATTAAAAATAATTTTGAAAAATAAAATTGATTCCAACAAAATTCAGACTATGGGTAAGTTTTTTTATTTCAGAGAAATCGGATATATCCGATAATTTTTTTCTCTAAATTTTATCTGCTAGATTGAAAACATTATTTTTGTTTTTTTAGTATCAGAGTGTTTATTTCAGACACATTTTTGGTGAGATTACAAGTGGATATTTTAAAATTGCAATAATTTAATTTAATGAAAGACAATTTTGTTAAAAAATAGTTTAATTTAGTTTAGTCTATTTAGTTTATATAGTTTATAAATAATTAAATTTAATTTAAATATTTTGGATGAACACAATTTTACCGATTTTGTAAGTGCGTCATTTCGTAACTTGTATTAATTTTAGGATATTTAAGATTCAAGTGAAGATGTTTCGAGTAATGATGAATTGATAAAAAAATAACCAATTTAATTGGTTATTTTTTAATACCAAAAAAATTGTTCCCACATATCCGAAACAGCGATTTGAAGAACATTTTAGATTGGATATTGAAACTTTCAATTTATTATGTAAATTAATATTTATTTTTAAATTACAGAACTACTAGTGATCGAATTGGATGCGCTAAATCTACGGCTTTGCAAATATTAAATAATATTTCCAATATTATATTAGCGTTAAATATTGAAAAAAGGATTAGCAAAATGACCAACAAGTGACGAGAAAACTATTACCAAATAGCATTATTTGGAAAAACATCGCTTTTATAATGAATATTACATTTTTAAGCCCCTTTCCCAAACACCGACTTATTTTTTTTTGTCCGATCTATTTAAATAAGTCTGCTATCTCTCTCTGCCAAAAAAAACTTATTTGATATCATGTAAACATTTTTTATTTGATATCATGTAAACATTTTGTATATAAAAGTGTTGCTTGTCAAAATAATAGCTGTGTATAGTGATTTTTATTTTGAATTATTTAATATAATATACATAGTTATTATACATAAAATAAATAAAAAATGAAAAGAAGACAGTTTAGTACAAGATGTAAGTATATATAAATCTTTTATGAGAACTTGAATTTACATTCGCATACATAACCTCATTTTAATATACTGTAAAAATAATGAATTCTTATAAATTCAATTATTTGTATTACATGGAGTGAAGATGAAACATTTGCCCTCATTAATGCAAGAGCGGAAAGAATCATTAATGCAAGAGCGGAACTTGAAAATCGGATAACTACAGAATGTATCAAAAAGTGGAAGAACTTATTAGATACCTATAAAAAACTAAAGGATCCAAAAACAGGGACAGCCTCAACTACAACAACTTCGTCGAGTTGGGTTTATTTCTCCAAAATTAACAATCTGATGGGCACGAAACACTATACAACCTAATACTATAGAAAGCACCACATATGACAGAACTAGAACTCTATCAGATAGTAGCACATTCGATGATTTGATCGAACCTCAGAGTGCTGACGCCCCTTAGAGTGCTGACGAATCGCAACTATCTATTGCAGATGATCCACCACCCAGCACCAGCTATAGCCCTATTGAATCGATGGATAGTAATGCAAGTCGTCGAAAAAAGCCAAAAATTCAAAAAAAAATTTTAAAACATTTAAAGGACAGGGATAAACGTATTTTAAAATCTATTGAAAAAAATAATAAAATAATTCGAGCGGTCAGAAATACTTTCATGATGTGGAGATTTCTTCTGAAAGTGATAGTGATTAAAAAGTTATACATTATTCTGTTCTATTATTATTCTATTATTCATTAATATAATTATGAACTTATTAAATTTATTGAAATTGAAATATTTTGACTGTGAATTGTGATATTATTTTATTATTTAATTATTAATTATTAAATGTTATTTAATTAGTTAATAGAGTTTTATATTTCTAAACACAATTGGTTTCTGAATTCTGTTGTGCTGGTTTGAGATTAATAATTTTCAGAAAGGAATTCAACATTAGTTTCATTTTGAAATGCGGTATCTATACTTATTAGATCCCCAAATTCTAAACAGATATTAAGTATTATGCAGCAAACCGCGATGACTTTATTGCAATTTTTTATATTCAGCTCTAGTGATCGAAGGAAAATGCATCTCCATCTTGTCTTCATCTGTCCAAATGCCTGTTCAACGGCTATTCTAGCCTTGCTGTGAAGATGGTTAAACTTTTTTTGTTGCTGTGTCAACGTTCGGTTTTCTATGAATGGAGTGATGATGGCTATTGGGTCCAGTGTCAATTGATATCCACTATCACCAAGCAAATAAAAGTCTCTTGGAGGATATCTACTATTCAAATAAATATCGCTGTTCCTTAAAACTCTTTGGTCGTGAACCGACCCAGGCCACTCCAATACAAACATGTAACAGTTTGAATTCAGCATCGCAAACAGCTATAACAATATACAAATTTCAATTATGTATTAACTAATATTTAAGAATGTAATATACCTTGCACTTGAATGCTGTAGTCTAACTTCCTATTAATATATTCGTTGTGACGATTGGTTGGACACCCACAGCTTTTTTGAACACGTCTGAACCTGCGTGGGTTGCAAACTTCCTTCCTATGCTCTCAAGCTCATCTTCAGTAGGTAATACTATAATTTTACCCATTAATTTTAAAATCATGTCCAGTGTACGTTGGACAATATTAAACACACTCGATATTGGTACATTAAATGAAGTGCTAACCAGACGGTAACTTGTGCCAGCTGCCAACCAAAATAGGGTCACACCAAGCTCCATTTGGAGATGATACCCGAGGTGTTATGAGGAATAAAGCTCGACTAACTTTTGGAATGCTGGAGCTGAGACGCAAAGATGTTTTTTTATTAAAATTGGTTCCCTTTTTATTATGGCGTCATATATAAACCTACGCTTCATGGAGCAATATTTTAAGCCCTGCAAATTTTACGGTTTTATTATGATATAGATATAAATAATATTTAAATATGTATGCACCTAAGAATTATTTCAAAATTTGCTTAAAAAACAAATACATACCTCTTGCATTTCGCGTTTCTCCAACAGCAATAACAAATCTTCATCGGTTTTTAATAATTTAAAACAAAGCTTTATATTTGTATTTACTAAATAATTTAACATAACAAATTGTCTTTGTTTGTTCATTTTAATATTTTTTATTTTAGTTTTTAATTAGAGTTCTCAAGAATATTTATTAAATGGATCTGTCAAAATAAGTCAGCAAAATCAATTGGGATGGTTTGACCGACTTATTCAAGATGGCGTCAAATAAGTCAATAAGTTTGAAATAAGTCGGTGTTTGGGAAAGACCCTAATTATGTTTTGTTTGTTTTTGGTTAACCATTTTATATACCAGGTATTATCGGTGGAACTGAAATCCCCATAAACGCTCCACATGACTACCCGAATTCTTATGTAAATCGAAAGGGATTCCATTCGTTAAAGCTTCAAGCAATATGTTACTATCAAATGTAATTTGATGGCTGGGGAAGTTGGCTACGTCCAAAATGTAAAAGTGGCAAAGCGAGGTTTGGTACATGATATAGTAAGTTATATAACAAATATTTAGGTAAGTCTTCTTTTTATATTTTCAGCAGAATATGGCATAACAGAATCACATTTTAGGAGATTCTGTTTACTCGCTGAAAACGTGGCTTTTAACTCATTGTAAGAACAATGACCACCTATCAGATGCCGAACCCATCTACAACACGGTCCATTCTAAATGTCGAGTAGTTGAGGAAAGGGCATTTAAACTGTTGAAAGGAAGATTTCGACGATTAAAATATATCGAGACAAAGAAGACTGAAATAATTCAAATATACATAGAGGCTTGTTTTATCCTTTATAATCTATGCATCTGTATTAGGGATACAATAACCCCAGAAAATGTTGATATACTTATGTTACGATAATCACATCAATGATGATGACGAAATTTATCCAGAGACTGGAGGAACTGCAGCCAAACTCAGCGTGATCAAATAACAAATTACCTCTTTTAATATTAACAAGACTATATTTTTAATAAATTCATATCACAAGAAATTCAGTCATCTTTTTTTATATACATAAGCCTAACCTAAACTTAATTTAAAAATTTAAAATTTTAGTCTATATCATTTGGTGGTACTGGATTTTTTTATGTAATGGCTTATGAATTATGACACAACCTTGTTATGGTCCTTCAAACTAGATTGTTTGCGCTTTATGTGATCTTCTAACAGTGTACTTTCATAAACTGGTATTTCAATCTCTTCCTTATTATTGCAACACAGATTGCTACTTAAGTTCGATTCTATTGATAGAGGGTGGATTATTTTTTAATGTATCATCCTCTTCATTATAAAATTGCCTATTTCGGCCAGTAGTGTTGTTGTGGTCCCTAATTTGTTTATATTGTTTTACCGTGGCTTTCCATTTTGATTTCACCTGCTCCCAAGTCACTATGATTATTTCCCCTAAAAACAAGTCCTTAATTTTCAAGAAAACTTTTTTTTTTATTTCATTTTCTAATGCAAAATAATTATCCTCAATAGACGTTAATAAAAATAGTGTTTTCCTTGGACTATTTAAAATGGCTTTAACCTAAAAATAAATAATTATTTAATAAATTTCATTATTAAATTCCCTAAATTAAAGTTGTATTTCTCACCTGATAGATCAACATTAATCGGAGTCGCCAATTTAGAATTTACTAATATATAAAACACAATGCACTGTTGTCAAACAATAATATGTACTTTTTTCAGAGACTAGATAATTTTTTTTCGGATATTAAAAAAAAACGTATCACTAAATTTTGTCAGTAAATTTACCTCTCTGATTTCTTCGATATAAACACAACGAAGTTATAAGAAACAGGGTATAACTTTTTTTTATGTCACGTCCTAGCTTTTATGAGGTAACTTTGTAAACAATTTTGTGTAGTCAGAACCTATGCCTTGCAAATCGGTTCAATTTTAAAGGTGAACCGCTTAATCTTTTGTGGTTAATTACATTAGACTGATGTCAGTCAACTATCCCGGTACCTCCTGATCCCGGTACCTACTGATCGACGTGACCCTTATTATAACTTATTTCAGTTTTTGATTAATTCTAAATTTATTTCGAAATGCAGTTAAGCCTCAAAAACTTTCTTTTAGTTCTAAATTTGGTAGATCTTCAATTTCAAAATCCTGCAAACTACTAGGCATATCAACTAAATTGTTGATTTATTTAATAGTTTTTTTATCGGTTATTGTTGTTAAAAAAATAATACTATAATTTGATTTATAGATCTATCACATTACATGTAACAATATTTACATGGTCGACGTGATCTGTCCTCGATATACTTTTTATTTAGGATGCAATAAAAAATTATATACCTAGCCGTGTAGAATTTACATGTCAAATTTTATTATTGCATGTAAATTATTCGCTAATTACAAAGTTTGCAATCTTATTGCAAATAATAATAATAATGTAAATACATGAATAATTTTTATTCAAACGTTTAACTACTATTTAGTTAGAATTTTAATCAATTTTACTAATCTTGTAATCAATAACTAAACTAACTATAAAATGAAAACAATTATTTGTTGCCTAAATCGAGACAGATTGCTAAAGACATTGAATTTATTTTATTGAGTGTCCTTATTTTTGATACAATTCATACTAATTGCGTAAGTGTAAAAATTATATATTAAATTCAAACATTTAAATTAAAAAGCAAATCGTTGTAGTTCATTGCTGAAGTTGTAGTGGATCGATTTAAAATTAACGAGATCGATCCGGCTTTTGCTGTCAATATCATCGGACGAGTTAAGTGGTAACCATAAATAAATTTAAAAAAAATTACAAACTGAACTTAAAAAAAATTAGGCATGATAAATAGCATTTCAATGTAACCAACCATGAAAAAAATAAATTAACTTACAAAATTTAAAGAAACTTCGTTCTTTTTCAGCTGTCAATTATGAAAAATTAGGAGTGCGATATTTTTCGTCCAAACTTAAAAAAAATTAAAAAATGTGAAGAAGAAAAAGAAGAACCGCTGTCAAATTTTGATTTGAGACTGTTTTTATTTGATTTTGACGCTTCTGATAAAATTATTTTGAAACCGTAGGTGTTATAAATATTTATAAAATATGTGGTGTTCTTATATATTTATTAATTTAAATATATGAGTAATGTGAATGTAAAATATTAAAATAGAAAAGAAGTGGTACAGTACGAAATAAAATTTAACTATTTCAAGTGTTCAACCGCAAGAATTTCTAGTTTAATAATTTTATTGTACATAGGTTATTTATTACATATGACATACTATAACAAAAAATGTATTGTATTAATTAATTTTAAATGTCCTAAATTCTTTTTAGACGTAAACATTTATGATTCATTAATTGAAACGGTTAAAAATCATAAATGCATTTATGATAAAAGCTGCAAAAATTTTAAAAACAAAGTAGCGAAAACAAATGCATGGAATGAGGTAGCACTGTCAACTGGCTTACCAAGTAAGTATCCTTACAATCCTGTTGGCTCCATTAACTTATATTGTACATAAGTAATATTTAAATGTTCAAACTTTTTTAGTGGAGGAATGCAGTCGAAAGTGGATCGTTCTAAGGGAACGATTCAATAAAGAAATAAAAAAGAGATATTCCATCAAGAAGCGGGGCCGTGTCTTTTGATGATTGGCCATGCTATGAAAGTATGCTTTTCCTTAAGGATTTTGTGCAGCCGAGAAAGTAAGTTTTATAGTGTTATAAATATATATTTTCTTTATTGTTTCTATAAACGATATTTTTAGAACAAGAAAAAATCAAAAGATCATTTTATTAGGTGGCAACGATGAAG
Organism: Tipula confusa; assembly: GCA_963556175.1. NCBI lineage: Eukaryota > Metazoa > Arthropoda > Insecta > Diptera > Tipulidae > Tipula > Tipula confusa. The sequence goes on from OY744475.1 coordinate 127,075,746, forward strand.
GTATTGAATATATCGATACAGATATCTCGGTTTGTTCGACAAATAGTTCCTTTAAAAAAATGAAACGTGACAATTATACTGCTTTTGAAGAGACGTGTGCGTCCATCAAAACGGCAAGCGTATCCATAACGCTCTTAAATAGAACGGTCCAGTTTCAACCAGCCATGTCTGGAAGACAATTAATAAATGAGACATTTTTAAAATCAATCGTAATGATGCTGGAACCACTGTCTGTTTTTGAACAAGACTACGCCTTGGCCCAAATAACGAACTTTGTTGTGGACTTGCGACGAGATCGGCTACAAGAGCTCCATTAAATAGTTATTACTAAGATCCTGAAGTTTACTTAACTGTGATTTTTATTGAATTTTTGTTATGTTTTTTATTATTATTTATCTATATGAATTTTTTTACTATATTTTTACTATATATAAATTTTTTTACTATGATCTTTTATGATTTTTTATTATGATCTGAATTATTTCACAGATAGACTGAATTGCTGTGAATTTTTAAATTTAAATAATAAATGCTTTATTTAATTTTTATATAATATTTGTGTATCTTATATAAATTTGTATAATTTTATGACATCCAGGGCAATCTGCCTTCATTATTTAAAAAGGCACATAACTTATCGCGCATTTCCAATGCTGGTCTACCGCCCAACACGTAAATGCTTTGAGATGGAGCTATCGGTCCTAAATTTCGACGTATTTCACTACGCCATTGTCCTTCGTGAATTTTATGCGACGAATCCTCCCAATCTACATAATTAGTAGAAACGTAGTTGTCAGCAATATCCTTACTGAGCCGTAAAAAATTATGAAGTGCAACACAACTTAACACAACTTTTTCAGCATTACCCGGAAACATATGTAGCGTCGTTAATAATATTCGCCAACTGCTTACAAGGATACCGAATGCGTTCTCGATTACTCGACGTGCTCGAGATAATCTTTTATTGAATAACTCCTTTTCACTAGATAAATTATTTCCTGGGTATGGTTTCATCAAACTTTTACTTAAAGTAAAAGCTGCATCAGCCACAAAAAATTGTTAAGTCTTGTGGTAGTGCTGGGAAAAACTTTAGCAGGTGGAACTTCTAATAAATGATTGCTAATTTGTTTCCGAGTTCACTGATATTGAAGATGCCTAAAAATACAATTATTATTAATTTTATGATTATTTAAAATTTTTTATAAATAAAGTATACATTACCTCCATCGCTTTGTGATCCATATGCACCTACGTCAATATTGGTGAAGGTGTACCGAGCAGCACAGGTAGCCATTAATACTATGCTAAATTATTTTTTATAATTGTAAAACTGACTGCCAGATCCAGGTGGGCACTGTATTGCAACATGTTTGCAATCAATTGCCCCTAAGCAGTTCGGTAAATTCCATAATTGCCAGAATTCTTTTATTATTATTTTATAATCGAACATATTTGGCTTCGACTCGTATAATGGGCCTAAAACTGTCCAAATTGTTTCGCAAGTTTCTAATATGATTAGACGTGCCGTTTCTTTTCCTATTTTCCAGCTCCAAGCTAAGCTTTGTATAGAAGCGCCTTGTGATAGGTATCTAGAAATAATTTGAAATAAATACAAGCTATTGTTGGATACAACAGTCAAATTTAACTTACAATGATGTGAAAACCAAACGAAACTCGGTGTTTAACCTCACTTTTCCGGTAGTTTGCATCGATGGCCGGACCAACTGCAGTAGCATACTGAATAACTCTTTTGTCATTCTAGTATGTATGAAGAATTGGCCCGAATCAACCTCCTTCACTTTTAGGAAGGTTACTCTAAAATAGCCATGTTCGTTCCTAGATCTGTTGATCTGGCGCACACTACAAGACTATTTTTACTATTTTTTTTCTTTCATTTCTTTCAGACCTTTTAATTTTTTTAAACATGAAAGTATTTGTAGCATGGTTTTTAGTTGATTCAACTGGATTTCGTAATTCGTTTTTGTTTATATCTCTAAACACCTATTATGCTAATCTAATCAATGAAACCTACCCTATAAAAATAATAACCTAATACTAAATTTAATTTGCTAATACTATTTAAAAACTATTCTATAAAAAATTTATAAACTATAAAACTCTAAACTAACGTTATTAAAATATTTTCTAATTCACTATACTTATTTAAACTAATTTATCAAATAACCTAATCAAATAACAAAATACTATAATAACTTCCAATTTAATTTCTAGTTTATTTATTTTATATATTTAATTTCACAACAAGATTCACAAAAAGATGCACGAAAATTTAAATTCCTAATTTATTTGTGGTTGGAATGTCAAAAGAAATTAGTTTCGTCAAGTTTTTTAATTTTTTTTAAGTTTGTAATTTATTTATGGTTGGGCCTTTACAAAATATAATCGAACAGCATATGTACTTAATTATAATTTTACGCTCTTGGTTTTAACTGTCCGATGGTGCAATTAAAACAATAGTATTTGTGGATTCCCTCCAAGGCAATGAGTACTGAAATATATTTTCGGTTCAAAAAAATGATACATGTGTGTTTAGCAAGTTGATTTTGAATTCTTGAAAGTACAAGAATGATGTCCGTTCTTGATGTGGTCGCACCAATATTATTTAGTGCCCATCTTATTTTCACATAAGTTTTGGAAGTGCAATTTTCTTTTGTACGATTCAGATGATACAAAAGGTTCAAATGTAACTGTAAAATTTCAAATTTTAAAAAAATTTGCCCTTTTCCGATGTTATATTATGCGTAATAAAGATTTTTATTTGAATTTATAACAGTGATTAATATTTCTTTTGTGATAAGTTTATAAAAAACTATAAAATTTTTATATTTTCTAGCCAATTTGTGAAAATATTATTTAAATTTGTGATTATAAAAAGTAAACATTTTTGCTGTTTTAACATAGCTATAAACATATAAAAATAAACTTTTCTAGAAACGCCGTAAAAAGTAGGCTTTTAATGTTTGTTTACATGAGCTAAAAATGTTGTTTTAAGATACCAGTCTAAAATTTGTTTTACTTTTAACACACGTGTTTTTGTTTTGAATAAAAAATATTTTTAGAATATTTTCCGGAAACATATTTTCTTTCTTCCCATTCCATAAATTCGTTGAAGGCGAGCTCGTATTGCTGCCTGAATTTATGGGTAATAAATTGGAAGTGGCTCTATTTGCCGCTTCTTCAATTTTAGCTTGAATGCATCTTTATTTTCAAGAATATTTTCCATTTGATTGGAAATAGGTCTTAAGGTTTACGAATTACAATTAATTGTATTAATGACAACGATTAAGCAACGCTTGCTATTTGTATAACCGAAAACAACTAAGCAATGCTTGCTGTATAGAAACGAAACCAATTCCAAAGCAAAGTGCAAACTTTGTATTATATTCTACTAATTTCGCACCTTTAATTTGGCTTTTAGCAGTGTTTGTAGAAAAAATATTGTATGATATACATGTTAAAAGTGATTTAATTTTGTTCGAAGAGATGGGACACTCGCTTTACGTCGTGTCCCAAACTTCCCTTCTCGCAAAATAAAACTTCACTTTTAACACTTATATCATAAATAGCTATTAATTAAAGGAGGCCGAGTGATTAAAAATGGTGAGTGCGTCTAATCAAATTTGTTTACGATGGTTGACCGTAAATATTTCTAAAATTAGAAATATTGATAACTTAAGTTTAATTTTTAAGTTTTGATGAAAAATTTCGCATCCTTAAATTTTTATTTCATAATATATGGGAAAATATTAAAGAATGCATCCAAACTTTGGATGAATTAGAGAATCTCGCATTTCAAAAGTCTTGCCACCCCGAGCACAGCGATATAGAGATGGTGATCCCAGAAGTGAAATTATATTTGCAACTCATTGCAATATTTGTTTTATTTAATATAGTCTTGGTTAACCAAATAGGAAATCTACGCAGTTACATCTGTAACTAAACTAATAATACTTTAGGAAGAGACGGTTTCATTATTGATGGATTCATGAACAGCAAAACAGAAGCATGCGGAAACAACTGTCGTATAAACGAAACGAGAAAACAATGGAAATATAAAAGGGAAATAAGGACCCCCAGCAGACAACAGTACGAACAAAGCAGGCAACAGCACGAATAAAGCAGATAACATTATAAAAAACACATTACATCTTTTCGAAAGATAGAGAAAATAAAAAATATGAATATATCATTTAAATAAAAATTTCTAAATTTAAAAAAAACTACTCATATTTTTTATTACCATAATATATTGGTCTGAAAGATGGTGCTAAATAATCAATATGGTGTACAACGCTTTCCAAAATAAAATTATTTAAAAAACTTGATTTATTTTCCCCGAGTGCAATTCTTCAACGCATTTTGTACTGGAACTACTTTCAGATTACGGTATAGAGCAATTGGTAGCGCTCCCGTTTAAGCTCTGTAAAATATTTTGTTGTCGTTTTAAAAAATTTCAAATATAATATTTAATAAAATTTGGTGTATGTGCTTTGATGGTTGCGCAGATTTATCAACGTATTTTGACTGTTCAGTATCGACAAAATTCTGCTCCGAAATCAGTCCCAAAAATGAAATACTAGATATCTTAAATATAATAATATTATTACAATATCGCAATCAAATTAATTGCTAAAAAACGGTGGATTCGATCGAATTCAATTGTTTGATTATTTTAATAAAATTCGATTTGTAGATTTTTGGGCAGTACAACAAATATATTAGGAAAATGTAGTTTGCAAACATTTTTCTAATCTATATACAAATAAATAAAATATATTAAATAGATAGAATATTTACTCTAAATTTATTGGTAAGCTAACATTTGTAATTCTTAGGTTTTTTTAGTTTTGTTGGAGTGTAGAGTGGTTTTGTCTGTGCGTAATATTTGGGTGGTCTCTTTTAGGGTTTAAATTAAAATTTATATGTTGAATGATCAATTTTATTTAATAAAATGAAGTTATATAAATTATATCTGTACCAAAAAAGCTCTGAAGATTTTGTGTTAAACCCAAAAGAATATCCGTATGCCGTTGTTGAAAGCTATCATCCCGAAGATGATAGATGCCGGCTTCTCCTACAAATTACATGTTTTAACGAAGATCTTAAGGGCCGTAAAATAATAAATGTCGAATCAAGTATTGCTGCTGCATTTAATTTGCGTACAAATGCCGATTTTATTTAATCAATTTCGATATCTTATGTTTTTATATTTTGTATATTCTTATGTTTCAGATTTGAATTTTGGTGTTTATATTGTTATATTATTGTATGTTATATTATTTCATATCTTTGTACTGTTATATAATGATTTATATTACCACTATAGTACGATACTAAATTAACACCCAATTTTTAGCAAAAACGCAACGGAACGAATTTCAAGGGAAACTAATCCAATTGATTACATCATATGAATTGCAGAATTATAATTTTATAATATTATAAATAATTAAATTATAATTTCAGATTGAAATTAATTCTATTTCTTACAGCCTACGGCTAAGAGCAATTAATTCATTAATAGATTTTGTTTTCAGGAAACCTCTGCAGATTACAGATGAATGGTGTCAGACTGGAGTTGCTGATAAGAGATGGCAAAATGCAGAGCAGTACAACAAAAATGTGATTGTTTTACACCAACAGTAGTTTGAATATTGGATACCGGGAAATCGGACCAATTAAGTTATAACTAACATACTTTTCCTTTCCTTAACCCACAAACATTTACTAACTATTGGCTGCCAAGGTGTCTGTAACCGGGTCGATCTTAATAATTTAACTAGTATCCTTCCATATCCTTCCAAATATATGTAAAAACGGGTGTACTGTGGGCCCAGCGCTTTCCGGGATATCCTGCTTAATGCTTAGCAGTACATTCAATATCAATCAATCAATATCGCAGTCAAATTAAAACATTACTAATGCCTCGATTGCAAACGACTGTATTATCTTTTTCAATGCACTACGCTCGAGGCTTAGGTTTCGGTCGTCCAAAGCTTAATTGCTTAAGAGTGGTGAATTTTGAGAGGGAATACTAAAATTATTTTTTGGTTAGGCCTATATTAATAATTATATTTAATAAAATAAATATATAAAAAATAAACTATTTGAAATAAATTCCAAACAATTCGGTTCACTAAAATGTTAAAAGCATAGGTTAGAGAAAGAAAGAGGAGTTTTTCCTATTCTTAATATCACTTGAAAAGAATGTCCCATAACAATTTAATGTTTCTACGTCTTAGTTTCATGAAATCAGCGGTTTCATTGAAATAACTCACAACCTTGTAACTTTTCCTAATATTTAATAAAAAAAAAAAACAAATTTAGGAACCTTAAACTAAAGCGAGTTTTACGAAGCCCACGAATTTCACCCATAAAGGTACTAGACAATGCATCAGGCCCATTGTTCTGAGACCCTTTACGATATTCGATATCGAAATAAAACCCTTGCAGTTTTAGGCTCCAGCGTGCCAAGCGTCTGGACAGATTTTTGGTGGACATTAGCCATGTCAAACTTGCGTGGTCGGTAACTACAGCGAACGGAAGTCCTTCGACATAAGCCCGAAATTGGTCGACAGCCATCAATGCAGCTAGACACTCGAGCTCCGTTACGCTGTAATTACGTTGTGCACCTGACAGCTTATGTGACATCACTGCTAATGGTCTGTCATCCTCATTTGATCCTTTTTAAAATGACACCGTCGAGCTGGCATCGCACTGGATGAAAACCCGTTTATTAAAATCAGGTGTCGCTAAAACAGGAGTAGAGACTAGCGCTTATTTTAATGACTGGTTAGCATCTGTATTCCAAATAAACTTTCTGCCCTTTTTCAAAAGATCCGTCAGGAAACTCCCAGTAACCGTCTCACTTGCCGCACATTTTTCGGTTTTGGGAACTCTACAATGGCATTCTCGGGGTTGGGACGAAGTCCTTCCTTGCCAACGACATGACCAAGATTGAGAATCGTGACTTTATTAAGTATTCGGAAATCTCCGCGCGGTTTCCATTCTCCATTCCTTTTTTGGAAAAAGACACAGGGGGCTGGACCAAAGATTGCTTTTAGGTCAGCAAATCGCGAGTTTTATCATGTATTCGAATTCTGTCCTCGCAATTATTAGTTTATTGGGTGCTAGTCGTCTTTTTTTGCATGCAATCGAAGGTCTGTTCGTTTCAAATTTGTGAGTCACATTATGTTTGATTTTGCTGTGAATCACTATCGAAAATTTTGTACTAGTGTTACATACTCTGGGACCGTAATTAACCTATAAATCCTAGTTAAAGCAGGAGCATTATTGAAAGAAAGTGTATGCTAGATGTGTACAAAGACGTTTCTAAAGGCCTTTGTCTTTGTATATCAACGACCAACCCTGTGTTCCTCGGAAAATCTGTGACGATGATACGTCTCAGTCTAATGTCTAGTTTTAGAATTTTAGTACTGAATAAGTTTACAGTAGAAGCCAACGGTTCTATTAAAATGAATTTGTAAATGAACAGAACTATTAGGAAAGTTAATAACGCTTTGGTCCCGAACCGTTGATGGTAATAACATGTAAAAATGTTTGCTGCCAATTGATCACCAAGCTTTTGATCAGTGCTATTTTGGAGATCGAGAATTATGCTGAAAAATTTTCGTAATTTCTGATAACAGATGTTTTGAATTATATTAACTTCTAGGATCAAGTTGAACTCTGATAACTATGTAGAACTGACCGCAGTCATCTCAAGGACCCTTATTTGTGCTTGTTTTGTTGTCTTTTTCACGTTATCAGCCTCATCCAGTACTGAAAAGACGACGCCGTTTTCGAACGGAGTGAGCGTCCTTTCAAAACTTATGAAATAAACTATGTTAATAGTTAACTCCTAATTTAAAAAATGTATCGGAGTCACGATTCAAAAAAATAACAAAATATAAAAATTATTTACTATTATAGCAAAATAAAGTATTATGTAGACTTAAAATATATAGTACATAAAGTAAAATTAAACATTAATTTAAAAATTAAAACTAGAAATACTTATGCATACAATAAAAGATATTTGGAATTACCGGTAATGAAAATTAATGTGTTTGTTTCTGAACTCTGCAATCTGTTCTGGAGCCAAAGCTCTCCCAATTCTTTCGCGGTTAATTTTTAACGTCCTACCTTACGCCGTCACCAGCCAAATTGAGGACGCACGAATACAGGTTCGATTTTAAATCCATCTGCACATTACATTGCTCCAGCCAGCCTGTACTGACATGGACGATGGTTCGGCCCATGGATTCTGCACTCCAACAGGGGGTCATAGTTGTGTTCATCGTCATCACCGATCGTAATCAGGTGATGAAAAATCCCTTTTGCAACCCTGCCCCGTTGGGATTCGAACCCGGTACTTCCCGTCCAAAGCTTCTGATAAACCCGAATAACTTATATTACTTTGAGTTAACTGTTAACTATTATGCCTTCACTCTTGTTGCAGATTTTTTTTAAATTCGATTTCAAAATAATTAGTTTATAATCCGTAACGTTCAGGTCCAAGTTTTCAACTTTAAGAGTTGTAACATGATCTTTCGGTCATGGTTTTGAGACCGTTAATTAAAACGCGATCTACAGACTTAATTTGTCAACTCATATACCTTGGAACGGTCATTTTGCCGGCTACAGCTCAGGGTAAGGGAGTGGAATAATTTTCCGAGGCATGAATTGACCTTGATTGACCGTGTGGGGAGAGAGAAGAGAGAAAAAAAATAATTAATAAATCATGAATAATAATAATATTAATAATAAAAACCAGCGCCCAGTTGTAAAACCCAATAATTGTCCACTTACCTCAATTCATGGCCCGCCATACTTTATCTAATCACATATAAAATCCATATTGAAAGAAAAAAAAAGAAAAATCACAAACCTTACAAATAAACCACCGTAAAAAAAAAGAAAAAGAAAAAACAACAAACTATAAGCAAAACCAAACAATTTAGTTAACCCATATATTATAAAACAAATCAATCAAAAAAAATTCAAAAAAAATCCAAAATCTTAACTAAAATCTTAATAATAGAAACAAATACAACAACAAAAAAAACCTTAACTAATTAAAATGATCTAGCTGACCACGTTGTTGTTGTTGTAATGGATGCTGATCTTGATACGTAATATCTTTATTTATTTTTATTATTATAACTATTTTTATTATTATTATTATTATTATTATTAATAATAATATGGTTGCGGTTTTTTTTAATCCACCCGTTAAAAAACTCACGTGGTAGATATATTATCTATTATACATAGATATATTTAGTTTTTAAATTCACTAACTTATTATACTTATATCTATTCAAACTTATTTCAACTCTCTTCTTTTAAATTTACAACTTTACAATTAATTTGTTTTTTTTTCTTTTAATTTTTGTTTTTGGTTCTTCACAGTTTAACCACCATTCCACGATTGATCAATTCCCCAGTTTTTATTTATTTTTCAAACATTTCATAATAAACCGTTACTTTAGAAAAAAAAGTCAAATAAACGACGAGCTTATATTCGGTCAGTAATTTTTCTCTTTATTCTCTTTAAATACTATGATATATTTAGGGCTACGCTACATACACATATATCAGGGATGCCAAACCCAATTAAAACCCAAACTTGAACGGTCGGCCGATGCCGGGTGTTACAGAGTAAAGTAGACATCATCATGCGTTTTTTCCAAAAAAACGCAAGACGTTAAACAATTCGTCAAAACTGGAGTAATGCTATATGGTGAAATGCTGCGCTTCTCGAGCCGCAGCTGTGTGGTTGTTGGTGCTGTGTTGAATAATGGAACGGTATTTGTGGTTATGTTAATATTGTGGTTGCGTGTTGAGATCCCATACGACAGGATCACATCGGGGTCACCAATTTGGTAGATATAGTATCGAAATATTTTAAATGAGTTGAATTCTGATTCCTACGAAAATTAAATGCACCATTCCGTTTCAAAGTATAATACATAGAGTTGGCAATAAGAGCATTCCTTCTATAGCTGTATTGTAAATCACTGATGATGTTAAATTATTTAAACGTAAAACCAAAGTAAATTAAAACAAGTTTGTTATTCTTATGCATTTGCACTTAAGCTTTACAGCTTGGTGATCGACTCAAATCTAAATTAAACAAATGTGTGTATAAAAACCTTCCTTTTTTTTAAACAAAAAGTTTTTTTACACTAACTGAGTTTTTATATTAATTAATAAAATTTTGACCAAACAAATTGGTTTTTGTTTTTATCTCACGTTTCATTTTTTGAATATTTTTATAATTCAATATTTTTGTGTTCTTAATATTTTTTAATATTTTAATATTTTATTTATTTGCTCATTACAAATTACTTGGTATTACAAAATAAAATGCAATATTTTAAAAAGTCAGATTAATATAAACATTTTGGGAATGAAATGACATGTGGGAAATATTAGGATGTAATTGAATCAAAAATCGCTATATTTAAGTGAGTTACTTGTATAAAATCTTTTTGTTAGTCATGCAAAACGATGTAAGGTATACAAGAGAAAAATCAATAGTAGTATTGTCCCAAAAAATGTGACCTTAAATTGATTAATAAAAAGAATTGTTTTCTATATTAATCTCAATAAAACAGTGAAACCGTTTAATAAAAATTACCAATATTTTTAGGTTGAATATGACATAATAAATATTTTAATTGTTTTTCTAAGAAATAACTAAATTTTTATTTTTCAAAGGGTTTATCGTAAATTATAGGATCATAAATGGGTTTTTGAAACTATAATCAAGAGAGGTAATAAAATTAAAACAAAAAATGCTTAATGTGTTTGTGTGTGAAATTGTTTAATAAGGATATTTTTAGACGATGAGAACAATTTTGGGTCTCTAAAAATTGTTTCGATTCAAATGATGTAATAAACTTTACAAGTTTACACATTTTAAATTAAATTTGTAAAAATATTATGGTTCATAAATTTATACAAAAAAGTGCCAAATAAAAATATTTATTAAATAAACTAAGAACAAATATAAGTTTAATATTAAGTAAATGTTGTTTGTAAAAATTATCTTACTCATTGCTATAATTATTGCAGTAATATTAAACAATATTTACTGCATTGAAGTAATATCATGTAATATCACTAACTGTTTTTAGAGTGATATTTTGATTGAAATTTTAATTACTAAGTTATAATTTTGTGTTTAATTCAATATTAAACGTTGTCGCTATAACAGTAGAAATTAAAAAATAATAATTGTTTCATCTGCACGTCATTAGTGTAAAAAAATTCTAACAACCCATAAATAAGTAGCTTTCTCGCAGGTTCCGTTAATTCTGGGGGGCTGAATGTTTCACATATTTTCAAAATTTATTGTCTTTGTGTATTAAAAATTAAGCTAAATTCTAGAATCATTAAATTAAAGTTATGGTTTTATTTAAAATAGGGAAAATGCATTCTTTTTTGCAATTAGTGAAATTAAACAATTCAAAATCATTGTGCATATTTGAACTTTAATAAAAATACATTTTCTCTAATGATTCTAGAAGTTGTACTTTGAATTATTCGATTTAAACTATCGTATCTGTATAGTGGGATCCATAATGTACCCACAGGTCCAAAGAGAATCCATTCCATATATAGTAGAATCACGCGATCAGTGGAACAATTTCTCGCATTTGTCTGCTCGTTGACATCTTCCCTACTAACGAATTCGCTACAGTACGTACTCGTATCCATATTGACCAAGTCACCAAAAATTGATTCTTCTACTGTATATATAACAACCGATCTGCCTAGGGTGACTAAAGGAGGTTGACTCTACGCGGTTAGCCAAAACGATTCTTTGAAACCCAGAGATAACATTGGCCTGTCGATGTTAGTTGCAACTGTGAGGGCCTGAAACATATTGAGCCATATCAATCCCTGATGATTTAATGAAATTCAAATTTATGTAAAAATTTAAAAGTACGTAAAACTTTTTTATTTATGTATAATAAATGGATTTAGCCGATCATGTATATGTCAGTAAATATATTAAATCATGTGAATCGAACGCTACCATTTTATATTTGCAAAACTATATATTTTCAATAGTACAATTGAATTTAAATGGATTTTGTATTTCTTTCAATAGAAGATAATTCCCTTTTTGATTCCTTTTGCCGTGATGAGGATGAATTTACGGCAGTAGTACTACCTTAAGAGCGAGAGTATGAAATGAAATTAAAACTGACAGTGCTTTAATGCATTTGTTTAAATATTTGACATAAAAGTCACTCGAATGCTTGGTTTTTTGATTATTTTTATAAATACGTCTTGTCAATTTTTTGATGTACTTATAGTTGAGTGGCGTAATTTAACATCAATCATTATTTGAAACTACACTTGAATCTCGATTATCCGTGAACCTCTATTATCCGGGAGCTACGCATCCGATTTTTTTTTAAATCTCTCGGTTAACCGGTATTTCATCTGATTAACCGGGATATTTACATTTCCTTTTCATCTTTTTTTTGATATTTCGATAAAAGTACTATTTTTTCTAATATGTACCGGTTGTGTTTTATGGTATATTGTGATGTGCATAAAAAAGAGGAATATGATTACCGTTACAAACCTATAACTTGTGAAAAATAATTTTAGATCATATTGCAGTTTAATCTAGTGCAGTTTATATTTATTAGGTGATATTTATTAGGTTGCGTAGATTTACAGTTTTAATTTTTAATTACAATTTGATACATACATAAAGACCAACGGTAAAACCATTTCTTACACTTAATATAAATCCACGTTGGATATAAATTTGTATCTGTAGAAAACTGTTCTCATTTAGGTAACACTATGCTTCCATCAACATCAGCGTCATCTAAACGATCAAGAAAGGTTTTATCTATTGAGGAAAAAGTAGACATTATAAACCAACTCCAAAAAGGTGTTCCTGCAAAAAAATTTATCGGTGAAATACGGAGTGGGCCAACAAACTGTTTACGACATAAAAAAACGGAAAACCAAAATTTTAAAATTCTTTTCTGCATCCGATTCCATAAAAGGATTAAGCGTTCGGAAAACTTTAAAAGGCGCCGAACATGAACAAGTAGACCTAGCAACGTACGAATGGTTTCGCCAACAAAGATATCGAGGTTTACCTATTTCGGGAGCAATGATTATCGAAAAAGCAAAACATTTTCACGCAGCATTCAAAATAGAAACGAAGTGCCATTACTCGGAGGGCTGGTTGGGAAATTTCAAAAGTCGTCATGGAATTCATAGTCTGAAAGCGTCCGGTGAAAAAATGGCAACCGATTATGAAAGCGCAACACTATTCGTCGAAGAATTAGACGATTTAATAAAATCGGAAAAACTAGCACTGCACCAAATTTATAATGCTGACGAGACGGGGATTTTTTGGAAGGCACTACCCCGAAGAACTTTAGTCAGCAGTAATGAATCGAGTGTAGAAGGGGTGAAAGAATCAAAAGAACGGCTGACTGCCCTTATGTGCGCTAACGCTTCTGGAAGTCATAAATGCAACCTCAAAAAGTGCGCGTCCAAGAGCTTTTAAAAATATAAAGCAGTTGCCAGTTCTCTATATGGCAAAAAAAGCTTGGGTAACCCAAGAATTATTTTTGAAATGTTTTGATAACCATTTTGTGGTTAAAATTTTTAATTTAAAACACTCAATATGGTGCCTTTCTCGAGCTTGGAATGAGTTACGGAAGCTGTTTTAAAATCATCTTGGGGCAGTATTTTGTATGAAAATGATAATGAAACGTCGGAATATTTGGATTATGAAGCGGTCAACATTGAAGACACTCTAATTGATGAATTAAATCAGGGTATAATGAGTCAAATGAATAGAGATGAATTTGTTAACTGGGTAGATTCGGACATTGAAGCACCCACATTCGCAACGCTAACTGATGCTGAAATAGTGGAAGGGGTATTAAATCATCAGGAAAATCAAGAGGAGCTCAGCAGTGATGACGATGTTGATGAAGAACTTCTAATAAACGTTAAGACGAACGATGCTATAACTGCTTGTGAAACTCTCTTAAATTACTTAGAGAATCATGACATCTACGAAATAAGTGTGCAAGTTAAAATGCACGTTCACAGGATACAGACCAATTTAATTGAGCATCGGCGCAAAAGTCAACGACAGACCAAAATGATCGAATTTTTTACTAAAATTTAAACTTGTTACACTTAATTCCAAAGCTGATGAAGGCAACATATTTTTTTGTGATACACATTTTTATTTTATTTTGTTATCGTTTCAATCAGGATTTATAAATGAAATGGTACAATTTACATAGTGTGTACATACGTACGTAGAAAGTATGTACATACATACATATGTATATGAATTCGTAATTACTTACATATGTATTTACATACATAGTTTTGTTTTAAGTTACATATTTTTTTATTATATTTTAATTTATGTATATGATTTTTATTCAATGTTGATTGATTTTATTATTAAAAATAAAAAAATTGAAGACTACGAGGTATTCCTTTGTACTTTACTCTATAAAAACGAAAAACTCGATTAACCGGGTTTTTTGATTATCCGGGAGGGCTCTGGTCCCACTCATCCCGGATACTCGAGATTCAAGTGTAACTGGATTTGTCATAAAACGGTTTAATGATTTGTATTGTTTAATCAATTTTTAGGGGTACGTCTAAGAGTACGTAGAGTACATGTAGCATATCTAAGAGTTCGTATAGTATGTGCATGAGTATGCTGAAAAACTTTTATACATACTTGGAGTAGATTGATGATTATCTTTTATTCGACGTATACGACTTTTGCGACGGTTTAAAGGCGAATACGGGTATGCAACTGATGCGAAAGTTCTAAATTTTTATTCACTGGAGAATTTTACCATCTTAATAAAGTATTAAAACGTTTAATGTCAATAGTGCGAGGCGAGATTTAATACAATTAGGATAAAATCATTGCAGTAATGGTGTTATTTGATGATGATAATATAAAAACTAGAAAAGCAACCATTACTTATAGTTATTTTATCTATATATATAAAAAATTGTTGCAAGTGTGTTGTGACTTTATAACTCACGAACGGTCAAACCGAATTCGATCAAATTTGTAGGGTTTGTTTGTATGGTCGTGTAGATGGTTTATCTAAAATTTGCACGAAATTGGTCGACGATGATTGATTTTTCATGTTGATTTTTCATGTGATTTATGATTTTTCATGTCAACTTGTGATTTTGTCCATATAAAAAAAACAACAACAAATACTTAGGTGCCTATGAGCGTGTGCGGTATGTATACGTGTCAGTGTCACTTTGTATAGTTATTTTTCCTCAGTTTAGTCGACTTCAGTTGAAAATCAAAATTTTAAAATACGTAGGTGCCTATGAGCGTGTGCGGGTGACACAATTAAAAAGATATCAGTCGAAATTTGAAATCAAAAAATTCCAAATATAAAATATCTAATAAAAAATTATTTGCTATTTGAATTAAAATTTATTAAATAACGCCCAACACTGCTTCATACACACGGTAAATACACGTTGTAGCGCATACAGTCAGTGTCAGTGATTGATCATTTTAAGGTTCTTTTTCATCGAACTCGCATTGTGGACAGACGTAATCGGTAAGAGTCGCATTTGATTTTTTTGTTTTTTCATATATTCAGCTATACATCATCAAACAATTCATTTGGTTTTGTTTAAGCGTTTGAATACAAACAGACAGCGCAGTGTATATACACTTTCCATTTGCATTTGCTGGTTGAATTGCTATCGGATTTGAAATGCCACGTGCAAGACGTTCAAATATTGGTAGACGTACACGTCATTCAACAGTTGTTTCAACCAATCGAAGATCACAAAGTGAACAAGATCGTAATCAACAAAATGCATCACAGAGGGAACGACGTAGACGTATAAACCAATCGGTTGATAGTGCAAACACGGTTGAAGGTGCAAGGTCAATAAATGGATGTACGCGTCCCTCAATTCAAATCATACGACAAATGGAATTGACGGCTTATAATTATGATAGCACAATTGATTACAGTATGCATTCTTATATTGGACAAATGAATAAACAATGTGTGCATTGTAAAGCAGTCAAATTTATTAACGAAACGCCTGGCATGTGCTGTGCTGGTGGGAAAGTTAAATTGCCTGTATTAGAAACTCCACCAGACCCTTTGCACTCATTAATTTATGGCAATTCACCAGCGTCGAAGCATTTTTTAACAAATATTCAAAAGTACAATTCATGCTTCCAAATGACATCTTTTGGAGCTTCAAATACTATAAGAGATGGATTTATGCCGACTTTTAAGGTAATTACTTCGCATGGAACAAATGATATGACATTTCATTTATGTGCTGTCTCTGATGTCTTCAAAAATTCAGATTTGTCATCTAAATTTATTTCAAAAACATTACAGATTCAAGGACAGATATACCATAGAGCTGGGTCATTGTTGCCATTCCCAGATGCTGACCATCAGTTTTTGCAATATATTTCATTGGTAATGAGAACAGCGAATTAAATCAGCGCTGTGCAATTGCTTCAAATACAAGACGAGAAATCTTGAGTGAGCTGCAAAGATTTTTACATCAGCACAATGAATTGGTCAAATTATTCAAGATTGCACTGGATCAGATGCCCACGGATGACCATAAAATAATAATACGTGCCGACAGAACACCACTCGGACAACATGCCAGGCGATTTAATGCACCAACAATCGATGAAGTGGCAATCGTAATAGTTGGTGAACAATTTCGGCCAAGAGATATTGTTTTCTACCGTAGGAATGAGCAACTAAATCGTATTTCTGAACTCCATCGTTGTTATGATGCATTGCAATACCCGATTTTATGCTGGAGAGGAGATGATGGTTATCATATAAATATACCGATGATAAATCCAACGACTGGTAAAAAAAATATGATTTTTGATTAGAAAACAAAAAAAAAATAAAAGAATAATTTTTATTATTTTCAGGTGCAGAAACAACGAAAAAAGTTAGTGCGATGAATTTTTATTCGTATCGATTGATGATTCGTGATCAAGAGGACAATTACATTTTGCGATGCAATAAACTTTCCATCAATACATTGTGGACATGTATGCTAAAATCGAGAGCGAACGATTGAATTTCATCCGTCATAATCAAGACCGATTGAAAGCTGAAGAGTACATACATTTACGTGATGCACTATTGAATGATGTGAATGTGAATGACATTGGACGTTTGACGATATTACCATCGTCATATATCGGAAGCCCACGTCATATGCAGGAGTATACACAAGATGCCATGTCATATGTTCGTCATTACGGCCGTCCAGATTTATTCATCACATTTACTTGCAAATCAAAATGGGCTGATGTGTATGATTACTTATTTGATGGTCAGGTGCCAACAGATCGACACGATATAACCGCTCGCATATTCCACCAAAAATTGAAAAAGTTGATGGATCTGATTGTCAAGCTCCGTGTATTTGGAGAAGTGCGCTGCTATATGTATACAATTGAATGGCAAAAGAGAGGCTTGCCGCTAGCTCACATTTTGATATGGTTGGTACGGAAAATAACACCAGATATGATTGATAGTGTTATATCGGCCGAAATTCCAGATCAAACCATCGATCCACAATTATTCGCAGTTGTCACGAAAAATATGATACACGGTCCCTGCGGTGAAATCAATCAAATTTCACCATGTATGATCGACGGCAAATGTTCAAAGCGTTTTCCAAGTCAATTGATTGCTGAAATCATACACGGTGATGATGGATATCCACAGTATCGTCGACGATCAGCTCAAAATAATGGTAAAACTACTACCGTTAAAATCCGGAACCAAGACTTTGAAGTGGATAATCGCTGGATAGTGCCGTATTCACCGTTGTTATCAAAAATTTTCAATGCTCATATAAATGTCGAATACTGCAATTCAGTCAAATCAATAAAATACATTTGCAAGTATGTTAATAAAGGTAGCGATATGGCTGTTTTCGGAGTGGCTGCTGAAAATACAAATGATGAAATTTTGCAGTACCAAATGGGAAGATATATTAGTACTAACGAAGCTATTTGGCGAATTTTTTCGTTCCCAATACATGACAGACACCCTGTTGTTATACATTTAGCAGTCCATCTTGAAAATGGCCAACGTGTTTATTTTACTGATGCAAATGCCGCACAAAGAGCAGTACAGCCTCCAGCAACTACACTGACAGCTTTTTTCAAGTTATGTGAAACGGATGAATTTGCAAGAACACTATTATATTCGGAAGCACCACGATATTTCACTTGGAACGCATCAACAAAAAAATTTCAACGCCGTAAACAAGGTACTCCTGTTGATGGCTACCGAGGTGTTTTTTCAACGGATGCTTTAGGCCGCATTTATACAGTTAGTCCAAATAATGTTGAATGTTTTTATTTGCGGTTGTTGTTGGTGAACGTACGTGGGCCACAGTCATTTCAGAATTTAAGAACTGTTGATAGTGAATTGTGTGTAACATATCGTGATGCATGCCAACGGTTGCGTTTGCTTGAAGATGATACGCATTGGGATGCTACGCTTAATGATGCATCAGTTTCAGCTCACCCAAATCAAATACGTATGTTATTCGCAATAATAATATCAACATGCTATCCATCAAACCCACTTGAATTGTGGAATAAATATAAAGATTTCATGGCTGAAGACATTTTGATTCGACTTCAACATCGTTCGATGGATCCCGAATTGGTAAATACATTAGAAATTTATAATGAGGCTTTGATATTGATTGAAGATATTTGCCTTATTATTGCAAATAAAGCATTAGGACAATTAGGCATGATCGAAACTAATCGTTCAATGCATGATTTATTTCAGCGAGAATTGCAACGCGAACAGCTGTTTGAATGTGATGAATTGCGTGCGTTTATGCAAACACACATTCCACAATTGAATGTTCAGCAAAAGAATGCATACGATAGAATTATGCAAGCTGTCATTAACAACACTGGTGGATTATATTTTTTGAACGCTCCTGGTGGCACTGGAAAAACATTTCTCATTTCATTAATCTTAGCAACAATTAGATCCGAACGAAAAATTGCATTGGCACTTGCTTCTTCAGGTAATGCAGCTACATTATTGGATGGTGGCCGAACTGCACATCCCGCTTTAAAATTGCCATTAAACATGCAAACGGTTGAGATTCCAACGTGTAATATTTCAAGAAATTCTAGAATGGCCAAAGTTTTGCAACAAGCAGCAATTATTTTATGGGATGAATGTCCGATGGCCCATAAAAAATCTTTGGAAGCATTGAATCGAACATTACAGGATCTACGTGGAAATCAACAGTTGTTTGGAGGTGCATTAATATTGCTATCTGGTGATTTTCGACAAACGTTGCCCGTCATTCCCAGATCGACTCCATGTGATGAAATTAATGCATGTTTGAAAAGTTCGTTTCTTTGGGGAAATGTACAAAAGTTATCGCTCAACATAAATATGCGTGTGCGTCTTCTAAATGATCCATCAGCACGTGAGTTTTCGAAGCAACTGCTACAGATTGGCGATGGCAAAATTGCAAGTGATTTAAATGGCTTTATCACGTTACCAAACAACTTTTGCACAATTATACCATCAAAAGAAGAACTAATTGATCGCGTTTTTCCAAACATTGTTCAAAACTATAAAAATCATGATTGGTTAAGAGAACGTGCAATTTTAGCACCAAAAAATGCAAATGTTAATGAAATAAATTTTCAAATTCAACAGAAATTGCCAGGTGACTTGGTATCATACAAATCCTATTGATACTGCTACGAATGAAGAAGACGCAGTAAATTATCCGGTTGAATTTTTGAATTCTTTGGAACCACCCGGTATGCCACCGCATCTTTTAAATTTGAAAATTGGTTCATCGATCATACTTCTTCGAAATCTCAATTCACCAAAACTCTGCAATGGAACGAGAGTTTCCGTGAAAAAATTAATTCCCAATTTGATCGAAGCAACAATTCTCACTGGCAAAGCAAAAGGAGAAGTTGTACTGATACCACGGATTCCATTAATACCAACAGACATGCCATTTGAATTCAAACGTCTTCAATTTGTGACGGATTTCGCTGATTCTTTTTTATTTTGTTCACTGTTGACTCCGAATGGTATGTAGAGATCTTTAAAGAGTAAAGGATCTTTACAGTGTGATGGTTTCAGAAAGAGTCGATCCCCCATCAACTCAATTGGAAAACCACTGAATGCTACACTCTCCCAGCCCCCCCTAAAGAGTAAATAATTTCATAAATACTTTTGTGGGCAGAACGAAGTCTGTCGGGTCCGCTAGTACACAATAAAAAATTTAAATATTAAACTATTATTTTAAAGTGAGATTGTGTAAGTATTCGATAAAGAAATGGCACCAGTTATATTAGGATAATTTTAAATAAGGAAAGATTTTTAATATTGTTTTGTATCAAATTACTTTTATCTAAAATTAATATCTAAATGGGAGAGATTTTCTATTGACGATTTTACGGAGCGGAAAATTTTTGAACTATAATAGCTATAATATTTTATCTGTAAACAAATTATGGTTTTGTTACTAGTTGAAATATGTAAATGTTTGGTGATATTTCACATTTCATATTTCATTTGTTTTTTAGACTAAACAAGGTGCGCCAATTTTGCCACAACTGGGATTTTTTTATACTAATATTAATTTGCGGTTAAAATCGATTGTTACTTCTCCTGTAAAAAAAAACTTTCAGTTATCTGTGTTAGTCTCCTTAATTATAAGAGAATATTACTTATAATAAGAGGATATTGCCAAGACAAAAAATACATACACTTAAATTTAGTAGCAAAACCAATTTAGTAGCAAAACCAATTTTCTTGACTTGCTATGTCATCTTCTACTATATTATATTAACGCAACTAAAATTATGCCATTTCAGGCATCCATCGCATATTATTGAATTTTTATTCGTTAGACCGTTGCATTTCCCGCAAAGGAACTGTCCATTTTTAATTTTATTGTATTTTTTAAACATTCTAAAACATAGTCTTCGCAATCTTCCGCAATAAGGCCTAAATTTGCGTTTTCGTCGACATTAGAATCATTTAGATTTAAAAAATGTATGTCAATTAATCCAAGATTAGATGTTACTTTTGACAATTTTCTTTCAAGTAACTATCCTAAAGGTGTATTGCTCTTTTACCGGTTCCTTTGACAAATATAAAGATTTGCATGTAAAATCTTCCACTACAAAAAAAATTAAAATTAAATTAATTACTGTTTTACTTAATTGGAATATATTTCTCACTTTAGTGAAAATGGATGGGGCGTAGCATAAATAGGGTAGGCGTCTGATCGTCTATTGTTATGAATCATATTCCAGCGTTGTAACTATATGAATCTACTAAGTGTTTAGAATATATCTCCACTTGGTTTCACCCAGACTACGATATATTATGTATAATATTTGGCATAACTACTAAATGCGGAACCAAATGGCAATTATTAAATCAATTAACAATAAAACTACCCCAGGTGGTATATATAACACCTTGGTTATATTAATTTAATAATAACAATGTTAAAAATATTTTGAACGATTATTTTATTTACAATATATATGTTCGATTACTAAAACAATTCTGAATAATAATTTATAAATTTTATTTTTCTATGCCTACTTTTAATTAACGAAATTAATTTTATTAAAGCTTACTTATAAATTTGAATTTCTTATTGCTCGCGAAATATCTCTATCAGTATGAATTTGAGCAGTTTCTCAATTAAACGAACGCGATTAATAATAATTAAGTTGTTTGTGTTGGTTTGTTCTGAATAAAATTTTCAAATTTATTTTAAAATTAATGACACTACTCCTAATATTTCGTGATATTCAGGAAAATTCACACTCTTCGGAGGTCGGTTCTATGGATTCTGGAGGGAACCAACTATTGCTAAATATAGATAATATCGAAATGCAGCAAAGTTTGCATAACATCTTTCAAAAGAGTAGGAACATTGTAAGATCTTTAGTAATGAGTTACTCATAACTCTAAATGCTACTATGAAATGGATGCAAGAGCACCTACAAATTCTCAAAGGAGAAGTAAAAAAGAAAATGTAAAAATGGACTATCAAACTGATCCAAAAGTTTCGGAAAATATCGTTTACACTACGGATGAGTATGAATTAGCAAGAGAAACTGAGTGGGTTCGAGCTAATGACCAAAGAAAAAAAGAAAGTTAAACAACACGCATAGTCCACCTAAAACAAAGGAACCTAAAGAGACAAAATCAGTTAACAAACAAAAACCAACTGAGAAATTGTCTCCACCATCACCAGTAATAATCGATGAAATGAAAAATTATGACTCTGTATGAAAAAATCAAAACAATTATTCCCAAAGACAAGTTTAAAACAAAACTTATGAATGGTAATAATGTCAAAATTAATGTAGAAGATTCTGATATAGAAGATGTATAAAGATCTCATTAAAATGTAAAATGATGACAAACATGCTTGGCACACATTAAAATAAACAAACGGCCCTAAAACAACTGAAGCATCAATTGAAATTACGTAATAAATAACCGCTAAATATGTTTATGTTAACTTTCAGTTCGGAATTAAATATTTAAAAAATATACCAAATAAAAAACATTTTAGGCTGAAAAGTTAATATAGGATTTCAATTTCAAATTAAACCATTTAAAGTTCAATCGAAACTTTTTCTAAAACAAACGAAACTATTTCAAAACCAAATAAAACATATTCCAAACCAACTAAAACATTTAATTTAATTTAAATGAAACTGTATTTGACAAAAATAAACTTTTTCAAATTCAAATAAAACTTTTTCAAAAGGAAATAAAACATTTTCAAAACCATAAAAGAACAAAAAAAAAATTAATTAAATCTAATGTAAATGCTGGCCATCAACAGCTAGTGGTAATTTCATTAACATTCTTGTGTTGTAATTATTGCAGTTGCTTTGGGTTACTGTTTGTAGAGCCTCATTTATAATGCTTACCATATCCAGCTAGCCGACATTATTGCTCGTAATTTTTCGAGCAGCTAACTTCACCTGAAAAATCATTGAATATTAGCGTTTTTTTTGTTTTTTGAACCTTGCAATCTTTTCTGGGGCTCTCCCAACTCTTTCGTGGTTAATTTTTAACATCCTACCTTACGCCGTCACCAACCAAATCGAGGACGCACTAATACAGATTCGATTTTTTTAAATCCATCTGCACATTGCAACCCTCCCCTGTTTGGATTCGAACCCGGTACCTCCCGTCCCAAACACCGCAGCTTTAACCACTGCGCCAATTGCTCGGTTATTAGCGTCAAATTGTAAAATCATTAAGTGAATGAGTGTAAAATGTTTGTTCGCGAGTAAATGCACACCTTTGAAAAAACCTCTTCAATTGGGTTAAGCATGGGCAAATATGGAGACAGAGAAACCAGCTGAGCGGGGCTGCGTTGAATGGCTGCGTTGTCCATGGTAAGTCATACATCATGTAATCCTAGAATCTGTATTTTTTAAAGCAATTCTCGTAGAAGTATCCAAAATGTTGGGCTATTGCAAGTTAAGTTTGTTATTATATATTTGGATGTTTAAGCCCAACACACTTATTGCGACAATTAACGTAATATTTTTTCCACGTACTGCAGGAACAATCACATTGGCGCTCGTTCCTACTCGTGACCTAGCACGAATCCGCTTGATATGGAAATTAAAGCCACTTGCATCAATGAAAATATCTTGTTTCGATTTTCAGGCGCAATATTGGTAACTCAAGATGGTGTTATTTAGTTTAATTTGTTTTGTTTTTAAATTTTTTTTTTGAATAAAATAAAAATAGTCTAATCAAGAAAAAAAATTGTTAAGTTTGAAACCGGCAACGAACTTTCCTACTGATTCGTTTGAAAAACCGAGTTAACCAAGATGCAGGAAATTTAAAACAATTTAAATTATGCACTTGAAATTTTTTTGTACGTTAGCTCCTTGTTATTGCAGTTTTAGTAAAAACCTGATAAAAGTGAAATTATATAATTTTTTTTATTGTGTAAACTAAGAACTCTTTGGACGAATTTTAACAACCTAGTGTTAACTTTATTGAAAACAAAATTAATTCTTAAATACGTTATCTAAACGTAAAGATGGATCGAAAGGAAGAATCACTCGTTCATGCTACCAAAATCATAACGCTAGTTCAATCAGGAGAAAGTTTTCGTGAAATTTGGCGGATTTTAAATTTGAATGTATCGGTTGTCAGTGGTACGGGGCATCGATTTTTAAACACCAACAGTGTTAAGCGTCGTGAAGGATCTGGGTGAAAAAAAACTTCACCTAAAGAAGATCGCGCTATCGCACATTTTGTCAAAGTCAATAGGACCAGTAGTGCTCAAGAAATCATCAGTAATGTTCCATTTAACAACCAGATTTCAAAACAAACGGTAATAAATCGGTTGAAAGATTACCGTTTAAGATCACGTCGACCTATTAGGGTACCATACCTTACCGAAACTCATAGAAGACTACGAAGAAACTATACATTGATGTATAGGAATTAGACTCAAAGGCAATGGCGCAACGTTTTGTTTTCAGATGAGTCACGTTTCAATTTATACTCATCAGACCGCCATTGTGAAGTTTGGCGCGCACCGGGAGAATGGTTAAATTTGGATTACTGAATGCTGGTTGTAGCATTTAATGGAGGCTCAGTGATGGTTTGGGCGGGAATCTCTTGGGATTTTAAAAGTAATTTTAACCACTATTTGAGATTACCACTATTTTGCTTGAAATTCTGTTGGTTTTATATCGTCACGGTTGAATTTGATTTGGAAAAGGATGAATTTGATTTGAAAAAGAATAAATATGATTTGAATAAAGGTGAATTTGATTTGGATAAAGGTGCGTTTGATTTGGAAAAGGATGAATATATTTTGAATAAAGATGAATTTGATTTGTAAATTGATGAATCTGATTTGTAAAGGGTTGAATTTGGAGTGCAAAACCTATATTGTTGAAGACACTAAACGTACCTAAAAATCAAATAAGAATTAGTATCAATTAAAATTCACTTGAATTATATATTAATTTAATACTTATCTTGATAATTTAATCCATTAATTGTATGTCTTAAAACTTAAAATACTTTAAATCATTAATCCACAATAATGTAAACTTTACTTATATATATGTATATGTATACGAATTGTGACTTTGTCACAAAACCTGATAAATGTTCAGATTTTATAATTAGCTATAAATTAATTGATTCAACCTCCATCTATTGTAAACTTTGTAAAATATATTTAAGCTTTGTAATACGTTTAATAATTTATAGTCAAACCAGTTTAAATGTCAAACCAGTTAGCTACTAAAATAAATATATTTTTTAACTCTCTTACTTTCGAGCCATCAAGGAGATCATACCAATTATAAAATATAAAAGAATTAATATCAGTGTTTTTATATTTACCTTAACCAAAATTTTTTGTTCTAAATTTCAAACCACAACCAGCGGAACTTTAAAAATTTGGGGCAAAACATATATTTGAAAATATATTCCAATTTCCTAATGTTCCTTTATAATATATTTTTTATTAATCATTTGAATTATTCTAATTTTATTTTAACAATACTTAATTATTTTTACAATGAAATATAATTGTTGTTAAATATTTTTTGAAGTTTAAAATATCGATGAAATGAGTCAGCGATTAGCAAAATTAAAATTAGTTAAATAATCGGATGAATTCGTTATAAAAATCATATTAAGAAAGAAACGATTACTTTGTAACGAATTAAAAGTAACGAATTGTTGCACCAAAAGTAATGAGTTCTCGTGATTACTCAAAAGTACCGAAACTGCACATGGAAATGTGAAATGTATATGGAAGTATAAAACTGAATATGAAAATTATAAAAAAAATACTTCCATTAGGCATAAAAACCCTCACAACTCATATAAATAATAAAATATAAATTCAAAATTCACATAAAACATGAATAAAAAAATAAATATTTATATACAAGATTCATAAAATCTTTAAAATATCACAATAGCATATAAAATATTCATTTATTCATATACCTAATTATAAAAAAAATAAAACATTCATATTAATACAAAAAATTAAGTAATAAAAAATAAATATAAAACATAAATAAATAAAATTCAATAAAGATATCTGAAAAAAAAATAAATAAATAAAAATTAGTGTAAATTCATTTAAAAATATGGAACGATACTTATCTTAATTTGTAATTACAGTCTTGGTGCTTTTCCTAATTCTCCTGAAGAAAAATAATAAATTAGATTTTAATAAACTTAAACTGATGTTTTATATTACCTGGTTGCTCAATAGGTCGCTGACAACTTTCATGATGTCCTGTTGTGCCCGGTATCTCGGCATCACTGGCTACATCTTCATATAGGGTTTGAGTATTGCCCAAACCCATCCAACTCCAAATCGATTTTTTTTTTCTAAATATTTATATATATAGAGTATCTTGATTTATTTTTTCCAAATATTCCGGACGATCCGAAACTGACATAAAACGTTTATTTATGCATTCTTTTCCATTCGTTCGCTGATTTTTTATTTTTATTTTTTCATATATTTTGTACTAGATCAAAAAGCAGTGTGAAAGGAATACTTTATGAGAAGCCATTTTATTTTTTTGTACCAATTTAATTTATTAATTTAAGTCTCTAAATTAAATAAAAAAATAATTTTGTCAAAAATTCCAGCCATTCTATATCGGTTTTTTAATTTGGTATATTCTGTAGTCACGTGACCAACTATCCATTCCTCTTCTTGTTTAGAACGAATAAAAAACACTGTCAAATATTAAATACTTTTCTTAAACATAAGTAGGCATATATTAGTAGTATAAGTTTTAAATTTAAGTTATAAGTAATCAAGTATGGTCCCAATATGAATATTTGAATTGTTAAAATATACATTTAATTATGTTAATCATATTTATTGCACTTTAATTTATTTTTCTATTTCCTAACTAAAATTTGCTTAGTTGCAAAATTGAATTCTTGTCATAAGACAATTTATTCTATAAGTCAATAGATGGCGCAAATTTGTTTAAGCCTATTTGCTTAAACCAACATTCTGAATAAAGCATACGTCTTTACTACATGCAAGAATTTTTTTTGCGGTCTTAATTCTTCATTCCAATTGAAAAATTGAACTAGATTTAACATAAATAACCCACGTTTGGAAATATTTACAAATCGTTAGAATCATTTGACATATTTAACATCTTTTTCCACGACTGATTTTATTTTTCCTAATTTAACTTTTTTCTCCATTAGTTAATTCCCTAAATATTTTTTTATTCAGACCACTATATTTATTTCCTGGTACTCCGCAGTTTTTTTCATTTGCAATCGTTTAGATAGCGCTCTAGCACTTATCAATGTAACATGTGAAGCACTTTTTCCTTCCATTTCATTCCTATTCTGTTGTTTCTTCAAGAACACAGTTTTTATGAGTATATCGACTTCAATTTGCTGGAGCGATTTAAGAAGCCTGCTAATATAACGATTTTGCTTCGCCTTTACTTCCAACTTCATAATTTCAATCAAGTTTGAAGTAAAGTTTTCATTTTCTTATAATATGAATCCAGTCCTTCTCGTTCCCAACGCCTGCTTCAACCTCTCCACCATTTGCTCAAATTATTTTAATTTACACTACAGCTTATAAACACACTTTAGTATTTAAAAAATACTTCATTTGTGATTGCAAACATTTTTTTTTAACCGATAACTCAATCATTATAGATTTTGTAATATGTCTCCAAATTTTATATGTATTTATACCATTTAATATTTTTTTTGAATCCATTTATACCTTTATCCCATTAGAATCCTAAACCAGTTAATATCTCTTGATCCAAACTACAAGGTTATCATTTTGATTTGCAAAACAGATTTTTTTGACTTGCAACTAGAAGATCTCTAAACAATCGATTTAAAATCATTTCAAATTTTAGTCAATTTGCAAAAAATTTTGTTTTCGTTTATTAATTTTTTAGATCGTTAATATCATATTTTTATTTTCGAATTTACCTTCCACACAATTTCGATAAACCTTGCAAACTATTGTTCATATAAACTAAAGAGTAAATTTATGTATAATATTTGTTTTGCTGCTGTTCTTAAATAAATAATACTATTATTTTAATTATATACCGTAATGTCAATTTAACGAACTACGACATAACATGGAACAATAATAATACGCTCGTAGTGATCTGTCCTAGATATGACTTTTATTTATGACGTAGTAACATATTGGATGCTAGACTTTGTAGAATTTACATGTCAAATTGATTTATTCACCATTAACAAAGTTGCAATCTTATTGCAAACAATCAAATGTAATACATGAATAATTATTAACGGTTTAGTTACAATTTAATGCAATTTTGCTAATCTTGTAATCGATAAGTGCATTACCTATAAAACGAAAGCAAACAAATGTTTACTAAATTCAGCAAGTTGCAATTGCCATATGAACATACAATGTGCGTATTAGTCAGTATTTTATTAAGTGTCCTAATTTTCTATACAATTCATACTAATTGTGTAAGTTTAAAAACTATATATAATTAATTCAAATATTTAAATTAAAATGTTTATATTTTCAGGTAAGGGATGAAATTGTAGTGGATCAATTCGTAATTAACGAGATCGATCCAGATTTTGCCATCGATACCTCCGGACGAGTTTCAAAATATAATCGAACATCATATGTTATGAATTATAACTTTACACTTTTAAAACCACTTGGTGCAATTAAAAGTTTATTTGCAATGTATGCCCTCCAAGGCAATGAGTATCGAAATATATTTTCGGTTATGAAAAATGATACTTGTGGATATTTTCAACAAGATGTTATATTTTATGCTAAAATTTTAGCAGTATCAAATTTACCGCCAAATCGTGAATGTCCAATTCCGATAGGTTCATATTATATAAATCAGTGTTTGCTCGATGTAATTCTCCCGCCCATATTTTTATCCTATAAAAATTGGAGAGCCGATATGATTTTGTACGACATAGATGAAAAAATCGTTTCAAGATTAAGTTTGACATTTCAAATTTTAAAAAATATTTTTTGAACCAACGTTACCAGATATATGTTATTTTAACGAATAAAATTTTAAGTTTGTGGTGATTAAGGAGATATAGTTTATTTTGGGCGATATATTATGCTTCTATCGAAGTTTAGATTTGCCGGAACCATCGGATAATATAGAAATGCTGCCCTAGAATCCGGTAAAACGTGTATACTGCGATCTAAATACACAATCAATTGGTGTGGTGGGTACGCACTTCAATAAGTTATACAACAATCGGTTTTGTCAGGTTGGTGAGCTTTGGAATAACAACGACATTAAATAGGTTCAATATCACAGGACAAATGGCAACTGTTGTCTGCGTGCCGCAATATGAAAGCAGTTTCCATACCACTAGCAACCGTATATTGCATCAGAATGGATTGGGAGATGGGACGCAACTTGGGATCTGTTATGTCCAGCAAAATCTTATGACTACCGGAATGCCACTATTACGCTTGGTCACCCGACGGAGCTTATTTGACACAGCAATCTTGACAGTGACGAGCTATGGCATATATTGAAATGCCATGGGAATACTCTCCGTATAAATACTATCAACGTGCTTTGTAAAATGACCAATTAATTTCCAAACAACGTTACTGCCTTGGAAGCTAATCGTCAAATGCGAATGGTGAAATGTGATGGTATGCAAATACCTTGCTTCTAACCGGCAGCAGCAGGGATCGCGCAGGAATGTTGTCCACTTCGTCGTTCACTTTAGGGCGAGCCTTATCTTCTTTAATCGCTTTTAATAACTTCAAGCTTTATGGTCTTTACAAATTTACATGGATAGGTCTAATGAAAAAAAAGTTAACAAAAAAAAAATTGAATAAAATCGTACACACACACACACAAATATAAAATTTTAAAAACAAATAACTCAACCACTGTATGTACAATTATATATTAATATATCATTTTGTTGTCTCATTTTAGGTGCTGGTCATTCCACATCATCTAGCCACCAATATTTTGGTTGGTCATTATTTCTTTTACTTTCATGTGGTAAGCCGAAATCGTCAATATTATCAAAATTTCGCCTCGTGTTCGTCTGTTTTTTTGCTGCTTGATACTTGTGCTGTATTATCAAATTTTGTTCGTTTGCATTATCAAGCTTGCATGCAGCCAGCTTTTGCTTTATGATATTTTTACTCGTTCGCTAATGTGTTTACTGTAGAAGAAACATCTCGCTTCCATGAATGCTTTTCTCGCCTTCTCCAGTTGTATGGTTCGCCATGTAACGCATATTCTCGATATTTATGTCCAGATATTTTACCGATTCTTTCAGTGCTATTGGTTGGTGGTATGATGTTACTCTGAGTTTTCTCCAGTTACGTTGTAGATCACGGTTTGCGTTCCACATTTTGCCACATTCATTTCGATTTGCCACGTGTGTAAATAATCTTAAACATAGTCTAATGCTTTTTGTAACTGTGCCTGTATATCACTAACTAAATATTTACTGCTGTATATTACCATATCGTCAGAATATGTACAAACTTCAGTCTGTTCCGAGTTGAGCTTCTTGTTACCAATCATTTTCGCTGTGTATAAATTAAAGAGTGTTGGAGCTGTTATGCGCGCCTTGTTGAACACCATTTAAAATTTTGAATACTTTGATTGAGTGTTGCCCGTGGTTATAATACATTTCTGATCATATAGTAATTTATAGACCTTTTGGATAAGGTCACCGTTGATATTTGGTTGTTTTAATTTTGCCATCACACCATTATGCTTTTTTTATATCAATTAATACTGCGCCACACGTCCGAAACTAATTTTGTGATTGCATGTACCGTGCCATGGCATATTCATGCCGGAATCCAAACTGGTTGTCAAGTATGATTGAATTTTTATTGATATGGTCTAAAATTTGTTCGTTAATTATTATTTCGTAAATTTTGCCTAAATTTGATAATAGACTGATTGGCCGGCCGGTGAATTTCCTGAATCTGTTGAATTTTTATATATTTTAATATTGGAAATATTCGTGCCAATTTCCAAAAGTTTTATTATTTAAAAGATTATTGAAAATTATGATAATTAAATTTGGAAGATGTTTTAGAATTATGTTTGGTATTAGATCGGGGTCGAAAGAATTTGGTGGGCATGCTTTCCGTTATGGTGTCCAATTATATTTAAATTTGCCCGTCTAAAATTTGAAATTTGTTTTCGAATCGTGTCATCTTGTCTTATGGTATTTGTGTTATTGCTTTATTGACCTAATATTTTTTCTATTTGCATTTTAACATTCTGTTCGATCAATACGCGATATTCAAAAAGGTACTAAAACTTCAAACTAGTGGCGCTGTTGCTTGTTTTGTGATATGAGACGTCAAAACTTCAAATTTAAATTGATATACAAATATCAATTTAAATTAAACATTAAAATTATTTTAAAATGGAAAATCATCCAGAGAGTAAGTAATTACTATTAATAATAGTTAAAGAACCGTTTTAAATTTAAATAAAAATATTTATGCATTGTTTGTTTATATAAATAGATCGAAAACCATCTACAATATTTAGACTCAAGAAAGATTGCTTAAATGACTGGATGTAAAACGGTTCTAACTGAAAGGTGATTAAATGATAAATTTTTCAACCTCTATTAACTTGTAAGCATATAGCAGCTTGTAAGCATATAGGTGCAATATTGTTTGGTTTGCAACATTATGGCAGTACTGGTTAGTATTTTCTTCAAATTAATTAAATTTTCTAGCATTAAATTTTATATAATACTAGCGGACCCGACAGACTTCGTTCTGCCCACAAAAGTATTTATGAAATTATTTACTCTTTAGGGGGGGGGGGCTGGGAGAGTGTAGCATTCAGTGGTTTTCCAATTGAGTTGATGGGGGATCGACTCTTTCTGAAACCATCAGACTGTAAAGATCCTTTACTCTTTAAAGATCTCTACATACCATTCGGAGTCAACAGTGAACAAAATAAAAAAGAATCAGCGAAATCCGTCACTCCGTTCTTTAGTTATGCAGTCACAAACACACGCCAACACACCCGGCGTGCTTTGTTGCGCATGAATATTAACATTGAATCAAATTCATTGGTTTCTTTTATTTATTTTTTATTTTTTGGAAATAATGAAAAAAAAGTCAATTCAATACAATAGTGTATACAATATTTTTTGTTTGATTGTGTGGTGCATGAATAAATAAATTTGTTGGTGCTCCTATTCTGGAACATGCGACGTATAATTGTCCGTGAGAAAAGCACGGTTCCTCCAAATTCACACCACACACTTGAAGCGTTTGTCCTTGAGCTTTATTAACGGTTATAGCAAAGGATAAACGCATGGGAAATTGAAGACGTTTGAATTCAAATGGCATGTCTGTTGGTATTAATGGAATCCGTGGTATCAGTACAACTTCTCCTTTTGCTTTGCTAGTGAGAATTGTTGCTTCGATCAAATTGGGCATTAATTTTTTCACGGAAACTCTCGTTCCATTGCAGAGTTTTGGTGAATTGAGATTTCGAAGAAGTATGATCGATGAACCAATTTTCAAATTTAAAAGATGCGGTGGCATACCGGGTGGTTCCAAAGAATTCAAAAATTCAACCGGATAATTTACTGCGTGTTCTTGACGCAGTAAATTATCCGGGATTTGTATGATACCAAGTCACCTGGCAATTTCTGTTGAATTTGAAAATTTATTTCATTAACATTTGCATTTTTTGGTGTTAAAATTGCGCGTTCTCTTAACCAATCATGATTTTTATAGTTTTGAACAATGTTTGGAAAAACGCGATCAATTAGTTCTTCTTTTGATGGTATAATTGTGCAAAAGTTGTTTGGTAACGTGATAAAGCCATTTAAATCACTTGCAATTTTGCCATCGCCAATCTGTAGCAGTTGCTTCGAAAACTCACATGCTGATGGATCATTTAGAAGACGCACACGCATATTTATGTTGAGCGATAACTTTTGTACATTTCCCCAAAGAAATGAACTTTTCAAACATGCATTAATTTCATCACATGGAGTCGATCTGGGAATGACGGGCAACGTTTGTCGAAAATCACCAGATAGCAATATTAATGCACCTCCAAACAACTGTTGATTTCCACGTAGATCCTGTAATGTTCGATTCAATGCTTCCAAAGATTTTTTATGGGCCATCGGACATTCATCCCATAAAATATTTGCTGCTTGTTGCAAAACTTTGGCCATTCCAGAATTTCTTGAAATATTACACGTTGGAATCTCAACCGTTTGCATGTTTAATGGCAATTTTAAAGCAGAATGTGCAGTTCGGCCACCATCCAATAATGTAGCTGCAATACTTGAAGAAGCAAGTGCCAATGCAATTTTTCGTTCGGATCTAATTGTTGCTAAGATTAATGAAATGAGAAATGTTTTTCCAGTGCCACCAGGAGCGTTCAAAAAATATAATCCACCAGTGTTGTTAATGACAGCTTGCATAATTCTATCGTTTGCATTCTTTTGCTGAACATTCAATTGTGGAATGAGTGTTTGCATAAACGCACGCAATTCATCACATTCAAACAGCTGTTCGCGTTGCAATTCTCGCTGAAATAAATCATGCATTGAACGATTAGTTGCGATCATGCCTAACTGTCCTAATGCTTTATTTGCAATAATAAGGCAAATATCTTCAATCAATATCAAAGCCTCATTATAAATTTCTAATGTATCTACCAATTCGGGATCCATCGAACGATGTTGAAGTCGAATCAAAATGTCTTCAGCCATGAAATCTTTATATTTATTCCACAATTCAAGTGGGTTTGATGGATAGCATGTTGATATTATTGCGAATAACATACGTATTTGATTTGGGTGAGCTGAAACTGATGCATCATTAAGCGTAGCATCCCAATGCGTATCATCTTCAAGCAAACGCAATCGTTGGCATGCATCACGATATGTTACACACAATTCACTATCAACAGTTCTTAAATTCTGAAATGACTGTGGCCCACGTACGTTCACCAACAACAACCGCAAATAAAAACATTCAACATTATTTGGACTAACTGTATAAATGCGGCCTAAAGCATCCGTTGAAAAAACACCTCGGTAGCCATCAACAGGAGTACCTTGTTTGCGGCGTTGAAATTTTTTTGTTGATGCGTTCCAAGTGAAATATCGTGGTGCTTCCGAATATAATAGTGTTCTTGCAAATTCATCCGTTTCACATAACTTGAAAAAAGCTGTCAGTGTAGTTGCTGGAGGCTGTACTGCTCTTTGTGCGGCATTTGCATCAGTAAAATAAACACGTTGGCCATTTTCAAGATGGACTGCTAAATGTACAACAACAGGGTGTCTGTCATGTATTGGGAACGAAAAAATTCGCCAAATAGCTTCGTTAGTACTAATATATCTTCCCATTTGGTACTGCAAAATTTCATCATTTGTATTTTCAGCAGCCACTCCGAAAACAGCCATATCGCTACCTTTATTGACATACTTGCAAATGTATTTTATTGATTTGACTGAATTGCAGTATTCGACATTTATATGAGCATTGAAAATTTTTGATAACAACGGTGAATACGGCACTATCCAGCGATTATCCACTTCAAAGTCTTGGTTCCGGATTTTAACGGTAGTAGTTTTACCATTATTTTGAGCTGATCGTCGACGATACTGTGGATATCCATCATCACCGTGTATTGTTTCAGCAATCAATTGTCTTGGAAAACGCTTTGAACATTTGCCGTCGATCATACATGGTGAAATTTGATTGATTTCACCGCAGGGACCGTGTATCATATTTTTCGTGCCAACTGCGAATAATTGTGGATCGATGGTTTGATCTGGAATTTCGGCCGATATAACACTATCAATCATATCTGGTGTTATTTTCCGTACCAACCATATCAAAATGTGAGCGTGCGGCAAGCCTCTCTTTTGCCATTCAATTGTATACATATAGCAGCGCACTTCTCCAAATACACGGAGCTTGACAATCCATCAACTTTTTAAATTTTTGGTGGAATATGCGAGCGGTTATATCGTGTCGATCTGTTGGCACCTGACCATCAAATAAGTAATCATACACATCAGCCCATTTTGGGTTGCAAGTAAATGTGATGAATAAATCTGGACGGCCGTAATGACGAACATATGACATGGCATCTTGTGTATACTCGTGCATATGACGTGGGCTTCCGGTATATGACGATGGTAATATCGTCAAACGGCCAATGTCATTCACATTCACATCATTCAATAGTGCATCACGTAAATGTATGTACTCTTCAGATCTCAATCGGTCTTGATTATGACGGATGAAATTCAATCGTTCGCTCTCGATTTTAGCATACATGTCCACAATGTATTGATGGAAAGTTTATTGCATCGCAAAATGTAATTGTCCTCTTGATCACGAATCATCAATCGATACGAATAAAAATTCATCGCACTAACTTTTTTCGTTGTTTCTGCACCTGAAAATAATAAAAATTATTCTTTTATTTTTTTTTTGTTTTCTAATCAAAAATCATATTTTTTTTTACCAGTCGTTGGATTTATCATCGGTATATTTATATGATAACCATCATCTCCTCTCCAGAATAAAATCGGGTATTGCAATGCGTCATAACAACGATGGAGTTCAGAAATACGATTTAGTTGCTCATTCCTACGGTACAAAACAATATCTCTTGGCCGAAATTGTTCACCAACTATTACGATTGCCACTTCATCGATTGTTGGTGCATTAAATCGCCTGGCATGTTGTCCGAGTGGTGTTCTGTCGGCACGTATTATTATTTTATGGTCATCCGTGGGCATCTGATCCAGTGCAATCTTGAATAATTTGACCAATTCATTGTGCTGATGTAAAAATCTTTGCAGCTCACTCAATATTTCTCGTCTTGTATTTGAAGCAATTGCACAGCGCTGATTTAATTCGCTGTTCTCATTACCAATGAAATATATTTGCAAAAACTGATGGTCAGCATCTGGGAATGGCAACAATGACCCAGCTCTATGGTATATCTGTCCTTGAATCTGTAATGTTTTTGAAATAAATTTAGATGACAAATCTGAATTTTTGAAGACATCAGAGACAGCACATAAATGAAATGTCATATCATTTGTTCCATGCGAAGTAATTACCTTAAAAGTCGGCATAAATCCATCTCTTATAATATTTGAAGCTCCAAAAGATGTCATTTGGAAGCATGAATTGTACTTTTGAATATTTGTTAAAAAATGCTTCGACGCTGGTGAATTGCCATAAATTAATGAGTGCAAAGGGTCTGGTGGAGTTTCTAATACAGGCAATTTAACTTTTCCACCAGCACAGCACATGCCAGGCGTTTCGTTAATAAATTTGACTGCTTTACAATGCACACATTGTTTATTCATTTGACAATATAAGAATGCATACTGTAATCAATTGTGCTATCATAATTATAAGCCGTCAATTCCATTTGTCGTATGATTTGAATTGAAGGACGCGTACATCCATTTATTGACCTTGCACCTTCAACCGTGTTTGCACTATCAACCGATTGGTTTATACGTCTACGTCGTTCCCTCTGTGATCTTCAATTGGTTGAAACAACTGTTGAATGACGTGTACGTCTACCAATATTTGAACGTGGCAAATTCAAATCCGATAGCAATTCAACCAGCAAATGCAAATGGAAAGTGTATATACACTGCGCTGTCTGTTTGTATTCAAACGCTTAAACAAAACCACCGAGCAATTGGCGCAGTGGTTAAAGCTGCGGTGTTTGGGGCGGGAGGTACCGGGTTCGAATCCCAACAGGGGAGGGTTGCAAAAGGGATTTTTCATCACTTGATTTCGATCGGTCATCCTGTACTGACATGGACGATGAACACAACTATGACCCCCTGTTGGAGTGCAGAGTCCATGGGCCGAACCATCGTCCATGTCAGTACAGGATGGCATGGAGCAATGCAATGCGCAGATGGGATATTCAACAATCGCGAACCTGTATTCGTGCGTCCTCGATTTGGCCCTAGTAAGTTGGCGTAAGGTAAGGACGTTAAATAAACCGCGAAAGAGTAGGGTGAGCTTCGGCCCCAGAAAATTGTAGGGATTAAAATATAAAAAAAAAAAAAAAAAAAAACAAAACCAAATGAATTGTTTGATGATGTATAGCTGAATATATGAAAAAACAAAAAAATCAAATGCGACTCTTACCGATTTCGTCTGTCCACAATGCGAGTTCGATGAAAAAGAACCTTAAAATGATCAATCACTGACACTGACTTTATGCGCTACAACGTGTATTTACCGTGTGTATGAAGCAGTGTTGAGCGTTATTCAATAAATTTTTATTCAAATAGCAAATAATTTTTTATTTGATATTTTATATTTGGAATTTTTTGATTTCAAATTTCGACTGATATCTTTTTAATTGTGTCACCCGCACACGCTCATAGGCACCTACGTATTTGTTGTTATTTTTTTTATATGGACAAAATCACATGTTGACATGAAAAATCATAAATCACGAACGCGTCGACCGATTTCGTGCAATTTTAGATAAACCATCTACACGACCATACAAACAAACCCTACAAATTTGATCGAATTCGGTTTGACCGTTCGTGAGTTATAAAGTCACAACACACTTGCAACAATTTTTTATATATATAGATGTTTAAAGGCAAATCGATGGAAAGGATATCCTCAACGATCTGTTTACAAAACTGGCATCAACCTTCATTCAAAAAAAGTTGTTGTAAAACATAATATCAACGATTGTGTCACTTCAAAGCCGATTGAGGCAAAATATATAGCTGAGTACAGCGGAGTGAACGTGACAAATGATTTGCAGAATATATCCATAAATTTAAAAGAAAGTACCAACATGTATGTTCGGAGGAATGTCAACGCAGCAGGTTATTTTAAAAACCACAGTTAGAGATGATAAAAATCGAAACATCTACACAAAGAAATTCTAAATTATGGTTTGATTTTCGCAAATCCAAGATAACAGCATGTAATGCTCTGGATGTTCTAACAACTGTTTGTATTAAACGATTCAGCATAAAAGTGGCAAAAAAGATAATTAAAGAACGCAAGGTCACAACATCAGCTCTATGATGGAGAATCAAAAACGAAGCTAAGGCCCTAATCGCTTATACATCCTACATTAGGGTCAACATCAATCAAATTGGTCTGTGTATCGATAAAAAATAAAATTTTCTGGCTGCATCACCTGTACTCAATAAAAAAGGACGCAAATTTTGAGAGGTTGGGATATATTGTGAATGGGACATTGAAGAAAACTCACAAATATTATTTACAATGCCAGTTGCAGATGAGAGTCACAAACACAATTCTTTGTGATTTCGTAATATGGACACCAACGCAATTTTATATATTAACGATCCAATACGATGAAGAATATGTAACAAGATGTTTAGGAACATTGAGGAATATTATACCAAAGTTTTCTGTGCAGAATACCTGAAATAAGTGATAATTTTTATATTGGAATGAATTATGTGATATTTTTAATATAGTAACGATTACCAAAATATATATTAGATAATAAGTTACTGGCAATATGTACTTAAATTTGATTTTGTATCTTTATAAGTTTAACATTTATATGACTAGTGTTTGTGGTAATATTTTAGATACTTACATATTAAATCCTTAAATTTTTTTAGTAGAAGGTCTACTAGAATATGTCGGTTAGTAATTACCCGCGTTTCAAGAACTTCACTCGGCGTAATTTGTTTCTGGTTTCTAAGAAATGGTGAAATGTTAAGCACAACACATTTACTTTCTAGGAGGTCACTTATGTCAAACCCCTTATCTGCTAACACAATGTCTCCTTCGCTGCATACATAATCTACGTCCAGTGAAAAACTATTTTCCTAGTGACCAACAGCGACAAGCCGTACATAATGGAAAATATCATATTCTGGGCATTTTACTCTCATGATAATTTCATAATAATTTCATGATAAATGTCAAATAAATCAAATAAATTCGGTGATTATTGTCAATAATTAAAATCGTGCGCTACTAAACACTTTATTAAACAATTTTAAATTGAATTGATTTACAAAAATTAGTACCACAGAATGGACAGAAGGTGTAAAGCAATTAATAAAATATTAATGCTTAAAAAACTGGAGGATCTAGAAAAAAAAGAAAATGCTGACCAAAATTTTTGGCCAAGCAATGTTCGGAACCGTTTGAAGAAAAGCTATTGCATAGCTTACTTTGGGGCGAAAACAATTCTTTTAAACATTTTACTAGACTGTCTTACGAACAATTTAATGAAATATTGATACTAGTAAGTATTATGTTAGCACATTACTTCATTTGTATAAAATTTAAGGTTATTCGTGGTTATACTTAATAAACTATATTTTAGGTACAACATTAAATCGAAAAAAAAAGATACCACATATCGGCAAGCAGTGAGCGCTCAGATCAGGTTGGCTGTAACACTGCGATACATTGCAACAGGAGATTCGTTTCATTCGTTAGAATATTTAGCTAGGGTGTCACGAAAACCCATATCTTCATTTGTTCCAGAAGTTCTAACCACAATATACGTAAAACTTTAACCAAAATACTTAAAAGTAAGTATACATATTTATTTCAGTTACGTAAATAATCACAGTAATTCATTTAGCATAATGAAAAAAGTATATAATATAAAGTAGATAATATAAAGTATATAATACATAATAAAAATATGTTTAAATAATAATAATTGCAGTAATTCAAAAATTCGTTTGTCACAAAAGCAATAACTAGCTAATTCATAAGAATATAACTTATTCATAAGAAAAGAAACAATAACTTAACCCTTTCGGTCATGATTTAATTCTAGCAGTGATAAAAAATCCATATACGTTTATTTTGAATCTGTTGGGCTTCCTAAAGCAGATTCTGAAAGAAATTTTGTTTTAGCTGCCGCTAGGTCAGAATTAGGACATGTACTCAAACGAGAACAAATCGGTTCAATAGGTTAAAAAAATAAAAAATTACAGAAATAGAATATTTACATTATTTCAATAAAAGTTTACAAAAATAATTCATTTAATAAAATAGTATCACAAATAAAAATTTATAAAAGTAAAATATAATTATAAAACAAAATATAACTTAATAATTTCAATTCAGTCTTTTGGTAAATACTAAGGAACTTTGGTTTGGCGAAATTGTACTGATTTATATTTTTTCATCTTTGCTGTGGAAGTTGTAAAAGCAATTATTGTCTTTACTAAAACAAAGATGCACATTACATTTGCAACAACTAACTCTACTCTTTTCTTTACATTTCGAATATTTGCAGCGACTTACTGACTCGCTGCGCAATGGAACATGACGTATGTCATCATTTCTTCAATAGGCCGAATTTCCGTCTTAGTGTTTTTCCTAGGTAAGCTACTGTACGAATCAGCGTTACTTTTAGATAATGGCCTTCCCCTTTTTCGGGTAACGTTTTGATCAATAGTAGTCAAACAGTGTGACACATACAGTCGAAAATTGAGTTAATCCATAACATCCTTTGAAGGAGAGCCAATATTTTTATGGGCAATTTTATATTCAATCCAGCTTGATACAACTGCAAAACCAATAAAATGCCCGATTACCCATAATGTCCACTTTCTCGATTTATGGAAAAAGTGGTAATAACTTAATAGTTGATCGAACAAATCAACACCTCCCATTCCCATATTATAAGTTTTAACGATTTGTGGTTGTTTTATTTGAACATACATTGAATTAAATTTATCGTATCTTCGTACCATAACTTTTTTTCCGATTCCAGCAAAATGTGAAGCCAAATAAACCGCCTTGTTATCTTGCCACTTGATTACCTTCAATTTCCCATCTTTGCTTGTTACTTGATCTGAAGATCCACGGCCTTGCTTTTTCAAAGTTTTGTCATCAATGTTAGGTGGGTTTCGAAATCTGTTGACACGAATGGTTCCGATAGCATTTATCTGCAGTTGGGTCAAACATTCAAATAATTGATAGGAACTAAAATAATTATCGAAACATAAGACATGTCCCGTAGTTTTGATCCTCTTGGTTAGTTGTAAAACTATGGCCGCTCCATAACCAAACCGCTGCACAGACCCACTTTTTAATTCGGTTGTTGAGCCTTGGTAAATAATAAAGTCATAGGGTAATCCGCT
This sequence comes from Tipula confusa, assembly GCA_963556175.1. Taxonomy (NCBI): domain Eukaryota; kingdom Metazoa; phylum Arthropoda; class Insecta; order Diptera; family Tipulidae; genus Tipula; species Tipula confusa. Next base: position 127,117,076 of record OY744475.1, read on the forward strand.
TTTACCACATAACAAAAACACCTGAAATTGAAATCAAATATTTTATTTAAATGATTTAACATCGACCTGATACTATTACTATACCTTAATACCCCAGGGACAGGGTTTCCCTTTAATGTACTGTTTAATACTTAAACGACCTTTGAATGGAATAATTTGTTCGTCCACTGAAATATTTTCTTCGACAATGTGCTCTAAGCATCTTTTACGTATACAATTTATTAACGGCCGAGTTTTGAAAAGCTTGTCTTGATTGCCTTCTGGCACTTCTAAATTATTTACGAAATGAATTGTATTCCTAAGTTGCGAAAACCGTTCGTGTGACATAGCCTGAATAACCGTTTGAATGGATATGTATTTATTAAAATACATACGAATTCGTGGCATTTTTAGAGTACCCATTAAAATTTGTATACCAAAAAATTTTAATAATTCGTTTGACGAAGTTGGTCGAAAACTAGCTATATTTTGCTGCTTAGCATACAGATTGCTAAAGAAAGCCATACTTGAAAACATCTCCTGAGGAATGTATTTCATAAAAATAGCGTATGGAGATGTGTCCAATTCAACTTCGCACAGCTCATGTTCAAATAAAAAACCGGTTGTCTCGATGTTCCTTCTGGTCCATGCAATTTTAGATTTTTCAGTTGTTTCAAATTTTTGGCTTTCATCAATAAATTCAAACTGAATATTGTCATCAATAACTATTTCAGCGAATTCATCGGTCCCCATTGCTAATAGTGTAGCATTTTCCTTTAACGTTGTTTCGTCCTCGTTAGAACATTCTGGGATAACTACTGGCCCTTGCATCATTACTTCATCAAACAAATCAAACGGTTTTTCTTTATTTACGCTTACTAAATCATTTTGATTATTTTCGTTGAGGATATCCTCCAAATAGTTGGCAGTTACTGAAACGTCCTCGTCCTCAGATAAATCAAGTTCGGAATCACTTGCATTTATTAAAAGAGCGGCTTCGTCCAAAGAACGTTTGGCTTTTTTATTTTCACCCAATATTCGCTTTAGAGCTTGCTTATCACTCATTCCTCCTTAATTATAAGATAATGTTAGCAGAAAATCACAACAGTTCAGTAGGAATGTCTACAAATAAGAACAAATTTATTAATGTATTTATTTGTACACAAATCCTTTGAATCAAAATGTATTCATTTGGGAACATACATTTACAGCAAGATTTAAACGATTAAAATATTAAATATACTTAGTTTCTGTTTGGTTTAATGAAAATTAAACACCTAAAATTTATATTATTTTTTTTATATTAATTAAACCGTTACAAATTAGTCAAAAACTATATTTTACTTGGAGCAAAAGATATTCAACTTTCACTCAACTTCATTGACTACAAACTGTCATTTAAACTAATATTAACATAATATCCGTGTAAAAAAATATGTAAAACATACTAAAACCAATACTAATCAAAATACATTTAAAAGGAAAACGATAATGTAAAAATTCTAAGAACTACACTGTTTTAAAAACGATGTGTACAAATGAGTACATCATGACTGAAAGAGTTAATAAGAAAATTCTATATACAAAAAAATAAAAAAATTTAATTAAAATTAAAATCACAGTTTTCGTCGATTTCAGCCGCTTCCATAGCATCCTTTAATACAGACGATTTCACTATTACATTTTTTAAGATTTTAATCCTTTTAGAATCTGGGATAGTAAAGCTGCTTGTTGTAGAAGAAATAGGCATATTTATGAAAGATGATTTTGAAATGGAACTATATGCGTTGCTGTGTTGTTTCATATTGATTGGAGTAGAAGTTAATGGTCTTGTGGTTTTCGTTGATGTAAAAGAGGATGGCATATTTATTAATGATGATTTTGAAGTGGGTGAATATTGATAATTATAAATCACCGTATCCTCGAAATGCACTGGGCTGCAAGATGGTGGTGAACTGCTGTGGTGGTCTTCAGAGTTTTGAGTTTGGGGCTGGGAACATGTGTTGCAATATGTTTTTTAACTTAATAATTTTATTGCCTGTTAAGTATGCAGGAATACAAGTAAATGCTTCTGCTACGTCTAGCTTGTGAATTTGTTCCAGTTGAAGCGCTACAGTTGACGAAAATGTTTTAAATATGTTTTGTGGGGCGATTTGTTTTAATTCAGCAATTGCTGCTTCATATTTATCAACTTTTTTTGACTTTTCTTTAGTTGCTTTTTTGTTATGTATTGATTTATTATGCATTGGTTTTTCATCAGCTGACAAATCAATGGCTTCTTCTGCTATTTCAATTTCAATCTAAATAAAATAAACATAAATAATTATTAACTGTATCAATCATTATAAATAATCAAAAAAATATTATTTTAGATTAACAACACGGAAGCTGGATGGCATGAAATTACGCAGAATTATTGGAAAATATGGAATTTGCCGCACACCCTGAGTGCTATTGATGGGAAACATATTAGGATTATCAAGCCACCTAATTCTGAATCGGATTATTTTAATTTTAAGGGATACCATAGCATAGTCTTATTAGCTATCTTAGATGCACATTTCAGATTTTAAGTAATTGATGTTGGATCTAACGGGCGAGGTTCTGATAGCACAATTTATGAAAATACAAATTTTTTTTAAAAACCTGATCAGTTGAACATCCCGCAACAAAATTATTTAGAAGGTGAAACGATGCCCGTGCATAACTTTTTTATCGGTGATGATGCATTCAAGTTGGATCGGCATATGATGAAACCATTCACCAGATGCCAAAAATTAAATACTAAGCAAAAAATATTCAATTATCGGTATATCTCGAGCGAGATTAACCGTGGAATGTGCTTTTGGTAGATAAGCTTCGCGTTTTAGAATTTTCCATAGACCAATAGACGTTAAACTTGAAACAGTTGACATGATTGTCACAGTATGTTGTGTACTTCACAATTACTTGACGAAACCAATCAAGCCGAGAGTAATTTGCGATGATTTACAGCCAACTAGTTTACCGCCAACATTTTCTAATATAATACTTGAAAATGAATCAACCACAAGCTCCACCACGGTAAAAATTTCAGTGACAAAAAATTTAAATGTGAATTGAATATAAAATAAAAACTACTCACATCACTATTATAACGAGTTTCTCTTGATTCATCTTCCTCTTCACCGAAATTTCCTGTGGATGCCCGCAAAACAATTACCTCGTCCAAAAAATTTAGTTCTTCATAAGGTACCACTTTGCTTTGTCTTCAACACCTGTCCTTGATTTTTTTTGTTTATTTAATTTCAGCTACATATGTGCTGCGTAAATTTCTTATTTTTTTTTCTTAACTCTATGTCCATTGCTAGTTCTTCGGCTATTGTTTGGTACGCAGCATTCTTCAAATCTGATCTTCTAAAATTTTTACTAGTTATTTTCCACAAGCATTCGTTACTTCGAAACATGTCGATTAGTTTGACGGTATTTTCCGTATTGAATGCCATAATTTATTAGAGATATTTTATTAGATTATGAATTATTCTAATTTTTTTATACTTTTAGACATTATATATAGATGCGGAAAAAAAATAAACCAAAAATAAAATTACACAGCATAAGCTTGCATTTGCACTCAAAAAAAAAAAATTAAAATGAAAAAATATTTTTCGTATTGAATTGGAATTGATTGGAAAAAGTTTTTTTTTTTAGATTCTATTATGCTCTTATTATTCTAAATTTTTTATACTGTTTTAAGAGGAAGCGGGAAAAAAAGTAAACTAAAAATAAAATTAAAAAATATAACCTTGCATTTACGCATAAACACTAGTACGTCTAAACACTCGAAAAAAATTAAAATGAAAAAACATAACCTAAAGATACATTTTTATTTGACATTTAGTACAAATTTCATGATAATATTTACGTGAAATAGCCTCCTGATAATTTGCTGAGAGTGTCAAAATTTGTATAATATACTTACACATACATTGATAAATTTAATCTCATGAGACAAAATCTCAGTGATTTTGCATAGTGTTAGTCAAACACAATATTAATTGGTCTCGTTTTGGTAAATATTAATCAAAAGGAGATGGTACGGTTCGACGGATAAAATTAAATAATATTTCGAATCTGTTGTATGTCAGCCCAGTGTATCGTTTATATTCCTTAGCTGATAACCGATCACAATAAAAAGATAGGGGTAATAATTGAGAAGTCTGGGAGGAGATGTTCGTTTCTTTTTTGCTCATCAGCTAATAACTCATAGGCAGTATTATCCGCTTCCATCATTAATATATGTGCCTCTTCTCTTAGGGTTTATAATATTTTCATAGATATTACGATGTGCCTCACCTGATATATCACCATCCTCTTGAACTGAAATATTATTTTGAGTTTTATAAGTTTTACTAATATATCCTCGTGAATTAGGTGCTGGCCGATTTACTTTTAATGCTAGTGAGCGGTAACGTGTTTGCGGTAAATGCTCACTAGCGATGGCATTTGGCTTTAAAAACCGTTTAGTATCACCTATGAGTATTATACATTGAATATTTCATAAATTTACTAAAGGAATCAAACTTACCATGATATAACGTTGGCTTATAATCCTCATCTTTGAAATGTAAACCTCACACTTTTGCGTGTCTACTAGGTTTTTTACCACTTCGAAGTGCCAGTAACCATCTCGTCTTCATATGACTTTTTGCTGGAAATTGGTGAAAATTTATTTTACAGCCTGGAACTTTTATCGAGTTGCATTGAGGCACAGAGCAATACTGGACCATTTTTTTCAATTGATAAAAAATTAGATATTTAATTTATAATAATAGTTGTGTTGTACACACAATATTTTTATTTTTTTATTTTGTTTAAATTAAATATTTTAAATTTTAAATTCTGATGACAACTTTCCGATAGTAATTTATTCAGTTTTGACAGCTCTATCCCAAAACTTACAACTGCTGACATCTACTTTAGTTGTGTTTCATATCGCGTATTGTACTGTACGTTTAATTTCTGTTTTCAAATTTGAATTTAGCGTTGATTTGCACTTGTCAAATATTTTTGATTTCTTCTAAGGTTGCGCCAAAAAGTTTTAATTATTTTTGCAATTTTGCCAATATAATGTATAATTTCGTCGTCGTTTAGATTAGGTGTGTTGGATGTCAATGTGCAATGATCATCATGCTGTCCGCGTTCCTGCTCAATTTGTCCGCGCAAAATTGGACCTTAGTTTTTTGGTCGTTTCGTTTGTGCCCAGTTTACAGGCCGGTTGCCTTATTGTCGCTGTCAAATCGATGCGTTGGTATTTCTCCTCTGCTATTTGTTTAAATTTTAATGCGCTCATCTGCGATGGCCAGGTTTTAAAAGTTTACGAATTTTATTTTAGAAAATTTTTCTCCATTCTTCAACGAAACGCTTATCCGAAATTTCATTCGCCGAAGACGTACAATAAATTGATATCAAAAATATATAATTTAGTGCATTAGTAATTTTTAATTTAATGATGGTAATCTTAATGTCTGGCTGGTTGCTTAATCCCTGTAGAGAGACTGTTTTATACTTTAATCAGTAAAGTATAGTAAAGTATGTTCTGAATAAGTTGTGCAATTTGTTGCTGAATTGTACGGAACCATTCCGTCCATTCTTAAAGTTAGTTGATTTATGGTTGCTTCGTATTGCATGTTGTTCGCTGTTTGATGTGGTTGTGGTGGTACTGGGCCCGTCTCGCTCTCTCAGCATATATCTCGTTTTCTTCTATCACTGGTATTGATGTGAACATTTTAGGTGGTGCTGCTTGCTGTTTGCGTTTTTCAATTTTTTGTTTTAGACGTTTTATCATTGCTTGATAGATAGTACATCCTTTGTATGATGTGGGGTGTTACAGTTGGTTCGCATTCTGTTAGTCCTCTTAGTACTAGAGATTTTAATTTAACCTGTTTTGATGTGTAAGTAAAGTATTTTGTTTTAACGTCATATAGAATAGTTTTTAATTCATTGAAATTATTCAGTTCGTCCGTTATTACTGTATGTTTATTTATGTTCACACGTCGAATTTCGAATCGTTCAATATTCATCCCTTTTGCTAGTTCTATAGTATTTTTATATTCTGGTCGTGGATATGGATTGGTAGTGAGTGATCTTGGGCTCTACTTAATTTTTGACACTTTATTGTTATTGTTGTTATTATTAATGTTTGTGTTGTGTTTTTAGCGCGTACGTTTATTTAACAATTTCAAAGTCGCTATATGATCTTTTGCTACTATTATTTACAATGGTGGTGATTTGTGATTAGGCTTGCCACCTGTCCTCCTTCGTGGAGGACAGTTCTCCTTTCGTAAGAAATTGCCTGTATCCTCCACTAACACAAAAATGTCCTCCACCAGAAAGATAAATATATATATTTTTTAGAGTGCGACCCGGGACTGTAAATAACAAAGAGTAGGATTGACATGTGAGTAGATTATCGACAAGTAAACACTATAATGGTAAAACACCAATCTCTTTTAGCGATTATGGAAGATCTACTTCAACGTTTATTCGAAACTAATTATTTCATCGTTTTGGATTTACCAGGTAGCGATGAGTTTAGAATACTCCAGATTCAATACCCATAACCACTTTTGTTACTGTTGATGGACATTATAGGTCTCTTAAAGTGTCATTTGGGTAGGCCGATTCCCTGCTGTTTTCAAGAACATTATGGATTGAATAGTTGACGAGACTAATGGGGAAATAGTGGTATATCTAGATGATATGGGAAAATTAGACCGGTTGTTAAATGTAATAAAGTGTCCTGGTTCATTTCTTAACCTGGAAAATAGTCATGTCTTCAAACGCAAGGTAGAATTTTTAGGGCGATCGCGAGTTACACCCAGAAGATCAAAATCACATACCGATGTAAATTTTCCACAGCCGCAGAATAGAACCTAGATATCACTACAGTTTATGGGATTGGCAGGATTCTTTCTTTCGGTACAGCGTTTCTACTCTAAATTAGGAAATCGCAAAACTTTAGCAATATAAGACCCTAATTTAGCACATAAAGTGGTTACCGATGCTTAATCGAAAGGGTTAGGTGGAAGTTTGTTGCAAGTCAATCAGTATAAAAAAAAATTGACCTGTAGTCTATTTAAACTGATAGATCAGCCAATGTGAACAAAAGTAATATTCATACGAATTAGAAGCCTTAGCCTTCGTCGCGATGATACCCGATTGTGCGACATTACAAACTTGTTCAACAAAAAAAAATGTAATACCAAGAATTTCAATAAGATGGCTAAAATTAGCAGATTACGATTTTGTCATGGAATATCGACCAGGAATTCAAATGAAGCATGTGGTGGTGCTGAGTCGGAAAACAAACGGTGAGGAAGAACTGATGCATCCGGCCAGTTTACATGTAAGCCTGTCGCAGGACTACTAAATGAGTCGTTCCTAGAATGATCAAGTGGAGATTTACCTAACTAAAGCGATGTGGAGTTCAGAAGACATCTGGTTGCTCCAGAGAAATGTTTTGATTCCAAAAATGAAAATTAATGGCAACTTGCATCGAGCGGATATATACAAAAGCACTATCAGGATAAAAGTAAGGGGAATTACATCCGATACCAATACCATTCAATACCGTGCATATCGACCAGCTTGGACCATTTCGTAATACGCTAATACGTGTAAATTGTTCCAAAGGTATTGTGAAGACAACGAAAGATATGGCTGTCAAGGAAATGGATCATGCTGCGGTTAACAATAAAGAGACGTTTGATAGTAAACAACGGAAATTAAGGAACTATAACGAGGGTGATATGGAGATCACGAGGGAGCGCAGATCGATTTTTAATGAAAGTTTATTTTTATGAAACGTTTTTAATGCCGATACGACGTTTTTAACTTCGACCAAAATAGATTGGATTTTGTATTTACCCGAAAATTGAATTTAAAGAAATTCTTGGTCACATATCGACGAGATGGATGTCTTTATTGCTTGCTATAGATAGAACTATAATTATTTTGGCAGCTTTATCTAGATAATTCTTAGTGAAGATTTGCCAAAATGGATGTTTCGATGTTTTCGACTTACAAAATGGTAAAATGTTTTTGTCGCTAGCAGTGTTTAAAATAAAAGTTTAACTGTCCTCCTCTGGTATTTTCGAAAGGTACACAGTTAAAAATCTTCTGTTTAAATGGAATAGAAGCCTTGTATTAAATTTTATACAATACAATATTCTATTATAATTTAATGCAAACCACCGATAAACAATTGTTTAATACAATACTATTAAAAAATAATGATATTGCATTAAATATTTTTGTTAAAAATGAGTGCAGCGGTAAATCCATTATTTTACTCTTATTTTTATTCATTTTTACTCAATTTTACTCTCATCGACAGTTATCATAAGCAAAAAAAATTATAATATGTACTTTTTATATAATATGTATAGGATAGCTATATATTTTTTGTTTCTTTTCTCGATCGGTAAATTTTTATATTCTCGACTTATCCTGAATATTTCATTTATATTTGTGTAGCGTTTAGTGTAGATCCATTTTAAAATGATATTTTTTTTTTTTTTTTTTTTTTTTTTTTTTTTAATCAAGAGAAAAGTAGAGTTATTTAGGTTTGTGATAAAAAATAAAATATAATATGTGGTCAACATGTTGTTAATATGTGGTTAATAAAAATTATTAAACATAGTGATAGCGAGTTTAAACATAAAGATTTCGTAATTTCAGGTAAGTCGCACGTTTAATTTGTTGATTATATAGTTTTTAATATGTAATATTAGAAGTATTAGTTTTTAATATGTAATACTGGAAGTATTAGTTTTTACTATACTAAGGTCACACGACAGTTTCTAGTGATTTTATTGGCTTATTTACTTAATAGAATTAATATTAAAAATTTAACACTTAATATTTAATTAAAAAATAATTTATTAAATAAAAATTATAAAAAATTTTGATATTATAGTTCTTACTAAATATACTAACTTAAGTTTTTTTTCAAACTTAAATATTTTAGATGACATATCTCATTTTGTGGATTGCGAAGAAACGCTTGTTCCAGCCGATATGTTTATAGGAATAATAAACCAATGTTATACTCATCCATAATTTCACCTGAATATTGTATTAAAATAGAACCTACATCAGCTTTACAAAGGAGTGGTACTAATAATTCTTAAAAATTAATAGAAACAAGTTGCCAACTTATAATAATAATTTGATTAATTTTAATTTTTAATCAAATAAAACAATAAAAATATATTATAAACAATGATATCTATTGAAAAATAAAAACCAATTTTATAAAAATACAATACAATATTGCATTATTACTTTTAAATAGAGGCTGCATTTGAATATAATGGTTCCATCCATTATACTAATAAAATGGTGGCACCATTGAAAGTTAATAGAAACAAAAACACACATTTTAATAGATCTTGTTTTAAAAAAAAACTAATGGTGTCTGTATTAAAATCTAATAATTCAAAATTGATATTTTTTAATACAACTTGCATTAAAAAAATGTAATGATTTTCTTCTATTAAAATGTAATAGAAAATTGCGTTGGACTTATATACAATAGAAGTAGTATTGTATTTTCGTAATTTTTTTTTACTGTGTGGCAAGCCTATTTGTGATAGATGTATCATGTTAAAATCATGATCATCTTCATCTAGTTCGTCAATGAGGGGCCCAAATTTCTTGACTAGTTCGAAATTTGGTTGTATCGGAAAGTTTGTGTTAGGCTCTAACTGTTTTTTTAGTAATTTAATCTCACTATTTAAATTTTTTACTATATTGTTTAGACTGAAAATTTCACCAGGTATGTTTTGATTTGTTGCCGGACATTTACGTAGTGGTTCTATTATCATTTCTGGTGTCGCTTTAATGAAGCTTTCTTCCCACTTAGGGTGAGTATTGCCACCTTCCGACATACTACGGTTTTTATCGTTTATATGTTTTTAAATGTATGATTCTGTAGACCGGTGACAGCCGATCTGCCAACACTTTTTTATTTTTTTTAGTTTCACTATTGTTTGGAGATTAATTTAAAAAGAAAAAGTGTTGAAATGAGAACGACACACACAAATTTATATACAAAGTTAAATACAGAATTTTGATATAAAATTTTTTTTTATAAAAGTTCACTTATATTAATGGTGGCTCCCTTTATTTTGGCACCACCAACACTATATACACTATATGGGCAGAGGACCTCAAATCAAATTGTTATTTGAATTTGAATTTTGCTGTTAAAAAAAAATAAAAAATTTAAATGTTCACTTAAAATAAAGTACTCTTAAATCAAAGGAAGTCAATAGCCAAAAAACTAATATAATAACAACAGCTGTGCAAGAGTACCATATAGATGAAGAAGAACTGGCTAGGGAAACGGAGTTTGTAAGAGTTATAAATCGTAGGAACAAAAGGAAACGAAATAATACTCCATTTCCGCCTCAATTACAACTGAATGTTCCAAAGCTTTTAACAAAAAAAACCACAAAAACTAGCTCAACCCCCACCAATAGTCATAAATGAAATCAAAGATTATGACTTTACTATATGAAAAAATAAATAAAAGTAACTGCAACAGATCAGTTTAACGCAAAGGTGATGAATGGAAATAATATCAAAATAAACTTGAAAGATAGTGAAAGTTACCGACAAGTAACAAAAATGCTTAATGAAGGAAAGCACTATTGGTACACGTTTGAAGACAAACAAACTAGATCAATCAAAGTGATGGCTAAAAACCTTCATTACACATGTAAAAGAGAAAAGATAATTGATAACTTAAAAGCTCAGGGATTAAAAGCTATTGATACATCAATTCAACTAAAAAAACGGGATAAAACACCTCTTAATATGTTTATGTTGACCTTTGATGCCGATGAGATAATCGAAAAGATATATCAAATTAAGTACATCTTAGGATGCAAAGTGATTATACAGCGTTTAAGAAGGTCTAAACTTATACCATTGTGTCATCAATGCCAAGCGGATGGACATACACAAAAGTACTGCAATAAGGAACCAAGATGTGTCAAATGTACTGGAAAACATCATACAAGAGATTGCGTACTACCAAAAAATGGGCAGTCCAAATGCGTTCACTGTGGAGAAAATCATCCGGCTAACTATCGAGGATGCAGTGTTGCTATTGAATTGCAAAGCATCAAGTTTAAAAGAATGAATGAAAAAAATTCAAATTTAAGTAGAAAACCAACCATTCGAAAAAACCAACTCGAAGTAATACAACGAAAAGTATCGAAAATTCCTCGGGAAGAAATGAGCAATTTGACTTACGCTCAAGTATTAAGGAGTAAATCAAAGAGAAACTACCCAAAGTGAGGATATTAGTCAAACTCTGAAATTGATATTAAGTAAACTTAATATGTTTGATGAGCGATTACACATACTTAAGTATAGAGCTAAGGAAGCTATCCCTAAACAGAAAAATGGCCAATGATCTTAGAATTATATGCTGGAATGCCAATGGACAAATGCAACATCAACAAGAATTGCAGGTGGTCTTGGAAACAGAAAAAATCGACATATGTCTTATCACGAAAACTCACTTTACTAGACAATCAAATATTAAATTTAAAAATTATCAAGTATATAAAACCAATCACCCAGAAAACACTGCTAAAGGAGGTAGCGTTGTTATAATTAGAAATAATATCCACCATTACGAAGAGCTAAAATATGAAACAGTTGAAATACAAGCAACTGTTGTTAACGTCAAAACAAAAAATAATTATGTTAGTGTTGTTAGTGTTTACTGCCCTCCGAAACACGCGCTAAAAGAAAAAGATTATCTCGAATTCTTCAGTAAACTAGGAAAAAGATACATAATTGGAGGAGATTTTAATGCAAAAAATGTCCATTGGGGTTCTAGGCTAACAACGACTAAAGATAAAGAACTGTTTAAAGCTGTCAGAAAATGCGGTAGTGAAACCTTGTCAACTGGAAAACCAACCTACTGGCCTACAGATCAAAACAAAATACCAGACTTAATTGATTTTTTTATAATCAAAAACATATCAATGAACTATATACAAGTAGACGAAAGTCGAGACCTAAACTCGGACCATTCTCCTATACTTTTGACATTAAGCGAAAAAATAATTCAAAAAGAAAGAAATCCAAGCATAATAAATAAACGCACTTGTTGGGAATATTTTAGGCAGTACTTAGAAGAAAAAATTAACCTAAAGGTTCCATTAAACAGCGAAGAGCAAGTAGAAAACGAAGTTTAAAAATTTGTAAATGATATACAACAATCAGCCTGGGGAAAGTACCCCAACAATTAAATATAAAATAAAAGGAAACAACTACCCTAAAGAAATTAGAAAACTCTTGGCTGAAAAAAGAAGAGCGAGAAGAATATGGCAGTAAACACGAGCTCCTCAATATAAAACTAAATTAAACAATTTAACCCAACAGTTGAGAAGGGAAATCCAAAAAGTAAAAGATGAGTCAATCAGTAACTGTCTAAAAAAACTAACTAATGATAGCAGGAGTGATTATTCACTTTGGAAAGTAACCAAAAAAATTAAAAGACCAACAATGCAGAACCCTCCAATCAGAATAGAAGCGGAAAATGGGCCAAAAATAACGAAGATAAACTTCAATGTTTTGCGGAGCACCTCGAAAAAATATTCCAACCACATGATGATCAAACTTTAGAATCTCAAGTAATAACGGTGGAATCTGAAAAAGAAAGTAAAGAAATTCTATTGACTTCACCAAAAGAAGTCATGCATGAGATAAAATTCAATATGAATTCGAAAAAAGCTCCTGGTTATGATCTTATTAACACAGAAATTTTAAAAGAACTACCAAGGAAGGCCCTAGTTAAGCTTACTTATCTTATCAATGCAACATTTAGAATCAAATTTGTTCTCAGTTTGTGGAAAATTGCAGAAGTAATAATGATATCAAAACCTGGAAAACCACCATACGAAACTTCATCTTATAGACCAATTTCGTTGTTGCCAGATATGTCTAAACTCTTTGAGAAAATACTGATTAAAAGGTTAAATCCGATAATCGAAAGGAATAACTTAATCCCAAATCATCAGTTTGGATTTCGTCGTCAACACTTAACAATACAACAAGTACACAGAGTAATCAATGTAATTGAAAAAGCACTTGAAGAGAAAAATGTCTGCTCCACGATATTTTTAGACGTGGCGCAAGCTTTTGACAAGGTTTGGCATGAAGGACTTAATCATAAGTTAAGAAACCTCTTACCAATGCAATTCGCTAAAATACTGGAATCATACTTGAAAGATAGATTCTTTAGAATTAAATTTGCTGAAACTTATTCTGAATTAAAAGAAATAAAAGCAGGTGTACCGCAGGGCAGTGTATTAGGACCGATTTTATATTTATTATACACGTATGATCTACCTGAATTAGAATACAACACAGTGGCAACTTTTGCTGATGACACTGCGATCCTAGCTGTTGGAAAAAGCAACGAAGAATCAACACAAAAATTACAATCAGCTATCTCCGAAGTATATAAATGGACTAAAAGATGGCGAATTAAGCTAAATGAAACTAAATCAGTTCACATAAATTTTACCAACAAACGAGTTGAACATATACCTGTTTCAATAAATCGAGAACTAATACCGTATGCGAACACAGCTAAGTATCTAGGCATGACCCTGGATGCTAAACTTAGATGGAAGGTCCACGTCAAAAAAAAATGAAGAACTAAAACTAAAATATAGAAAATGCATTGGCTCATAGGCAGACACTCTTCTCTATCATCATACAATAAGCTGCTACTTTATAAGCTAATACTGAAACCAATATGGACTTATGGTATTGTACTTTGGGGTTGTTCAAAACCCAGCAATGTCAATATCATTCAAAGGTTTCAGAACAGGGTACTAAGGACCATCGTCAATGCACCATGGTAAGTCAGGAATAGTGTTCTACATAGAGACCTTAAAGTGGACCCCGTTTCAATTTAAATTTAAAAAAATGCAAGGAAACACGAAGAAAGACTCCAGCAACATGTGAATATAGAGGCAATTCAGCTGTTAACCAACACCAATATAATACGCAGACTGAAAAGAACCAAACTCTTTGAACTGGTTTAATTGTTAGTACAAACAGCAGCTTGCTGATTTAGATCCACAATAACGATGTGGTATAAACAACAACTTACCAGAAACTGTGAAACGCCAATGGGTGGAGTCATAGATATAATTATCTTAGTAAACTAGGTCAGAAACAAATTGCTCATTAGTCCAGGAGACTAGATTGTAATAAAATAAAATAAATAAAGTCAATTTATTTAAAATGAAAAAAAAAAATAAAAAAATTAAAATTAAAATAAGATGGCCCCTCTTATTGGACACCATTAACACTATATACAGTTATATACACTATTCCGTAGTTGGAAATTTCGATTTTGGACGCTCCCGTCCGGAAGGGCATATCGGCGAATTTGGCCAACGGCCAATTCAAATAATTGAAAAACCAAAAGATCCTTCCTTTTTATTTTTTTTTTATTTACGATCGAACAATGAAAGTATGATATCGACCGATGTACAGTAATTTATGTATAGTATAATCATTTTGTGGGAAAACCCCTTGCTAGATTTTTATGCTCCAAAATGTTTCATGAAAATGTATGATTTTTTTGCAGCTGTATTTATGCTGATAGCGAGAGCTTCAAAATAAAGTATCACTTAATCCAAACAAAACTCATATTCAAACTCTTAAAATCTTGACGTGACTCTTGAGGATTAAAGAATTGCCAATTAAATAATATTTTATCTAATCAAACAATTTTCCGCTTAAATTGAAAATAAATGATACTGAAATATGAATATTTTAACAGTAATTAAAACAAAATATTTTCATAATTTTTGCCCAAAATTACATACTTAATATTGAATCACAAACAACTTTGTTATATCTACAAAACCATTTAATTTATTGGTTACGAACATCGTCGCATAAAAATAAAGCGTAAACCCGGGAATTTTAGTTTTTCCAAAATAAAAATATATTATTTATTATTTCTGATAACGAAACAAAAAAACGACAAAAAATAAAATTGTTTTGTCGCAATTGTGTATCTGGTTGGCTGACGATTACAATATTATTCTGTTATATAGAAAATTATTGTTGTTGTACTAAACACGCTAGTAATAACAAAAACTATTTAATTCCATTAAAATTAATTGTCTGTATGATCATAACTATAATACAACGGAGAGTATTTAATTGTGTTGTATTTATGTTAACCATTGTTTCGGCTAAACAAAACTAGCAGTATTATATTTGGTTGTAGGCTTTCATTAAAATCTATTACTGTCATCATACAATTTATTTTCATTTTACATGCACTTAAATATATAATGTATGTTTTATAGTGTCTGTTCTAATCTACGATGATAATAGATCATTTTCAATTGTAGTTTTTCCATGTAGCGCAGACAATAGGTTTTCGGGTGTTTAAATACATTTGTAGTATAAACAAAATTGCATTCAAATTGGTGTAATCAAAAGCATTAATATGGTCCATTGTTATTGACTGTTTTATTCAACTGTCTTATTACTGTAAAGCTACATAAACTGGTATGTAAAGATAACCATTTTTGGTATTGGCTTTAACTTGACGAATATTATATTAAAATGTTATGATGCTAATATAACAGTTTGAAGGATGATTGCAAGCAAGGAGAACAAATTTTTACATAACTTATTTTAACTTTACCTCTTTGCTGGTTTATTGTTTTGTGTGGGCTTAATGTTAAAATCGATTTTTATCCCACTTGCTCTTCCCAATGACTAATTAAGCTGTAAGTTTGCCCACCTTCTTTAAAGTACTTTTATACCGACGACTTCGACTTTGAACTTCGTAAATTAAATTTTTTTTAAAATCATTTAAACTATAAAACTTAGGTTGATTCGATTAACAATGTCAAGTTTTATTGAAATAAATCAAAATAGTTATAAAATTAATTAGTTTTATGTGATAAATCTAAGAAAATAAAAATACAGTGCAATTAAGCTAGCTGCAAAGCAAGTGCGATACGCTCCATATCTCGACTTTGCCAATTTGAAGTTGTACAAAGCAACTTCATTCATTTTGAAATGTCAATCGATAATTCGATAAACCAACATCAAAAGGGCAGCCGATGATATGTTCAACTATTCTGTGGAGTACTATTATGAGGATGACAATTATAATGAAAATACAAATAATAATATAAATAATAGAGAAAGTGAAGAAAGCGTTAGTAGTGATAATAATTTTGAGGATTGTCTCATCCTTGAGGTGCAATCAAACATTATGTTATATAATTTGTCAGATACTAACTATCATAAAAAAAAGATGCTATATGGCTAAAAGTAGCGGAAACCTGTAACCAATCTGGTAACAATTTTGTATTGCTTTTATTTAAACAAATTTTTTAACTTTTTTTTATTTTTTCATTATGAAGTTAATAAGTGTAAAACAGGCTAAAGATCGCTTCGAGACCGGTTTAGAATGCTTTATAATAGGGAAATTAATTCAACTAGTGGACAGGCTTCTCAAAAGAAGAATGATTGACCGTTTTATCATGCCCTAAAATTTCTTGTCTCCACCATTACCCAAGCTCCGTAAGTATTAAAATAAACATAAACTAAATTTCTACAGTCGCATCACAAATCGACACTAAGAATTTGAGTGTAAACTACATACTTAGCTTATGTGTAATAATTTTGTATTTATTTAGAGCATTCAACAACTATGCAGAAGGTCTTAGCACTTCACATCAGTCAGCTGAAGCACCAATGCAACGGCAAAATAAGCGTTCACGACAAGTATCTCCAAACACCAGATGATACAACCGAAGTAGATAGCGATACAAATTTCGCATTTAGTTTGGTTGAACCATTGCGAAACCTTTCAAAGTGAAAAAAATGCCTTGCACAAATTAAAATACAGCAAGTTCTGTATGATTTCAATACGACGAGTAATTTTTATATTAAGTTTTGTAATTTTAGTACGTTTTTGTTATGTGATGACATGAAAAAGTACCTTTTAGTTTTTTTACATGTTTATTTATAATTAATAATTATTGATTAAAAGATCTATAGAAAATTAATTTATGGGTTTATCTTGCCACTCCACTTTGCCATCGGTTACAAACCACTCAGCCAACTCTTCTCTGTTGTTGATCACTTGTAGTACATTTACTGATGTTGCAGATGTACCTGTGGTGTTAAACTCACGATGTGGAAGTCGCCGTCCTGCCTTAAAATATTGTGCAAAACTACACAGCACGTAACCACATTTATAGCATATTTTGGTTGTGCAAGCATTCTCATAAGTAATATTCTCCAAGTGTGACACAATATTCCGAATGCATTTTTTCGATCATACGTCTGGCTCGAGATAATCTAAAATATGTATATAAATAAATATATAAGTTTTACAGTATTAGAATTTAAATATTAAAATGTTAATTGTTTTAATTACCGATAGTTAAATATTTTTGTTTTTTATACGTTAGGGTTTTCCTCCGTATGGCCTCATTAAGTTGTGTTTAAGAGGAAATGTCTCATCAGTAACGAGAAAGTATAGAAAAAGTTTTGTGCTGTTAGGTAGAACTCCATCTTCCGGGATTGCAAGTCCCGCATTATTGTCTAACCAAGCTCTTTCAAATTCAGATGCAGCAAAAATGCCTGCATCACTGTTGGAACCATATCCTCCAACATAAGCCATCGTAAATTAGTAGTGTGCATCGCAAACTGCTAATAGTTCTATTGAAAAGTGCTTTTTATAACAATAATACTTTGCACCAGATTTTCGCGGTTTAAACATTAGTATATGTTTTCCATCGAGCGCTCCTAGGCAGTTTGGCATTTGCCATAATCGATAAAATTCACTACCAATTTCCTTCCAATTTTCAGTGGTTCGGGGAGCCATGTATATCGGTAGTAAATTGTCCACTATGGCAGCAAACGCTTGTTTAACGATTAACCAAGTGGTGGAAATGCCCATTCGAAAATCTAAAACTAGTTTTGTAAATGAGATTGCGTGTGCCAAATGCCTGCAAAGATCCAAAAGAACACCAATAAATTATAAATAAATGTTTATATTATTCAAGCATAATAATATATTTATTTAAATTTTGCAATATACTCACATTAGAGTTATACAGAGTTTTCCTTTGGCACTGATACTTTTACGATACTGTGTGTCTATTTTTAATTCAAATAATAAAAGAAATATTATACAAAATTTAAACATAAAATATTGCAATTAATCCATCTTTGTCCATTTTAATTTGTTAAAATTTTTTTAAACAAGATATGTTTTTATAGTTATAAGAAATGCTCAACATGGCCCGTACTGTAGATATTTTGAGCCTATTCCGTTCATCGGTCCATTGAGCTCCCATTAACGAGAGGACTCTCTCTAAATTGGCATTTTGGCCAGGTTTTGCAAAAAAACTCTGTTATTCTTCGAAGCTTGCAATAAAATTTCTCATATTTTACATGTTCAAAATTAATTAACCCATTTATCGGTACATACTATTTTGTTAAACTCTACTTTTGTATTGTGTTCTCTTACAAATACAAAAAGTTTTGAATCATTAATATGGACTCCCTTTGCCTAGTTACTCAATAGGGCTCTGGAGCTCATCCCACTCGAAAACCTTATTTATCCTCATCAATTCAAATCAAGAAAATTTCTTGAATTGATTAGTCCATAGTTGAGTATAGTCTACCGAAATTTTGTAAGACCTAAATACGTAATCTTTGGATTCGTTGAAAACGCCTTCATGACCATCTATCATTAAACTTAAAATTAAACACCGGCAGTGGTAAAAATGACTTTTCGTGGCGATTGTTGAGTTTGTTTACTAAGGAATTTAAAATTTCGCTGACTTATAAAATAGAATTATTTTTCATTTCAAGTTACAAAGTGCTTTCATGAAATTCAAACATAATTGCATGGATAAACAGCAAATTGACTCAGTCAAATTGTTTTAAAACTACTGGACATCTATTTAGGGATGAAAAATAAATACGATTAATAACAGGATACAATTGTGGCGATTGTACCCAATTTTTAGTTACATTTTAAATTATCAAAATTCTATTTTTTTTAACACAATTAAAACAACTTTTCAATATTACAGTTTAAGTAATATTTTTGTGACGATAAAATATTACCAACAGTTATTAAAAATTTTCATTAGAAATTAACGAGAGTCGAATAAAAGCAGTTAGTAAATTAACATCTAGTCGATGTTTAAGTAATAATCATTTAAATATATATTATTGTGATTTATTAATTATAAAAATTAATAAAATTATAATTAATTAAGGGTCTGTGTCATTTAAAGTTAAAATGTTAAAAACAAATTGTTAAAAATTTGAGGAAATAAAATTTGTCGGGGTGAAATATTTTTATATCAAAATTAGTTTTGTTAACTATTTTATTATTTTACTATCACATCAATCTTAACTAAAATGTGAGGTTAAAATTTTTAACATCATTTGTCAAGATTAAAATGCGGTCCATACCGCGTTAAATTTTTTATTTTTTTTTGGTGGTGAATAAATTTATATATGACGTCAAAATTTTAATTTTTAACACCTTTTTAACATTTCAACATTAAATGACACAGACCTAGTGTACATTAAACATCGATAGTTTATCGATAGTATCGATGGTCAATTGCTATCGATAGTCAATCGATATTTAAAACTATCGATAGTTAATTTTAGACAAAAAAAAAACGATCCTTAAAAAACAATACTGTTACGATATGACACAGTTACATTTACATTTTTTTCTTCGTTGTGCATTCTCATTTGTATATTAATATATTATACCAAAAATGTCTCTATAGAAAGACCAACTATACAAAAATTTAAAAGGATTGATGTAGTTTTGGTTGTGATATAGCCAAAACTTCCTATAGTATACAAGCCCGATTGTCACTAATATTTTTTCATTTTCTTGTCCATCTATATTTGAAAGTATTGGTAATCGGTACACTATACAATTTTAGTTAAAAAAAAACAAACAAACAAATTCTATTCTATTTTCGCACCAACACAATCAAGTTTAGATGGACAAATGTGAGAGAGTATCTGCGTACTCGATGCATTTGATAAAAACGTTTTTGTACCAATACTAATTTCTTGAGGCGGATATGTAGTGGTATTAAAGGCCCTTCACACGTTTCGATTTGGTTCGTCCAACCAAATAGGGCCATTTTTTTGTTATAGTTTTTATCGCAAAATGCGACAACGTAATGGATAAATATTCAAATGTCATTTTTTGTATAGGAAAACAGGTTTACCCTAACGTAACAAACATAAAAATTGTAAATGGATTTGAGGAAATAAAACTAATCAGATAAGTTTTTTTCGTGAAAATAGTTTTAATCATATTTAAATAAAAATATGTGCATTTTCGTTTGTTTTAAGGTCATAATTGAATAGTAAAGTTAACCATCTTTTAGAATAAAGCATATTATTCATGTAAACAAAACATTTATGGGAGTGATTGCCAAATCCCTTTTTATTAAAAATAAAATTATTTTAAATTCAAAAATGTTTAATCGTTTTTTCTGTTGGTCCAATGCCTATTATTATAAATACTGGCCATGTAATCGAGACAAAAAGGAAATGAAAATTAAAAATGTAAATTTATGATTGAATTTTGTTGTTGTTTACAGTCATATTTTTACTGGCAAGTGTAAACTAGTTTGTCTAGTTATAGCGTAAAAATGATATAACCTCAAATAATGAAAATTTTAATACAGGATTTCGAGTTCTTTTACAAGTAGTTTAGTTCTAAAGAAAATAAAACGTGCGTTTCATATTAAACGTTGTTTGTTTTATTTCGAAATAATATTAAACGCATATTTAATTTTCTTCAGAACAGAACTATTTGTATTGGAAGTCGAAATACTGTATTAAAACTTTTAATATTTGATGTTATATCAGTTCTACGCTATAACTAGATAAATTGTAAATCTAATTAATACTCATTTGCAAATCAAAATATGACGGTAAATCACAAGAAAATGTAACTTAACATTTAATTTTAATATTTCCCATACGAATATGATATTTTTTTTGTTTATCCCTAACATACAACTAGTGTTCATCGGCAGAACTAATTGATTAATGGCCCTATTGATATGTTGGATCAACCAAATTGGTTGTGACTACACACTATCCAATTTTGTTGGTATGTTGACTACGGATGATCCAATTTGGTTGTTCCTTATTTATCGATTTTAATATATTTAAAATATTCCGGTTGGATGGAAATTTCAATTCAACATGCCCGACCAATTTGTTTTTAACCAACATGCATCCACCCGTACCAATTTCCAAGCATTGCAAGTTGGACCAACCGTCCGACCAAATCGCATCGTGTGTGGGGCTAGTGTACAAAAAAATGAGTAGGTCTTCTCTTTCTATAGCGACGTTTTTGATTATACATATAAAATAAAGTTTTATACACCAATCCCTCGTTTTAGAAAATTTCGCTATACCGTAGTATTGCAAAAATTATAGTCACTGGTTGCGAAAATAATTTAAATTTACGAATGTTCGTTTTTATGAACCCTTTTTGTTTTAGAATTACTCATCCTATTTATGGATTGATGAATATATATTTATGAATATATTTTTCGCTTTTTAACTAAAATTAAAGTTAAATTTGGGTAGAGAAATTTCGATATAAGTACAATTTTTCGGGAGCAAATAAATTTGTTAAATGAGGGATTGGTGTATGTAATATGCGTCTCATATGTTTTATTATATTCATTCAACAGTTTTTGTGAAAGAAATAAAAAATTATCGGGGAACTACCTAAAAATCAAATTTGTAACGGATATTTCGTCCGGTGTTCATATTAATTTCATTTTCATTCGTAATTTTCATTCGCAATCTCATCAAATTAAAATCAAATCCACAATTTAATTAGACCCTCGACCAGTTTTATTACAATTTGTTATAATAATAAAAATATGAGTAAATCGCGTGTATGGATTTTTTTCAAAAAAAAACAAACGAAAACTTTGTCAAGTGTATATTATGTAAAAATGAATATAAATTCAGTGGAAACACTACGAATTTAATTGACCATTTAAAAAGAAAACATTACAAAGTTTGGTCTGTGAATAGTGATAGTGGAATTACTAAAGATAAAAGTGAACAGGACGGTGCTTCAGTTCTAAAAATACGAAAAACGTTACAGAATTATTTTGATAGAAATAATCTTTATACCGAGGGATGAAAAATCAAAATGAATTTGGACAAAATGTATGTGCGTATGATTGCGTTAGATATGGAACCACTTCGCAAAGGAGAACACAAAGGATTTCGTGATTTCGTAAAAACACTAGATTGTAGGTACGAAATTCCTGATACATCTATGCTAAAAAACAAATTGTTGCCAGAATATTATGACGAGATAAAAACCAAACTAGTGGTCACTAGTGTGACCACTGACATGTGGATTTAAATTTCAAACGAAAGCATCCTGGCAGTGGCGTCATTTTTTTATAAAAATAATTTAATCGCACTTTTTTTGGAAGCTGTGAAGGTAGAAGGAAGTCATACAGCAGAAAAAATAGCAAGTGTGAGGATCAGATCTTGTTTGAACAAAATTATTTTAAAATTATGTTACAAGTACTATTTTGTATATTTTATTATACAGATTCTAGTACCTGGATCTGTTCTCAATAATTGGGGTATTTGAACAAAATGTACACCAATAACTACTGACAATACTCGAGCTATGGATAAACTTCAACGCAGTGCATAAACTTCAGATTCGTCATAAACCGTGCTTTGTGCATACCTTGAATTTGACAGTCACTGATTCTTTTGCTGTTAACTGTTTCGATCAGGCTTTAAAAAAATGTAAAGCTATTGTGACATTTTTTAAAATGAGTACTTTAGCTAGTGATAAATTACGTGCCACACAACGTCAATTAAATAAACCAGAACTTAAATTAATCCAAGAAGTTCCCACCCGTTGGAATAGCGCATATTACATGAAGCAATAAATGCACACGATGAAAACAGAATTGGCGCTTGCATTAAATGAATGTGAACGGGTGCCACTTCGATTTAATGTTGATGAGTATTTGATTATTCAGGAAATAATTAAGATTCTGGAGCCATTTGAGTTAGCTACGACAAAAATCGGCAGGGAAACTTATGTTACATTGTCATTGATCTTACCATTGATTCGTGGTATTAAAAGCAGACTGGGAGATATTGAAAAAATACTACTTACGGGTGAAGCTAAGTTAATAATAATGCGCTTGAAAGAATCAATTGATATCAGGCTTAAACCTTACGAAATCAGAACACCAACAGTACTCGCGACCATCCTAGACCCTCGTCACCCATGATGATCCCTGTTGAATCATTTGATCGTCAAGTAATAATAACAAGACCGTTCCTGTTAATCATATTAATCCTCATAATGAATCACACTACGATTGTTTTTTGTTGAACTATATTGACTTCTTGTTAAAATCGACAATTCCTTTTGAAGCAATTAACAAAATCAGATGTTTATTTTCAAAATATTTATTTTATTAACAATGAATGTACATAAAGTTAAGTAATCAAATAATAATTGATTTCTAAATATTTTAATTTAATTTCATTTTCAGTTACAGAACAAACTTCGGTCACCCTGATTGCTCTAAAAAATTCAAATTATCAAATACTGATATTACTCGCGGCAGTTTTACAATTTATGGTACTTCCGGTTCCTCGAATAATGAAGCACTTGTTTCTAGACAAACCAGAGGCTTAGATCAAGATGTAATGAAAGTTGTGTGTTCTGAAAAAACTGCGGCGCAAATTTATGATGATCTTGTAAAAGCGAAAAGTGGTGAAATGTTGAAAAAGTTTAAAACAATAACAGTTAAGCCATTGACTTCAATTCAAAAAGCGCATTCTGAAATGCTGAAAATCAACGATAGCGATACTAACGATTTACTGATTTTAATATCAGAAGCATGTTCAAGTGATTCAAAAATTCAACAATTGTCTGTATTACCGTTTTTTGCTGCAACATTTAGTAAGACGCAAATAAAAATGTTAACATTTTTAAATAACGGCAATTTTAAAGGCACCGATCTTATTGCGTATTTCGATGGTACAGGTGAACTAGCCAGAAATCCATTCAATTCATAGAAATTCATTCATTTATTTTGCCATTACAACCCTTGTAAAGGTGAATGAAGTTGATCCATTTCCTTTAACAGATATTATAACGGCTAGTCACAATGGCGAAACCATGGGAAATTGGCTTCGATCTTACAGATTCATTGGTGCATTGGTGTTCTTAAAAATACCTTCCGGTGTCTTTTAGGCGAGCGGATGCTAAGGTACGAACCTGTAAAGGTGGTTAAAATTGTGAATTTGTGTGCTGCCTTATATAATATTTTGTCTTCTCAACAAGCTACAAATGGTAGAATTGCCATTGCTTAGCGACAATATGCTTGTCAGATATGGTTTACGAAGAGGAGTTTGAATACGAAGATGTAAACCAAAATGAGACAGCTAGAAGTATTCGAACTGGCATTTAAAATTGTTTTTATGTTTTATTTCTACCTTTCAAGTAATAACGTGATATCTCTAGCTTAATTTTTTTTATATAAATGTGAAATTCGAATTTAATGAATAATTAATTTTAATTTAAAAATAATTCAGTCTTTGTATATATTTCATAATCACATATAGAATCACAAATCACCAATAATCGCATATAGTAACAAAGAATAAAATTAAAATTAAAATAAATTTCACTGTCGAGCCAATTTCAATCGTAACAATTGTTCCTATATTTCAAGGCGTATCCTATTTATATCACTGGTTTCTTTCATAGAGGCCAATATTTTGTCGCAAAATTCTTGTTGTAGTTTGTTCTCAATTTTCATCTCGTCGAACAGCTTCTGGGTCATAACTCGTCGTCTTTGAGTACGACTGGCGGCCAAATCTAAGCCATTTACTAATTTTATTGTTTCAGTCGTTGCACTTGTTTCTGTCCACAGTTCCACCTCTGCTAGTCACCCAAAACCAACTATGACCTAAGATTTGAACCACACGCACCTCAAATGGCGTCAAGAACACGGACCTAGACCCTTTTCCAGTTTTATTGATATCGAAGTGAACTTTTCTAGCTTTCCTACGTTTTTTTCTTATTTTGTTTTTTAAATCAGCCCATACCTGTAGTAGGGTATAGAAATAAAGACAACTTGTTAAAATGTAATAAAACAAATATCGTAATAAACGTTATGTTACCCTTTCCCAGCCGTCTTCATCGCGTACTAACGATTCCTCACCATTTAAAAGCAGAATTAGATTTTGCCATCCACCGTGCAAGGAAACTCTCGTGGTCGAGGCATTAAAACTACCGGTTACCATTTCTCGGTGTTCTTCTAAATGTGTAAGCAGAGACTCAAACTGCTGAGGTTTAGTAATTTTTTTCTGCCTAAAAAATAAATGACAATAGTACCGTTGGATTCATTGATCAAAGCGAATATGACTTTACTTCTACCACTTCGCTTTGTGAAGCCTCCCTATCAAGTATTTGAAGAGGAGCCTGCCAACGTCGTACCTTGTATTAAAGATAACTCAATATCTAGAGAAAGAACCACTTGTTTTGCAATGTTTATATCGTTAAAAAGCTGAATAAATATTTTTTGATTAAAACACAATAAAAATTTTGGATTTTCTTTATTAGACGCAAGTATTGAGCTAGAAATAAGTAATAATAATATTTCGTAATATTTACAACAAATTCTCAAAATGACCACCATTAGCCGTTACGCATTCCAAACTCCTATTCATAAATGAATTGCGAACTTTTACTAAAACGTTTCTATCCCGTTTGATTTCGTTACAAGCTTTATTGCTTTATCTGGGATAGATGAAGAATAAACTTTAGTTTTTAAATGCCTCAGAGGTAAAAAATCTAACGAATTTTGATCCGGTGATCTTGCTGGCCAATTTATAGGTCTTCCGCGGCCAATTCACTGCCTTGGAAACAAAGTGTTTAAGTGGGATCGTACATTTCTTGCTAAATGTGGTGGAGCACCATCATAAACCACATACATCGTAAATAAAACAATAGAACTTCTTCCAATAGTTCTTCAAAACGGTTTTTAAAAAAATTTAAATATTTTACACCATCTAATCTGTCTGCAAGTATGATAGGTCCAAGTAATTCGTCTCCAAAAATACCACACCGTACATTTACGGTGAATTTATGTTGGTAACTGTTTACAATTTTTAAATGATTATTTGATGACCAGAAATGCATGTTGTGTAAATGTATACATCCGTCCCGAGTAAATGCAGCTTCATCTGTGAAAATTATCTTTTTCGGAAACCAAAAATCTCGTGTTTGTTGCTCAATTCACAAAAAAATTTTCTTGATATTTTATCACTTTCGAAAATGTCTTGTGCTGTTTGGTAATGATAAGGATGGAGATTTTATTTTTTTGATTTGCCTGTGTACGATAGATTTTGCAATTCCGGTTTTTGCAATTTTCCGAATACTAGTCGTGGGTTTGTTATAAACTTCACGCAGCACTCTATCAGCATTATGGTGTGATGTTGATGTACGTCCTGGTAGATCTCTCCGATTATTTAAAAAAATGCCGTTCTCCCGCAAATCCCGATCAACATTAACAAAAGTATTAACAGATGGCAATCTACGATTAGGGTGTCGATCTTGATATATCCGTTGAACAACGGTCCGAGGTATAAGGATTCATGTTTTAATAAATGTTAAATTATTATTTTTTTAATTTTAACTAATCCACTTTTAGATGGCCTACGATTGTTTTAAGACTAATTTATATTTAATTATTTCATGAAACATAACCATTTTGTTAACAGTTAACTTTGATTGTTTAATCATCTACTATAAATATTTTTTCTACTGTAAATAATTTAATTAATTCAAGTTTATGATACCTCAATATTTGCGTCTAATAAAGAAAACTAAAAAATTTTTATTGTAATCTTTTAATTTTTTTAGATAACATATTATTGCAAATATGACAAATAGTTAGCTTTTCTGAAAGTTAAGAATCTGAACTATGTTTT